>VXBA01005850.1:226137-347186 GCA_013399895.1 Serilophus lunatus | reverse complement strand
GCAGCATCCTCCCCAGCAGCAGCAGGATACAGACCCCCGGGCAGCCTCCGGCTCTCCCGGTCCTGCAGCAGAGGGGCTCTGTGCCAACCGGGTGCAGTCACTGCAGTACCCCGGTGTCCCAGCGCTGCTCCCACTGCCCATGAATCAAATGTATAAAGCAAAAGGGGTCCCTTGTACCTGAGAAATTTGGGTATCGTGGCTTGGGGCCACAGTTTGGCCTCTCCCCACCAGCCCCATCAGGCCCTAGAGTGACTTTGCCTGTTATTTCCCATCACATCCCTAAGTTGGAGAGAAAAAAGGAAAATCGTATGGAAAGTGCTGGTGGCATCACTATAATTCGGAGTTGACACAATCCATGGAGATTTCTTCCCAATGCAGGCTCTGCTGTGACCCCTTGGCTGCACCTGAGGTTAGAGCAGCGTTGCAGGGAAGCAGTTTCAGGAATGCTTGAATCCCACCAGCTGCACTGGCAAGTCATTGAGACTTGCACTACTGAGCAAGGGAGGAGTCACTTCTGAGAGCAGGACGGTCACATGCTGCCAGAGATGATTGCAAGTTAAATAAAATCTGGGATAAGCCCCCCAGTAATAATGCAGCACACAGGGCAGGCTGCTGAAACTGTTTTCTGCTGCTGCACTGCTGCATCAAATTCTGGCTTTTAAAATTCCCCCTCTCCCCTTCAATTCAAGAAATATGTCCAGATTTTCAGTGTCGCAGAGCTCCAAACTTTGGTGCAAGTGACTTCTCCCCTCCTTGGCAAAGGGAACCTGTGGGCAGGCCTCCTGCACGTGCAACATGGAGAGAACACTGAATCTCCATGGAAAATCCTGCCCCTTGCAGGTTTGGAAAATGAGTAAATGGAGGAGAAATGTACAGAGCAGGGGAGGACACTAGACACTTGAATAGAGGGAAAGAGTGGCCATGGTCAACAGCCTTCCCTGTCCCATGGACACTCCGGGGAAGCCACTTCTCCCTCCTTGCAGCAGTGCTGCTCTTCCCAAAGCTTTTGAGACACCAGGATGAGACACTGTAGGGGAAGGACCCATGCAGGTGCTGTCAGTAACCTTTGGCCATGGGAGTATAAAGGAGGCAGCAGCCAGACACCCCCCTCTTGCAGGGGGGACGCTTTGCAGCTCCTGCCAGGACCCCTGTTCTTTACCTCATCTGTTTGGATGGTTTTATGGCAGCTTAAAAATTTCTGTGGAAGCCAGGGCAGTGAGGAGTTGGGTATCCCATCAGACAGGTACCCCTGGGTCACAGATGCCCCAGCACTCAGGTACCCCGAAACAAAGGTACTGCCAGCACATAGGTACCCCTGCACTCAGACACTGCAGGACATGGGTATCCCAGTATAACATCATACCTGCACATGGATACTCTGGCACACAGATACCCCAGTACATTCTTACACCTGCCCACAGGTACCCCAGGACTCGGACCCTGGCACCCCGGTATCCCAATACACGGGTACCCCAGTCCTCAGACACCCCAGTACACCGCCATGTGTGCACATTGGTACCCCACACATGGCCCTACCTGCAGAGAGACGCCCCGAAACACAGCCCCTGGAACTCAGGTACCCCAGCACTCAGACACCCTCTGTCACCCACGGCCCCAGGGCAGCACCCGCTGCTGTGCCCTGTGCCCCGTGCAGCCCTGGGCTGGGCTGTCCGGGGGTTTTGCTTTTCCACAGAGCAGGCGAGGTTGGTGCAATTTGCCTTTGATTGCAAACGTCACAGCCCTACTTTAAAGCCCATGTCAAAGGCCTTTATGAATTTCTAGCTAACTTGATTTGAAAAGTGTGATTGCAGGAAATAAGGTTGCTTCCCCTTGTTGCTACAAATTTGCATTCAGCCCATGGACAATGGCAGCAGGGCTGCGGCGTTGCTGGATTTCTTCATTAAAGTTACCAGCGGCCTGTGAGACAGCTGGAATTCATATTAGAATATTTTTAACGTGCTCTTACAAATACTTTGGCATACGCCTATTCCACTCCTTTTAATGATGTTGACTTCATTTCCTTTAATACGGGGGGAAAGAAAAAAAATAAAAGCTACACCAACAAGACTTAATTAAATTAATAAGCAGCAACAATAATAAATAATCCCCGTTGCGTTCCTGCGGGGGTTGCAAAACACGGATCGGAGGGGTTTGGGCGGTAACACCCAAAAACTTTTGCGGGCGAGTTGCTTAGAGCGGAGAAACCCGTGGCTCGCTGCCCTCCTCTCTGCTCGCCCCCGTGGCAGACGGGGCTCGGGGGGCACCGGGTGCTGCGNCTCCCACCTCCCCTCATCCCAGAGCGGCCTCAGCGCCCCCTCCCGGCGGGAACCGCGCGGGCTCCTGAGGGGCGGCGGGGAGGGGACACCCCGTGCTTTCAAACCCGGGCAAAATACCGCTCAGCCGGGGAAGATAACCCAGGTTAAAGCCTCCCGGCGCCCTCGCTTTTGTCAAGGGTTCTGCCAGCCACGGGGTGTGGATACGACGCCGGCAGAGCCAGGCTCTCCCTTGTCCCTCCCGCCCGCCTGCGTGTGGGGAGGTGAAGGTGGGGTGTCCCTTGCTGATTCCCCAGGAGTTCCAGAGGGTTTTTGTAATCGCAGAGACACAGAATATTCTGAGTTGGAAGGGATGCACAAGGAGCATTGAGTCCAACTCTTAAGTGAACGGCCCATACAGGGATCGAGCCCAAACCCTTGGCATTGTTTTGGAGGAGAAGGGAGGGTGCAGATGTCACCCTGACCTGGGGAAAACCATTTCCCACTTCCTCCACAACCCAGCCCAGGTTGTGTCCCCAGTGCAGAACACACCCCTGTTCCCAGTGGGTCAGGGATCCTTGTGCCTTGCAATTGGTTCTTCCCATTATTTACCTAAAGGGTGCTTTGTCATCTCACTGAACAGATCTCCCATGGGAGAAAAATATGCTGAGAAAAATGGAAGATGGGCAGGTGGCTTCAGCGTGGGGCGACGTTAATACACAAGGAGAGGTCTCTGTCTGATGGCACCTGCTAATTCACGCCAGATGTTGGCATGGCCTGTCCTGCTGATGGTCCTAAAGGTGCTTCATCCCCCTTCCCCACTCCTAACCAGCCTGTTAAGGACAGCTCTAATAAGTTAATGCTAATGCCAGTAAGGGTTTCAGAGCATAAAAGTATTTATTGTTTGTTTGGTGTTAGTATTTTCCAGTTTTAGCTCTGAAATGCTGCAAACTCTTGAATAATCACTGCCCATGACCTTTTGTCTATCACCTCTTTGGTTTTAGCTTGAACAAAATGATCCTGTGCACTGGGAATGCTGCCTTGAAGTTCATCAAATACAAGAGGATGAAATACTTTATGTTAGAGGTATAGATGCACATATATACCACGGTGTTGCTATAACCACCCACAGAAACGTTAACATTGATTTTAAAGGAAAGGTAAATTCTGCACAGAATTTGTAATATTTTCCTTGGGCTTTCTGCGACCAACTTCCAGAACCTCAGTAGAAAACTCCTTTTACACCCGATTTTACGGATTGTGACCTGACAGAGGACTTCCCAATGTGCTCCACTGAAATGTTTCTTGGCAGCTTCTCTGGCTGCCTCCCTTGCTGGTGTTCGCTGAGAGAAAATACACGTTTTTGCCTGCCCGGCCCCTTTTTTTTACCCGAGTAATAAAATATGACACTAGAGGGCGGCCTGTTAATGTAATTCAATAATAAAGTTGCAGCGGCTGCACATGGAGATACAGCACCGTCCCCTGCTTGGAGCCAGGGCCAGGGCTGGAAGGAGGTCTGGGAACGCCACCTTCTCCTCCTCTGAGATAACCACCGATATCCTGAGACAGGAGGATGCTTCTGAGTGTAATATCAGAATCAAAATAATAAATATTCCTAAGAAATGTGACTTTCCAGCAGAGCCACAGGATTTGTGTTGTCTCATGAGCATTCCTGCGTTCAGCACTCAGTCCAGCTCGGGGCTGGAAGTGGCAGAAGTTGTCCCATTCATTCCCTGAGGCCAAACCCACGTCCTGCCCCAAAGGATGACACCTACTTTTGCAGGTAAGGGACAGCATAGCAGTTGCAGTCCGGATTTCACAGCCTGCACTGCAGTCAGCCCCCACTGATGGCTCACTCTCAGGCTCTGCACAGCCTTCTCGTGACTGAGGAGGTCTCTTACCATTCCAGAGACCAGTTTTCTTGTGTCAAATAAGGTTAATAGCTGCCTGCAATTTAATTAATTAAAGACTATGAGTATTTTTAGAAGACCAGACGCAGTGTGTGTCAGAAATACCAGGTATTATCTAAGCACTCAGGGTGGGTGTTATCGATATTTACGTTTTGTACTGCCTGGAAGCAAGGATTTCCTCGTGGTTGGCTGCCAATAGCAACACCCCATCGCCCCCAGATTTAGAATCTGTGTGTCAAATGTGAGCCAAATCTCTGTGTCAAATTTGGGCACAAATGACATCAGACAGACTGAGGTGAGGCCAAGGATGCAGGATGCACTATGATGTGTGCTGGCAGACACCAGTGATGCTGGAGCATGCCACACATGGACCACACCACAAGTGGGTTTAAGGCATCCTCAAGAGGCTTTCGCAGTGCTGAGGTAATTCAGCATGTTCCCCATGACACCAGAGTTCGTTTTAAGATGAACTTAACTGAGACTTTCTTATTGTCTGGAACTGAAATTGGCCTGGAGTTACAGATGGAAAGAACTTAAATTAGTGGCCGCTTTCCTGAAAGCTGATGTTCCTTAGCATTTAGCAATAACGTGTCCTCGGTTTTTGCTAAATTGCAAACGAGCAATTAATTCTTCAGCACTTGTGCAGAATACTTTAAAAATGGAAACATGAAAGTCTTCTATTAAAATGAAGTTGATAGTATGCACCTGCCACTAATGTACTGTACACTGTGTCTTCCACTCATTATAGTGATGATTTGGGTTGAGATCAAGTGTCATATAGTGAAAATCACTTCAACATGTGCCTGTTCATATGCATAAACTCCTGTGTACCAGATGGCAAAATATAATGACATCTTAAACAGCTAATTGCATAAACCTTGTAATGCAGATAATTGCTGAACCAAAGTATGAGTTAATAATTTCCCACTGTATTGCCTGGCTTGACACTAATTCTAAAGGAAAGTTGTGACAATTCTAACACACTAAAGTTCACCAAGCGGTAATTAAAACTAGCACTTAAAATCATTCGACTTTCAAACCCTTAATTACAATTCAGTGGAATCACTTTGTAGAAATCTAACATTTATAGATGGTTACATGATAGCTGATATTTCATCATCGTCCCTTTCATGGTGGTGTTCTAAGGCAGGCTTAGGAAACGTGTAGCTCTCCATGGAAGCCCAAGGTTGGAACGGTTTTCGTGGGAAACACTTGGATAACAGCAGCCAGGACTAAGAGTTTTTCCACAGGTTATGCTTAAGGCAGCATGGGAAGCAGTAATTTTTAATCACCTGATGATGTATAAATGTAAATAAGCATCCAGCCACTACACTGAAATGTATCGGTTCTCATAGAGTGGATTTAAGAATGGAATTGTTTGGGTTGATAACACAATGTACTGACCCTAGAGCGAGGCCTCTAACACATCCTGAGCTGTTGCCACATAGTGGAAAAGTTGCCATGGGATTGAAATGATGAAGAATGGAAATAGAATTAATGATGGTAAATACAGTTTTAGGAGAAATAAGCCTTAGCAGTCAAATGTAATTTCTTTCTTTGATGAGGCGCATCAAATAATATGATGAAGGTAAAGACTGAATGATAAAGGTCAATGAAGAGATGTGATATTCATTTTTTTATGGAGATTAGAATTAACACTGTGTGATATTCCGATCAAAAAGCATTAGAAATAGCAACGGAGCATACACTAATTAGATTAGGAATTGGCAAACAGCCTGTTAAAAAGTAGCTATGAATCAGGAGTCATTATCAAACAGGAGAGTTTTACCAGGATCAGCATCAGGTCAGATGCTAGTCAATGTTTTCTTCAATGATTTGGATGTAAACACTGTAAATTCACAGCTGATAAATCCGAGGGTGACAGGAACATTGGTGGAGTGACAGACAGCGATGAGAATGACACTCCAAGTGATCTCAGTTGCTTGATGAGCTGAGCCCATTCAAACACAATCGGTTTTAATACAGACAATATAAGATTATGTGGTTTCTGTTGCTCACACTTTTAAAAGAATGTTGGAAAACTGGAGAGGGTGCAGAAAAGAGCCACTGAGAGGATTTCAGAGCTGGAGAAAGTGCTTAATGGTAAAAGACTTAAAGGGCTCAGGCTGCCTCACTTGCTGGAAAGGAGACTGAGACGTGACATGAGTATAATACGTAAGTATTTAAATATCTGTGAGATGTGTCTGGAAGTATCTGCTGGATACCAATGATGTTTTTAATCTTTCAGAGAAAAATGGATAACTGCAAGTTGAAGTAAAAAAACCTCAAGTGAGAATTTAGGGCTTTTTAACACCCAGGGTGGCTGAAGGCCGATTTTTCAAGGCACAAAGTGGATACTGTCTTGTCTTTTGACATTTTCAAAGCTAGACCTGCAGTAACCAAAAACAAGTTAATGTATTTAATGCAGCAGCTGGGCATGTGATGTGTTGAGCTATATCAAGGGGCTTTCTCTAGCCTTCCACACTGTGAGTCTATACATCAGCAGAGACATTGCATAAGCATTTGGGAGCAGGAACGTACACCTGTGCGAAGGAGTAATCAAGTAATAACAAGCCTAACACATTTCATGGGCTCTCCAGACCCAGGCCAGGTGTGCAGATGTTGCACATTCATTTATCTCTAATAACATATTATTTTAAAAGAAACAGAGTTTATGTGCTGATGAAGCTACACAAAGCCCTCTAAAAGCAGGCCCCTACCAGCAGATCTGTCACCCCTTCCTTGCCTCCTGGCATGAAGTACCTGATTTCTCAGCTCTGTCCTCTGCTCTCTCTGGTAATGGAGAAGCAGTGACCCCATCTCCCTGGACATTTCCTACCTGGAAGTTTGTTTTATTTGCAGTGTGAATTGGACATTTCTGGAGGGAAGTGTGTTACAGGCAGAATATTAAGCTGAAACTTCATCCCAGACTTCTTTTTCTGAAGCAGTCCTGCCTCAGCAACTGATTCCTGTGAGAAATGCTGCCAATCACTTATCCTGCTGCTCACACAGCTTCTTTCTGCTGTGGCCATAAATACCCTCCACAGAAGTTCCCAGACATATGTCCTATGTGTTGTTTGCATCCTGCAAAACTGCTCCTCTCTCACCCCTGAAAAAAATTCTGCAACTGTCAAAGCCATGAGCAAACAGAAATCATTTCAAGAGTCAAACTCTGGAAAGTAACTCCCTTCACTAGAACTCCTGATACACGTGTGGTGAATGAAGAGATGACACTTATTTTTGTGTATCCATCTCCTAACTGTTTACCCGAGGCAGTCTCTCAGCTGTCTGTAGCTAGGTGGGGTTACAACCTTCCCTTATTCCAACAACTGTCTGTGCCTCCAGGTGGTCATGGATGGTTCTCCCAAGAGCACCATTTTCCAGGGCCATTTCAGTACAAACCTCTATGAAGCTCATGTATTTTGTTCACCCACATGTATAAGTGAAGAATGTCATTGATGGTATTTCAGCTTATGCATCTGGACCATAATTACTACAACATGTCCATAGGAAAGACATTGATAACTCAATAACAAGCCAAAGCAAAAACAAGATGCTGAGCAGTGTTATTAATTGATAACTCAAATGCTAAAAGTTTGGGGAACATTGAAATTGTCAGTGACAGCAAAGCCAGGACAGCTGAACAGTCTCAGGGACTCGGGCAGAGATTGACCAGTGCCTGAGGACCTGCCTTTGGACTGGCAGTGATGGTGGTGTTCAACTCAAATCAGGAAGTTGTCCCACTGATCAACTCAGCAGCTTGAAATGTGAGCTGATATTAGTTGCTGGGAAGGATGTTATCTGAGGAACTTCTTCATTTTAAACCACGGATAGATCCAGGATGTGGTGGTATGACGTGACAGTGACTTATTTCTTAGTCTGTGAACAAAAGTTGGTCTTCCTCTTTTCTTTTGATAGGAAGAAGTCTGATGGGAGTAGGTTATCTTCCAGAAGTAGAAATCTAGAAAACAAGGCAAAATATGTTGCCATATCTCTTTACTGCTCTTTGCAACATTACTTTTTGCTGAGGATTTCTAGATACTTACTATATCAATGCACTCATAGAGTGAAAACAATTTGTTGATACTATTACTACTGCTTAAACTGAGTCTCTCTCCATCATTCCCTTCCCAACCAGCATTCAGTAACATTCAAACAGTGCTAATGTAATAAATATTCAGGAGGAACATAACTCAGAGTTCTCCTACCTCGCTGTGGTCGTCTGGCGCTCTTCAGAGGAAGGGATCCATCTTCTCTTCAGGAGCTTTTCAGCGATCATATTTATTCTTCTTCTAAAATTATATGCCTATCTGTCCTATTCCTTACACATGTGCTGATATCCAAAGATATCAGAGACAGACTGAAGGTTTTTTTGGTAGGTAGAGAAGACGCTGAGAAGAGTGGGCCTTCAGATTTTGTTCTCTGTGGAGCGGTTGCCTTCTGCCACCAGCCTAATTAAACAGCCTTATAAAATACAGTGTCATCTGGGAGGGAGGATTTGCTTCCAGAACTGGTGAAAATCACTGGACATCTATCATTTCTTCAGGTGAACACCTGGTGACTGATTTTCTTTACCTAATTTGCCTTTGATTTTCAAGACCCTAAGGCACTTAGAGATCAGAAAATAGTTCAGTCTATAAAAAAGAAATGCATCTCTGTTCTTACATCAGTTCTCCAATTGTTCTTTCATGCACTGCTATCACCATGTGTAATTACTTGCAGGTGTCAGCTGGAACATGGTGTCTTTTTTCTTCTCAAGTGCTTTGGCCAAGCAGGGACCTAACAAGCTTTAGTTTGCCGTGATTAATGGGTTGACTTTTGGTCTAAATGACCACTGGAAAAGGACATCCTGTAAGATTAGAGCTTTCACTGTCAGTCCTATGGATTGCTTCACCTTGGGATGTTCCAAAGCAGCATTGCTGGAGCAGTTTGGACCTGGGTCTGAAGCCAGTGAGATACAGAGATACAAGACTGCAATAACTGGCAATTCAGTGGTTGAATTCCACTACAGGCACCCGAATAGAGTAAGAAAACATTGATCTTGATCATGATCAGACCTGATTCATATATATTATGATTTATATACATTATTTACTTATCTATTCCATATCCTATCAATTTAGGTTCTTAATATGAGCACTTATCACTGCAGTGATTGCTGTCTGCTGTGTGAATTGATGATGTCATTGTTCATTGCACCTATTTATGTGTGGCTGTCAGGAAAGGTTTTGTTGTTTCAGCTATATGAGTGTAGGAACAGTTCTCCAAATAACCAAAATGGGATTCAAAAATCCTCAAAATCTCAAAAAATGGGATTTTGAACTAGGCAGTGGCTTCAGGGAAAAAACTGAAGATTGCCTGCAGGAAGAAAGCAAACCCTTCAGAGACTTTTGTTGTCCAGCAGACTAGCTGCTGGAGGCTGTTCAGGTAGAAGGAAACCTTTCTCAGGAAGTTTCTGCAAGGCTTTGACATTTATAGAGTGGCTGTCGGTGTTACATAACCCCAGGAGCATCATTATCATTGACCTATTGCAGAGCTGCCACTATTTCATGTCCCATGTTCTTCAGCAGGGCAATGCTTATCAGTGCTTTTCTTAACCCCCCTCTTGTCAGTAAGACCTTTTTGCTGCGTCTCTCATTTCTATTTAGGATATAGAGTAAGAGAAAAACAAACAGGCTCTAAAAATTAGAGAACTCAGAGTTACAAGCTGTTTTTGTAAATTTTGGCCAGGGTTAACTTCTGAAAGATAAACCTTGTTTACTATTTAGTTCAAACAAGAGAATCTAGTGCTGTTTTTATTTTGCCATTTCATTTCTAACCTCCATAATTTATGAATACCTTTAAATTATTTGGGTTATTCATAGCATCTTTTAAGACTTCTCCCCCTAGATTATTTTATCGTGGCAGTTGAAGCCATCTCTGTGTAGTCAAACACTATTTTATGCAGATCCCATTGGGGCTATTCACATATCCATATGTGCATGCATTTCCCACTAATGCTTGTCAATGGGACTTAACATATGAGCATGGACACGAGAATAGACCCCTTGCTGGGCACTTGACTGGATGGGGGTGTTTTTTTGATCTTGATCCAGATCACTCACAGCAAATGTGGCTGTTATTAGAAATCATTGCACTTAACAGGGCCACCAAGTGCAACCTCCCTTCCCTTCTCCTTCTTCCACATGGGAGCTGCTTGGTGGGGGTTGCAGGCTCAGGGTAAATACTTCCTAGACACAAACTGGAATCCAATTTTATTGCATAAAGGAGCTTTATTCTGTGTGCTTCCTTCTGTTTGCTGGGACAGATCACAGTTTGGTCACATCTTTAAAGAAAGAACAGGTTTTTTTAAGGAATGAAGTGGAATTTGAATGTTTGGTCTCTGTCTGTACCTCCATCTAGGTCAGAGCTTTAACATTCCATACTTATGGAAACAAATGGAAAGCCAAAGTAACTGAGCATTTACATTTTATTTCTGTGTACCTGTTTTAGCATCTTTAGTGGTTCTTATAACTGCGGGCTCCCCACTCTGCTGGTATTCACGTGCCTATAAGTTAAGTGATGACAGAACACTTTCCATCATGAAGTTGAAGTCTTCAATATGTTTTGTAAAACTGATGCGTCTTGTGCCATCTGTAATGCCACTCCGCTGCAATTCAGGGAGATGCAAATGTTGAATCATTATTATTTGTTAACCATATGAAAACAATTACTGATTTCAGAGTAATTTGTTATGAACACATGTCCACATCTGAAAGAGGAAATGACCAAGTCAAAAAGTGTTGTCTCAATCTCTTTTCTGCAAGGAGGTTTCTTGCTTTTAAGCCACACTTTGAGGTTGTGGAAGGTGTTTTTTTTAGAATGGATGATCCTTGGAGAAGTTTACTGAGCCATAATTCTGGATGCTCTAGGGACCAATGAACTGAAGTAAAGTCAAACATGGGCAGGAATTGCTGTGTTTCAATAGCCAGCCCTTCAGGAATTAATTTATTTAGTTTAAATCTTTACTTTCTACCTCACTCCAGGCCTTCTATACTGGTACTAGAAGCATGAACAAGCCTCTAACAGAGTACCAGGATACAACATCTGTTTTCCAGAAAGTCTGGCTCCGATCCCAGCAGCTACATTGTGGCAAGAACCACGCACCAGGGCAGAAATCTTGAATTTAGTCCTGTGGGCACCAGGACTCACTTCTGAAGGCTGAACTGGGGGCACAAGTCAGGATAGAGCCAAACGAAATATACAGCAATTTCAGAAAGCAGTAACTCACAGAGTTATCCATTGCCCAAGGTTGGCCAGTCAAGGTTGACTACCAATTCTTTCTGTTTTAAAGGTTGATTTTCAGTGATCATAACTTTACCTGCTATTAGCCATTAGAATACATTTTCCAAAACTCATCTTTTTACCAGGCTAATTTCTTTCTAGAAAACTTTTATCCAAATTAATTCTTTAAAAACCTACGAGGAAATACATTTCAGTATTACTGTTCTGGTAGTTTGTCCTTGTAAAGCACTGATAACATCCTGGTTTGCAAGCAACAGCTGGAGATTGGCCTACATGATCCATTATTTAAGAAATGCTTCATAGAAGCTTCACAAATCCATCAGATCTGAAAAGACTTTACAAAGTCAGAATTTGCACATGCTCAGCAAAACTGGTAAAATCAGAGCAGGTTTTACATGGAAGAGGCACTGTTTGGGCAGAGCACACAAAGCCTGTCTGACAGTGCAGGGGTCCATGAACACCTCCCTACAATGTACTTTAAAACATTTGGTAACTTTTGGGTGTTCAGTCCCGTGTTCCCAGTGGTGTCCTGTGAACATCCCCTCTTTCCTATGCAATTAAATGTCATTTACAAAGCAGGTAATGAGTTAAAATAACCGTGCCCCTGTTGCTTAGGAGGAAGTATGTCTCTTAGCTGGTACTAATGGATGGCAGCTATTAGTTACTCCTACATTAAGGTGCATTCATATTGAAATTTTGTACTGTCATTACAATGCATTTGATTAAAATGCAGAAGAATTACACATTAGATATCATGTGGCTGGATGAAAGTGTAATTTAGCTGAGTCTGCAGATGCAGTCATGCAGGTGTTTCTGTAATTCTGATTCACTTGGTGAAACTGTCGATGTTCAGTGGCCCTCAAATCACACAACCATCTGTGGTTCAGTTCCTTGTGAAAGGAATCCCTTGTGCCTTTTATCAGATATGATCACTGGATTCTGGAACAAAACTTTTGTGAATCATGCAACATTTAAATGTTGAGTGTTTTTTTGGGGAGGAGCGGTATTATAGATATCAGGTACTTCAGCTTGGCTTTGTTAACCACAGAGCTATGCAAGAAGAAGATAAACCCTGGAGTGTTTGCAGGAACTTTCTCTCATTCTAAGGAAGCATTATTCCTTCTTAAATAGGAAAGAATTAATAACTAAGTCTGGATTGTGTTTGATTTGTAATTTTTTAAACTAAACCAATTTTGGCCTTATGCATCTCTTTACAAAACAGTCAGGCCCCTGAAAAGCGCCGAATGCCGGAGTTTTTATAGGTAGATTCACATTTTCTACTTAGGTCTAGTATTGATAAATACAGTCTTGACAGCTGCAACTATTTCTGCTTCTAGTTTTCACAAACAATAAGATGCCAGTTACTTTCTGTGCAGAGCCAGAAAGCTGAGCCCAACACACAGGCGGGTCCACAATTGCCACCAGAAGTTCCTGCATCCTTAAAGACCTCTACATGTACCATTTCTTGGCTCAACTTGGAACTTCTTTAAGGGAGGAGGTTAAGGAAACAGGAGCAAATAGATGAGGGAAGCAGGGACAGAGCTTACAGGAGCTCTGATTCTGCAAAGTGCAAGAGCTGTGGCTGGGGGTTCACAGTGTAACAAGTTGATGCCCTTCCTATGGCATTTTCCAGTGCATAGATCTTCCCAGGCTGGGAACATCCAGCCCTTCACTCCATTTGGAAGCAGGCTGACATAACTTCTGGAGAATCACGGACTTCACTCCACCAGAACACAGTGTGGACCAACGTGGCTGTTGTTAAGTTTTGTCTAGAAAGTCTTTCAGGGTTGAGCGTGGTATGAAAGAAAAAAATCCAAGTCAGAATCACAAGTGGTTTCCTCTTTACCTTGAGAGTCATTGCAATTAGATGTTTTGAAACAGTGACTGAGATAACTTGTAAAAGACTTTTATTTTTAAGGAAAAATAAAGACCTCACAAGAATTTTAGTCCATCAGTAACATATGGAAATGAAAAAAACCTGTCCTTAGTTGATGAAATATTTATTTATCATTGAAATCTCAGACATTTGCATCCAATGTAAGGGCAAGACAAATCTTATGCATAACCTCTTGGAGAATTCAGTTAAAAGCAGTTTTGGATACCTGTAAGTAATTTTGCTATCACATTCTCTAACGGATTTCATTTGGGCCAAGTAGCAACTTCTGTATGTCCAAAAAGATAATGAATTAAAGCAATGCTTTGGCATATCTCCTTTCTGAAATGTTAGCAGCCTCTCAAGTGACTTGAAAAATGGGCTTCAATAAATGGACAGGAAAATATATGCAATTAAATTCAATCAATAAAGCTGTCCTTGACCAAAGTCCAAACATTAAAAACAACTCCAATTGAATTAGGAGAAATCCTTTTCTGATTTTAACTAGATTAGTTTAATCACGTGTGCACTGAAGTTGCATGCCATTCCTCACTAAGTTTATGGAAACAAAAAGCAATGTACTACTTGCTGTCCCTCGCCTTAGCCCAGCTGTATCTTTTCCACGGAGAAGAGCCATTTTCTGATGAACAAGGTCACTCACTCAGAAGAAAATGGCACAGCAGGGCCCCAGGTGACAGCCCTGGTTACCAGACAGGTATTCCCTCTCTTTTTCACTTCCACAAATTCCTCATCCTCATGGTTCAATTCCACAACAAAAGGAAAGAAAGAGACATTCTCAAAATGCTGAAAAGCTATACAAAATGTAAAACTCCTCCAATCTCACAGTAAATGGAAGGTTTTGACACATCTCCATTCTCTCTTGGGCTTTTATTCTACTGTAGCGATACAGCTGAAGATAAATACACTAACAGAATCAGGGGACCATCAAATTATGGTAAGGATGCATTGCATAGAAGCTACAGAGATAAGCTAACCTGGCAATAGAAATTCTTTGGAAGTAAAAAAAAAAAACAAACAAACAACCAAAAAAAACCCCCTCAGAAACTTCTGGAAATAATTTCTGGAATAATCTGGAAACTTTCTGGAATAACTTTTTGCAACAAGCTAGTGCAAAAACCCTTACAAACAACAGCACACGTATAAATTCAAATCCTCACTGGGAAGTCCAGCTCAATACATGCCGGGCAGGGGAAATTTGGGGATTTAAAACTGTGCTGAGGTACCTCCCCATTGCCTCAGAGAAAGACTCCTCCCTTCCCCAGGGAGGCAGGAGCAGCTGACAAGTAACTTCATACGAGCCAAACAGCCTTCAGCTGGGAATCCCTACAGGGACTACTTGCCTGCAGGAGATCTGGACAAGCAACACCCGTGAGCTGAACACTGCCTGGTTCTCTTAGCTGACCTGTACAGTGAAAGTGTTCTCTTAAATTCAGAGGGAAAATAGCATATGAGGTTATTCTAGATCTGACCTTTCAGCCACGAAGCTGAAGGTATTTTGTATTTTAAGATACAAAATAGTTGGATCTAGGGAAATAATTGATAAGTAGCGAAGTGTTACTTGAGTTTTTACTCTCTGGGGACCTGTGGTTTTTCAACAATTCTTCTGAAATGAAGGCTGAATTGCAACAAAATTATTTGCATCAGATCAGGGACAGTGGATCAGAAGCAACTTTATTTCCTGCCCTATAAATAGAGAAATAAAACACTGCAACCAGAAGGAGGGAGAAAAAGTGTTGGTGGCAATAAATCTGCTGGGTCTGTGGGACGGCTCTGGAGACCTTCCTAAAAACGGATCCCCACAAATGCTGTGTCCAGATCTTTAGTGGATACAGAGCCAAATGTAACAAAACTTAATGTGAAATATTACAATAAGAATAATGTCACAAACAAATGCCTGGTGCTGCAGTTATGAGAGTGGGAAAACTCGTGCTGATGAAGTCTCCTACTGACTTCATTATCGATCACATTGGCTGATACTTCAATAACATGTCAGGAGATCAAGCTGAGTAGAAAGATACCTGAAAAAAGCAACTACCTTCCAGCTGACAGCAGGACCTCTGCCTTGGATGATCTCTAACTGTTTGCACACATACTGGGAAGCCCAAGGAGCTTGTATTCCCTTAGCAACCAAAGTTGGCACCTGTGATATTTGTTTTCAGCGACTGACACCAAGAGTTTGAACTTACATCTGTTTTACTGAATTATAGTAAAACAGTCTTAGAAACTGCAAAAAGCAGCTCTCATTTGGACAATGCCATCCAGATCATTTGCAGCTTGTGCTGCCTGTAATTTCATTTCACATCCCACCCAGAAAATACAGGAAACTGCACAGCAGAAGAATATGACAAGTCTTATGCAGGCTGGGTCTTGACAACGTGACCTATTCCCAGCTATAAAACTTGCTTATGCAGAAGTTTTCCTAATGTCTTTTATGGTTCATTCTTGAAGGATTGTCCACGTGGTGCCTCATCACAAACTGTGGAATGAGTCCAGGAGATGGCAACAACATGAACTGCTGTGGGGGATAACAAGGACTCTGTTATGACTGGGAACGTTTGCAGTACTATAAATAACTCTATCAATATTGTGATAATGGCACTTTAAAGAGGTCTATTTTACAAGTGTTGAATGTAAGAGAGACCACAGCTGTGCTCATTAATTCTGAAGTAGGCTCCTCTCCATGTACAATTTGCAGGTGTAACAATAGGAGTGTTGACTCAGTGCAGGTCTAGCTCGTGTTTGGATTAAAAAAAAGGTCACAGTAGCATGATTAGTTCTTAACGAGTCTTTATTGTGTTTGGCAGAGGGAAAGCAAATGATGATAGTTTAATTGAAAACAATAAAAGTAAAATGGAACTTTGTTACAGAATTTAGCTATACGTAAATAGCTTCTCCCCCCCAAAGAGCAAGTACTATAATTGACAGCAGTAGATCTTTTGATAATTAATTGCAGTAAATTATCACTTGGCACAAAGAAGGCATAATTCTAATTAATTTGCAACCTTTCCAGCATAACACTGAATTGAAAATGGCACTGCTGTAATTTTTTTGAAGCTAATATAGAACTGGAGTACAAACAAAATTGTGATTCTTTCTTATGTTTTCCTTGTTTGGAGTTGAACTGGGCTGATTCAGTCCTCTCCACACAATTGCTGTACCACGGAGGGATGACCCAAATGGGCAGGAGTTTCCTGGACAGTCAGGATTAATCTACCACAGCACGGGGTAATATAATTACGTACAGAGATCCAGGCAGAGAATGGGTTCAGCTGGGGCTTGTCTGGGACGTCAGTGGCTTGATTTGAGGACGGTCAGGGCAGTAAAGTGTCCCTTTCATTGTGTTTTAAATCTAGGCTTAATTCAAAAAGGAGGTATATGGTAATATGGACAAGCCAGACTACTCAGGCAGAGCAAAGAACGCAGTGTCTGTGAAATACATCAGCTTCCATCTTGTTAACTTACAAATGGATTTCCTTTACATTTAGGAACACAAATCCCCCTTGGCAACTGCAGGGCTATATGGTAAGTCCTCCTGAGGAGGCGTGATGGAGGGAGATCTGTGAAGGCAGCCAGCTCACATGGGCAGCTTTTAACTCTGAGCACTGCCTGGATGCATTGGCCAACAAATCCATCTTAAGCAGGGTGCTGCATGAGTGCTTATGGATGAGGTGCTGTTCCTTTCTTATCATAACCGCAGTTCATGGCAAAGCTCTCCAGATAATGATTTGTTAATGGAATTAAGATCTGGGCCCCAATGTGACTTTGCACACAGCCCACAACTCTTCTGTGCCTCGAAACTTCTCTTGTCCCTGGGAGATAATATTTACCTCCCGCACATCAGTGTTGTGAGAATAAATTAACTTTGAGAGAGTATGTTGAGCTCCTTGGAAAACAGTTACTAAATACGTGCAAGTATTATCATACATTAAATCAGATCAGCTATTAAAAATAAGAACAAGTCCTCAGATCTGTAGCCCTCACGACATCAGTTTCTCCCTCCTTTGCTGATTACTGTTAGCCTTGATAATAATGAACTCAAAGACGATATTAGCAGCCTAACCTATACTATGATTTAATCTTGATTGCCACAGATCAAGGTTTGATTTAATTGCTCTAGAATTAATTAGGAAGAGAAACAAGTTATAAAAAAGAATTTTTGCTCTAAATAAAGAAACTGTTTACATTCAATTGGAGTTCATGTTGGAACAAATCATTAAGCTATAAAAGATTACATCTGGGCTAGAATTAAAGTCAAGCCGATTCATTAACCCAAATGGTAGCCCAGAGATTACTAACATGGTATTTCTGCTTTGGTGATCAAAGGATCAAGGATACATGACCAGATGACCCTAATTGAAGCAGTCTCCACTGAATTTTGTAAATGAACTTGAAAGTACTCAGAAGATAGTCAATGTGTCAACATGGAGAATAAATTTATCCTGGTAACCTTACTTTATACATAAGGAAAAGGAATGAAAAGATAATAGCAATATGGCAATCCTTTATGCAGTACATAAAGCAAGAATATTTTTCTTGAGTTATGGAGGAACCTTATCCAAATTGTTTATAGTTGTCTGTTAGAGCTTTTGAAACAAAGGGAATTTACAGTCAAAAACTTCATCGCTATTGCCCTGTCAATGACCTAATCACACCTGACCTATAGGGAGTATCTTCTACTGGGTCTGCCCATAAATCAGCCTGCAGGCAAGGCCTTTCCCTCAAAAAGCTGAATTAGGTATGATAGTTTTATTGTGTGAGCTACTGTTCACTGGGGACTGAATAGAATCTGCTGCCCATATTTCACTCCAGAGTGCAGGATGGATGAACTCCAGCCTTGGTCCCAGTGGTGAAAGGCCAAGTCCGTGCCTCACTGAACCCCTGAACCTACAGACTCATGACTTGGCATCAGAGAGGGCTGCAGATACTCTGTCAAGGTAAGACTTGGAAGTATAAGCTCAATTTGTTTCAAGTTTTAAATAAGAAAAATACATTGAAATACTGAAAAATAATAGAGGTATGACTTCTTTTGGAAGCCTGGTATAGACATTAGTGAAATCCTACATATCCCTTTGTGGAAAATTAAGAATCACTGAGCCTAAGAACTTCCTGAAGAGAGAGACTATGATTCTGGTTATAAAAGGGTAGGAATTGGATGTGATAACTAGTGATGGACAAACTTCAAAAGGTTCTGGGCTTGTGCTTGGTTTGGATAACCATCTGGGAGCTTTGATGCATATCCAAAACTTATCCGGACCTCCTGAGCCTGTAAATATTGGGGTAGAAATCTTGCAAGAACAGGCTCTCACAAGAGGTTTTTCTTTTTTGGTATTTTGGGCAAATACTTTCTTGTCACGCTAGAGAGACAACAAAAATAGTAATGACAAGACATAAGACCTGTTCTTTAAGAGTACTTCATCAAGTCTAAATCAAGAATAAATGAAAAACTTCTCTTAAATTGCTTTCCACATTTCCAGCCCTTTTTTCGTTTAAGAGGTGCAAACTTTTAAGGTAAGCAGAGAGACATATGTCCCAGTTCCTTCTGAAGTTTAACTGTCCTACAGCCCTTTTGAGTTGAGTTCTTCTGTCATTTTATCTATTTTGGTACAATTGGTTCTATGTATGAAACCTCACGTTTGAGAAAGTTTTTATATGGTGTGTGTGTACCCATGTGAATTTTCCTAGTTTTCCACAGGCACAGAGTGGATTATAGCTGCTGAAGCTGTTTCAATTTGTTTTGTAGAGTTTTTTTGGCTCATCCACTGTAAAATATGGTTATACTAAATAACATCTCCTTGGATAATAAGGAGTAGGCTTCTGGAGCTGATGGAGGGCTCTGGCCTCTCTCCCAAGCTGGAGCAACAGGAAATGGGTATCCTTCTGAGATCCATATCTAGGACTGGATGGAGATGAATCAGTAGATTCAGTGAGGTTGCATTTGGAAATTTGATTGAACTCCTGAAGCCAGGTCTGTGCTTCCTATATATTTATTTTACTATTGGAAAACACACAGTTAAAGTACACACCATTCCTGAAGCAGTGGAGAGTTTTTTTTCTCTGACTCAGTAACCTAGGAGGACACCTAAACCTGAGCCTCGGGCATGGTGCCAAGACATGGGGCAGCATCTGCCCCTCCTCAGCTCTCAAAGCTAACACTGATCATGGAACCTGCTTTTTAAAACCTTGCAGTGTTTCAGAGAAAGTAAAATGGATTTGCTGATTAAAAGCCCACCACTATTTCAGGTACAGGTGTTACTTGCAGGGTGGTAGGGGCAGAGGTGACCCTGTCCCTCAGAGATAGGGTAAAACCAGTAGCACTTTGACCATGGTAGCACAGGTTGGTGGGAGAGGCTGGAAGAGAAGTTACCCCATCACAGTGGTTGGGGTAGAAAAATTTGGTTCCTCCAGGTAGGGCTTGCAGGGGCAGACCTCCTAGAAGAAGTGCTGCCACTCCTTTTCTTAAAGACCAGTATGAAACAATGATGGAGAGAGGTGAAGGCTGAAGGGCTTAAAAATAGCATTTGACCTCTTTGCCAACTCTTTTAGGTCATAAGTGTCAAGAGCACTCTCAATGCATCACAGCAGCACATGGAAACTAGCATGGAACAAGACCTGAGGAGGGACTTCCTTTGAAGACCAGGCTGGTCAGGGCCAAACTGACTGCACAACCTGATGTAAAAACCTCATGTGTCTTTTATGGGTTGAGCTCTGAAGAGCTCTGAGGAGGACCCCAGCAGGTGGCATTCACAGTGGAGCAAGAGCTGGGAGCTGATCAGTAAGATGAGGATTTGTGGTTCCCCAGTTCTAGGAAAGAGGCCAAAGACCTTTGGAACCCATGGCTGACAACTCTGTCCTTGTAACCCAATGTTACCCCTAAATGGACATGGTATCCCTTAACTATTGGCTAGTTATTCTAAATGTTTGTTAAGAAGTTGTAACCTGCTATTTCCATCTACCTCACATGCAGAAATGGTTGTTGCCTGCGTGTCTGAGCCAGCAGACCTGGCCCTGTTCCTCCCCCATGGCAGCCAATGGCCTAATCTAGCTCCAAGTCCATGGGAGTGTCTCCCTTGACTCCAGTGGAGGCTGTCTGGGATTTTTTGGGAGTTGGCTACACACATGGAGAGCAGCACATTGGGCTCTCCAATGAGCATTGCAACTCTTTGTCTGCTGAGGCAGATGCTGCATGCCCAGGGAGCACAGTTTGGCCTCATCATAGTAGCAACACCTAAATGTGGGATGGCAAATAAATAAGCACATACAAACCCAGCCAACGCACAGAGCAAAAATTACCATCCATGCTCAGGAAGCAACAAATCAGGTTGCATGTCGTTCTCAGAACTATTTAAATTGTCATTGGCTATGTCACCCTTTCTTTTTTTAGCTGCTCATGTTTTGGCATCTTTGTACTCAGATATATATTTTATCTTCAGTAGTGCACATGAAATCTAACGTGTTAGTAACTTGGGGAATAAATTTGCATCCAACACTCCATTATTTTTATCTTGTTTTTCTCTTTAACCGAGTCACAAAAAGTCTACACTTCAATCTCCAAATATTTCAGAATGGTATAGCAGAATTAGGCAAATTAATTACATATTGGCAAAACAGCACTAAGAATAGAGATCTCTACAGATCTTTGCAAAAGGAGACTTTTCTACAGATGGAAAAACTTAGACACAGGGTTAAAGTTAGTTCTGTAAAAAATCCCCGTAAGATGAAAACAAGTAGCTTGAGTGTCTGCTCATGCAAACAGGCTTGGTTCCTTGTTTTTTTTCCCTAGTGTTTTGGCTTTTGGCTGCTCCAAAGTTGTCAGGGCACTGATGAGACCCTGGAAACTGTTGGAGAGGTGAGAAGATAAACCTTTCAGGGTTTCAGGCATTCAAAGGATAAGACTGGCTGAGGTACTTAAATACTGGATATAGCCTACATACAATTGAGACCTTTAATGAGATCAAGGTAGCAGCTTATCACCAGAAAGGCTTTGGTTTTCTGCAATTCAAGAACAGGCACAAAGAAGAAGATCACCCTTGTCCTCATAACCCCCCAGCCCAAGGCAGGTCAATGAAGAACAAAAGAGGTGTACAGAGCCAAACTGACACATAATATTTGTGAATGGAGACTTTCTAGATTTGCCTGAGTGGGTCTATTCCTTATTTTGTCTTCTGCTGAGGCAGCCCCCCCTCTCCATGTGCTCTAGGAGAGCAGAGAAAGCAAATGGGGTGAGCTACTCACTGCCATTCTCAATTTCTATGTTAAATTACATTTCCCTGTTTTAGGTACTAAGTAGGCAGTCTGAATGAAGTTTATATCTCCTTTATGGTCCTGACCTGTTGGGCATGTTGGAGTTCCAAGGAATGGAAAATGTACCCAAACAAAGGGCACTCAGTGAAGGCTGTCGTATTTCTTAAAAAAATTAGTCCTACTGGTAATCATAAAGACAGCAATTAGTGGGGCAGAGAAAATCATTCCATCCCTACAGGGATCAGGTGTGTAGAGGTGCTGTTTGTGAGGAAGAGGATGAGTCAGTCCCAGTGCAGCCTGGGGCCTCTTGGAGACCTGTGGTGGGGTTTTGTGAGACAGGACCACCTCACACCAGCCACTGACAGCTGCGAAATGCTGGCTCTGTCTTTCAAATGCAAGCCAGTGTACAGCTGGGCAGTATTCCTTGCATTTTTCTCAAAATATCCCAAATATCTTGGGAGAGGAATCTGCGTGTTACGCAGGAGGAGAGGCAGGGGTCTGCTCTGCCTGCCTGCCTGCCCTCAGAGCAGCCACCTTCCACACACAGCCACTCTGTCCTTGCTCGGCTGGGGCTGTGCTGTTGGGTGGTGGTCATGGGACTATTCTGCTCCTGCCAAAATGTGAAACCTTTCCCTTTGCCTCGGGAAAACCAATGGATGGCTGGTCTCAGGCAGGTGTGTGGTGACTTCTTTATTTCTTAAGGCATGGTGTTTCCAGATGTAATAGCGGATCAATCCATTTTCTGAAGGCAGCTGAAAGGAGTGTTAGTAGTGAGGAAAGTCTAGACTCAGAGTTTTACAGCTGCAAGCCTGAGGATTTTATATATTAGTAACACAATTTGATGGAAATCCATAGCTGAAAGAAACAGGAGGCTTTTCTGTCTCTAAAGTTAGATGTATACCAAATATACAGTCACTGCAGCTGATTTTACGAAACATGTTTAGAGATTTTCTGAAATGCATGAGTTCTATGTTCTCAAATATTCAGCATTTATTTTTCATTAACTTTTGGAAACTTCTGTAAATCTTGTATATGAATTTTTCCTGCATGGCCTCCAAAGCTGCTGGGGGAGATGTGCAGAGTCCTAACGAACAGATGAGTATGAGCTGCCTAAGAAATCTGCAAAGAAGCTCCTTTTACAATTCAAGAAAAATAATGTTTTAAGGTATCTCAATCAAAAATGTTAAAAAGGATCATACGTGTTGTGAGGAACCTGAGAAGTAGCCACGTGTATCTTACTACTTATAGGAGCTTTTAAACCTCACACCTAAAAGCCCTGGCCTTCATTACAGATACCTGATGAGTCAATGTATTCGATTTCTAGTCAAAGGTCACTCAACTGAATTCCAAAATGTGTAATTTTTTTTTTTTTTTTGATACAGATGGAATGCTACCATAGCTGTTTACTCTGCTCTTCTGAATAGCATCAATTGTAGTGCTGTAACAATCTGTGGGGGATGAGGTTTTGCAGCTGGCTGCCTGGTCTGAGCTCCTTGGAGCTGCAGCCAAGTCCAGGCTCTGCTGCTGGCGGAGGAAGAGCTCCAGACCAAGCCACCAGAGATGGTGCAACTCGGTGTGAAAGACAGTAAGGGATGTCTGCAGACAAGATGTATGTGTCAAAAATGAGAATTAAAGTAAAAAAGCATCTGTTCCAAACTGAAAACTTCAGTTGGAGAAGGTGATTATGTTGAACCTCAAGGAAGCGATTTTGTGATGGGAAAAATGAATTCTTCCATGGAAGTGCTCCTCTCTTCCTTGACTGCCAAGGCAGCTGTTTCAGAGTAGACATCTAGTTCATATGTAGTAAAAAGTAACTGAGGTGAATCCACCCTTCATGCCCAGATGTGGGATGTGCTGTTTTCTGTGGGTACATTTGATGTCAGGACCTCTAGAGATCTAGAAATTAGCTTATAGCACACATCAGTAATTAAAAGGATTATAATTCCTAGAATCTGGTTGCTGTTTCTCTGACACTCTTGTCCTATGAACCATGTAAAAAATCATCCTAGGCAGGATTTTTAGAGATGTTTAGGTGTGAAGTGCTATTAGTGCCAAGTGATTCATCCAGCTCGCAGTCATCGTTTAGACAACACTACTGGGATTCTTGCCTTTAAATCTCTGTTTTTGTTTCCCTGTTTTCAATACAGGGACAGCATCTACCTGCCAGGCAGGATTACTGCCCCCAGTGCTCTGAGATCTTTGGGTGGTTGACGCTGCTGGTTGAAAGTGCAAGCTCATCATGAATTTCAGATTGTCTTGCACATGGTGCCCTGCAGACAGCATAGCCCCCGGGCCCCACGGCACTGAGCACCACCACCACAACCGACCTCAGATTTGGTGACAAAATTCGTAGCACCAACTGATCTGTGAGATCAGCTGCTCCCTTCCTCCTGGCTTCTCACTGACTTCTGCTGTGCAAAGTCAGAGGCCTGATAGGAAGCAGCATCAAGGTAGAAAGTACTTTGGTCATTATTGCACCAGCACCAAAACATGTGCTCTGTTCCCTAAAATGCAGCTTCCAAAGAGGAAAATAGCCAGTTTTCCTTGTGTTGCTGGAGTCTGGCTCGAGCACTGCACAGGAGCAGGCAGGCAAATGTGAGCGGGAGCTGCTCGAGCCTCCCAGTCAGTTGCCCATCTCTCCCAGTAGATGATGCTAAAGCGCGATTGTTTTCAGCAATTTTAAGGGAATAGAAGATTTTATCAGAGGAAATCCAAGGTGGTAGGAAGGTTTCTGAGGCTCAATGCTGCAGGGGAACAGAGTGCAAACATCCTGAAAAATCTAGGAAACAATTTGCTGCTGTCATGTATTTATTAACAGCTTGAAAAGTAACGGGGTTAGAGCTTATGTGGGTTTTCAGGCAGACCATGACATGCCTACATTTACATGTGTGTTTCTGCAGTTTTTACAGCTCAAGTACAATGCCAGCATCTTACCCTTTTACCATGTCATTTCTTCACTCTCTTGCCATCAGAGAGCTCCTCACCTTCATTTCCTTGCCATATCCATATCATATTTCCTAACCTCTCTTCAGGGCAGGCAGACCCATTCTAAGTACCTAATTTGGAATGAGATATTCAGCAAGAGTTGTAGCTTTCTGGTTGCTTTTGAAACGTGCAGTGACATGTATTACTAGGAACAAAGCAGCCTTTTGCCTGTAAATGCTGCCAAAGTTCGGATATGTTTAAGCTCCAGCTGCTCTCTGGAGCCAAGAGAGGAAATGGTTCTGGAGTGGGAAGTATATGCTCAGATATACCTTTCCCTGGAATTCAGGAAAATTAGAGGGAGTCTGGCCTTGTCTTTGCTTCCATTAGAACTTTTCTGAGGACTTCTAGGGCAGCCAATATAATTCACTCTGAAATGAAGTTTCAAAGTTCAAAGATTCATCTGGAAGTTATTAATAAACAGAATAAAAATATAAACTTAAACCCACTTTGTCTAGTGAGAAAAATTGCCTGCTTTTTTTTCAGATGGATACTTTTTGTGCTTCTATAGCTGAAAAGTCTTTTTTTCCCCTTTTAAGAAAAAAAGACAAGTTATTATTCTCTTTATGAGACTTCTGGGGTCTGCTGTAACAACACCCTTCGGTTCTCAGCATCCAGACCATTACTCGTGGACTGATGTGCATTAGGAAACGTGTATGAGGTCCCTGTCCTCACAGACAATTTAGAACAAAGCATATTTTGGGAACAGGATCTGCAGAAAGACAAAGGCATTTCTCTGGATCCCTTGTCTGGTATGTGGAGGGGCTCAGAGGAGGGGAACTTGAGTCTTCATCAAGTGCCTGATCTGCTGGACCATTGTTGCTCCTACATTAATACAATCATCAATTATGCACCGGGGCTGTAGGATACAACACCACTACCTCCCTCCTAAATTCCTGTAGGCAAACATAACACATGTTGTCAGAGGTCCAGTGCTGATGTTTCCTTGTCTCTGAATGATGTACTCCTTTGGCTCAAGGACAGTCAGGAAAGCACCAGGATATAAAGATGGGGTTGTTTTCTTCAAAGCCCTTGGATTAGAATCAAATTGCTCAAAGAGAACTCTTAAGAGCTTTTTAGTCTCTTTTAAGAAAGTTCTGCAAATATGACTGTGTTTGCAGTTTTCTTGCCACTGACTATACTGGGTTTTCTTGGATTCTCCAAAGATGTTGTCTGTTCCTGTGCACTGCAAGCAACCACTGCAGATGCTGTTTAGTAAATGCAAATGTTTAGTATCCCCTGCTCTCTGAAGGTCATGCTCACCAAACTGGGCTTAATTCTTTGCCCACCTTGGACAAAGGTTATCAACAGGAATAGGACAGATGGAAGTTTTACAAAGGTAATGAATAGGATGAACTCAGTTCTATGTGGGCTTTTATGGTGATAGATGAGGTGGAGACCAAGCCAGGTGGCTGTGGAGCGGGAAAGTTTACTGACAGCAAACTGTAGGAGAGCTGGAAAACAGCCTGATGGGCCCTGGGATCAAATTCTGAACTAAATGAGCAGTATTATCCTTTTGGGATATCCTTTTGGATAGGCGGAAAACAGCAAGGCATGCATGGGCAGAATGGATGGTGAGATTTGAAGAGAAGCTCCAGGGGAAAGATCAATAATTATATGAAGTGGCAATGAACGTGAAGTACAGCATGAGAAATCTGACACTATTGTGCTCTTTCCACCCTAAGTCAGGCAAAGTATGAAATTCAGTATGTAAGAGTAAAATGAGATTTTACTCCATTGTCAGTGAACCTCAGTAGCTTTTATGAGTGTTATTTGAAAAAGGATGGCAAGAGCTTTCTTGTCTTTGGACTTTTTCACTATTTAAGAGACTTGGAAAAGAAAGATAAATGTGGCTCATAAAGATTTTAAAGCAGCTAAAAGCAGTTGCAGAATGTATTACTTCAGAGTTACACACTGTTATTATAGTAAGTGTAAGGTGCTATCCTTTTCATAATGGCCAAAGAAAATAAAACATGAACTTCCAAGCAATAGTATTCTGACCTCATCAAATGCCTTTGTCTAATTTAGACTGCATTAACGATTGCATTCTTTACAAAATCCGTGGTAGGAGAGAGGAAGGATTTATAGGCAGCATTATGTCCTAAAGGAATTCATACATTGAAATTATCAAATGCATTTAGAAATACAAAATTAGCACTTTTCGTCCATAAATTTCCGAAGTTGTATTTTAAAAGGAGGACATTACCTAACTCCATGTGAACTAAATAACTTTAAATCAGATGAGACAATTTATGTTTGAAAGATGTTTATACTTGAAATAAGAGCATCATTTAACATCTCTTCGCCTTTCTCTCATGCTGATTTATCTCCCAGATTTCTGGAGGTCACTCTTATTGGTAGAAGTCAGCATTTGTTGTGTTTTGCAATGCAAAAATTCTTTTCATTCCCTAACACTAGAACAATATTTCATTGAATTTCTCTGGTTTATTAGACTAGTTGCACAGATGTCCTCTCTTCCTGAGCCAGATGTACAGAGTGCTGCTTCCAGCTTAGCCCAAACTGGAACATGTTGACAGAATAACATAACTGAGACCAGACATATTGCATTTTACACTAAAGGTCATGCAAAAAGCACAGGCTGCATATAGCATGGGCTGTTTTACATAAACACACATTTGGTTCAGCTTTGGTATAGGGATTACTGAAAGAATGCTTGGGGAGGACAGGCTATAAAGCAGTTGGAAAGATCTGACAGTCGTTGAGTGAATTACCCCAAAATGGTACATCTCTCTCAGAACAAGTGTGAAGGGCTCTCTGCAGAAGGAGGTGAGAGAAAACTCTTAGAGACAGAAGCTACTTGGCAAGTTGAACAGGAGATTTCCTGAGGACTTTTCCAGTGCAGTGGGATTGATGCAGGATTGTCCTTATCTTTCACCAGCAAAAAAGGACTCATTAAAAGAAGAATAAGAAATTAAATTGTCCAGCAAGGGAATTATATGAATGCAGACAAGGCCAGAATGTTTCCAGTGGCTGCAGTACCTATTTGGAGGAGAATATGAGGGAAACAGACATGGATCCAGATGTTACAGATGGGGAAGGACTGTCTTGCAGAGCAGCTACAACTTCAAATGCTTAAATGTCACACTCACATGAGCTGAAGAAGAAGACAAGGACCTGGATCCAGATTAATTCACAGAATCATGGAATGGTTTGGGTTGGAAGGGACCTCAAGGATCATCCCATTCCACCTCTCACTATGGGCAGGGACACTTTCCACGCCCCATCCCTCTGGCCTTGAACACCTCCAGGGATGACGTCCACAACCTGTGTTGGGGCCTCACCCCCCTCACAATGAAGACTTTCTTCCTAGTATCTAATCTAAACCTACTCTCTGTCAGTGGGAAGCCATTCCCCCTTGTGCTGCTACTCCAGGCTGTGAATGAGTAACTCTCCACCTTCAGGTACTGGAAGGCTGCAGTTGAGTCACTTGAAAGACTTCTCACCTCCTCTTCAAGGATACGGGTACAAAGCTAGACCAGGGTCAAAATTCCCAGTATTTCTTTGCTAACCAGGTTGGTCTTAAGTGGTACAAATCTTGCATGGCACATGCTATGCTGGCTGCCCTCAATCCTGGTGACAGAGGAGGAGGAACAAAACCCTTCTGAATTTTGGAATTCACCTGTGATTTACAACAGGATTGGGCATTAATTTGCAGGAAACTTAACCCCTCTTACTTTTCCGAAACACTGGTATAACCATTAACCTCCTAAGGAATCAGTTTAATTAATCAGTGTTCATAAAGTCTTTGAATTAGAAGACAGTACAGACTGTAAGTGCCAAGGAATACTGGTACTACGAACAAATGAACAACAGCAAATGACTATAAGCATGCTGCAAAGGAGGAATGTCATTAAGGAAAGAGGTCCCATTTCAAGCTGCCAAATACAAAGGAGTGAGTCATTTGTTTTCAGTATGAAAAACATTTCACTGTTGTTCTTTAAGTGATTCTGCTTACGATCATTACTCCTTAGCTAACTGCTATAAATATTTTGAAGTGGTGACACAGTCTTCTATTCCCACCTAGAAATGCGGAAAAGGAGAAGAGGAAAATAGAAAAATAAAAATAGCTGAAGAAGGCATGTCTGGTTTGCCACTCGCTTAATTCAGTCATCTTTGTCTGATGCATAGTTTTGCCTTTTTTTCCTGAACATATCTGTGTGTGTGTGGGGACCGAACCATCCCATGCTTTGTCGTTACAGTCTGACCAAGATTTATGAGTTGATAACTGTCTAAATTCTGGACCACAAAGCATCATTTTTGTTCTCTCCTGACCTTAGCTGTGACCTCTGGGATTGCAGGCAGAGAGAAATGTGTGACTTGGGTACAGTCAGGCAGGGTAACGCAATCTGCTGGCACTGCTAAAGCACAGCATCACGTTTCTGTGACACAGAGTGCAGTAAATTGGCCCGCGAAGGAGTTGCAAAGGCTACAAGAGGTGATAGGAATTTCTGTCTCAAACATTTTCAAGCAGTGCCCCAGCTCCCTTGGATACGCTCAGTACACCCCGTGACAAATGAGCAGGTTATGAGTTAATTACCAGCTTAATTTAACACACAATATTCTGACTATTTTTTTGCAGAAGTTGTGATTTGAAACAAAATCATGGAATTTCTGGTACCTGAGGTTTTGGAGCAAAAGATGTATGTGGGGATGTATCCCTGCTTATTTATTCTTTACAATGTGCATTTGCTGTCAATGTTCTGTACAACAATGTCCACAGAACTGGCTGGTCTCTCAGCCTTGTGCTCCTGCCTGGCTGCCAGATGACCCAGCCCTCCTGCACTACAAGGTCTTTCTTCATGCACTGCCTCACCTAAATAGCAGCTCTCTCTGGTCCTTGCAATAGAAAATATTTTAATATACAGCAGGACTGTCAATTCTTTCACTAACCTAAGATTATTGATATATTTCAACCCTCTGAAGAAGAATCTTCTCCCAAAGTAGTCAACAAAGAGACTCTCATTTCAAACTGGAGTAGCACAGTGGCAAATTGGACTCCCATCTCCAATAGCAGTTGTCTCCATTCCCTCCTCTCATGGAGGCAATGACAAATGGCAGCCAAACCCTCTGGACAATGCTGCATGAATTGGCTGAGACAGGATTGTTAGGAGAACATGGTTTTGCTGAGCTCGCTAAGTGACAGGGCTGTTTAACTTGCACGGCACACTTCCCCAGAGGGCATCACTGGGGGAGTAAAGGAAATTCTTCCTGCACTTTGAAAGACTGAGGAAAAGAAGTGGCAGCACATATCAGGAACTGGGGGCTCACAGAAACAGAAGAGGTAGAAAATAAATTTTAGTCCTTTTTTTATGATTAGGTCTGCTAATTGCTTCATATACAAATGGTATAATACCCATCTAGAGCACTGAGAGTTCTTAATTTAGATTTGTATATTTGCTGCTGGAAATTCATTGCAAAAGCCAATGCACTTTTACTGGGCGATATGGCCTTTTACCTTGCTGATTCCAAAGGAAAGCTGACACAGGTTATTTGTGGTGAATTTCTCCTAGGTGGTGGTGATTTAGAGAAGAGCAAGAAATGACTCAGGGCTTTAAGGAGATTCTTGCCTCTGCTCATTTCAAAGTTATGGTCCTATGTGGAAATGACAGGGAAGAAGCCAAAGCCACCATGGCTCCTGCAAAGGATGAGCCTCTTGCTGGAGCCTTTCTTGCAGGTATGATGTGAAGATGTTTGATGCAGTCAGTGTGGGTTCCCTGCTCCATCTCTGCTGACACCTTTAGTGCGTGTAAAGAAGAAAAATTCTGGTCTCCAGCTCTGTCACTCAAAGGCTTCTTTGCAGAAGTATGTTTCTTGCAAAATAATTATAACTGCAAATTAGGGATGGGGGTGTTCAGCACCTCCTTACATCTCTCTCAAATGCATCTAAAATAAAATAAGTGCTGCAAAACTATTGTAACCTTCTGCTATAGGTTAAAGTCAGACATGAAGCTGAGACACTTGTTTAGTTAGGAACAAGTATACTGGATTTACTGCCCATTTCTAATCTCAGCAAATCTATTTTCTGCACTAAGCAGTCAAGCATGTTTGTAGCAACTTTAAATGTACAACTCAAATAAAGCACAACTGATCTTAGTCACACCAGGCTTTCATAGAACAGCTTTTGACCCTGTGTAGTGCCATGTCCTCAGCTCCTGGTGGTGGTGCTGCTCCTGACAGAAAAGGAGACAGAAGAGGTGACACCCGCACAAATCAATGGACATTTTTCTGTTGTTCTCTATGGATAAATTTGGTTCAGACCAGTGTTTCTTGGGGTGTGTAGGTTGTAAGGGCACAAGAGCAGAAGCATGAAAGCCAAAGTTCAGTGGGTTATGTTTGCCAGTGGCAGGATTCATCTTTTCTCAAAAATGTTGCCGCTGTGAGGCCCTTTAATTGCAGATGGATATGCAGAGCCTGATGTGGTGAGCTACCCCTGCCACGCAGGCTGTAATTTCTTTCTGTAGAAATTACTTTCCAGGATTCAGTGAGCTTCACTTTTATTTAAAGGTATTTCGTAACAGCCCTTTTTAAGAGACTGGTTCTCGAAGCTCTAAAATCTCATTTTGGATGTTCAGCTAAGTTATAAAAATGAGAGGTTTAAATCAGTGCAGCAAATTCTTTCCTAAAAAAGTGAGTGTTTGAGTCATTCTGAGTAATATCCACATTATGGATGGTCTCAATCCATACTGCCTGGGTCAAGAGCTGATCAGGGCCTAAGATCTTGAGATACCATTTAAACATACCTATAACAATCATGATCTTCACTTTTCTGATGGCTGGAGTCTTCAGCAAGGGGAGGGAGAAGTATCGAATGGAAAATATTACTGTCAGGGTATATTTTACTACCTGAAGTATTTTATTGACTGCCTCAAAGTGATCAATGCCTTAAATAAGCATAACTGCATTAGGAAAAAAGAGAGATTGTTATATGCATTCCTGTGTTTTAAATTCCTGCTGTATGTTTGATGTTACATGCAACTTGTTGAGCTGGTTAGGGTTTAGGAAATGCTTGAGAAAGGAAATGATCTTGACATTTGCAATTTATTTGCAAAACAGATGCAGAAACTGATTGTAAAAAAAAGATTTGTCTAAGTATATGATGGCATAAAAATTGGAATAAGATGCTAAATAAATCATAGGGACATATCTGGAAAATGAATTTATTAAAACCAATTTAAAATTGTGAAAAATAATTCAAAAGCAGAAAGCAAATGCAAGATGAGGCAACAGAATATATAGCATGGACATGCCTGAGCTTTAAATGGAGCCAGGATGGTTACGTTCACTGCAGAATTCACCAGGACAGGGATCTTATCCCAAACTTTTTGCATAGATTTAAGCAGAGTACAAAGGGATTATGCTTTATGTGTTTTAGAAGCCACATAGGTACCTGTTATGACTTCATTACTGTGAACTAACACATCTAAGACCCACTTATTTCAAGTTATCACATAATTGTAATTTTCCCTTCAGCTCCCAATACAATTGATGACATCCTTAGCCTGGCATTGAGGTATCTCAGTGTGGATGTTTTAAGGACTTCTGGGTCATCATATGGTCAGAAATGCATTTCTTCCCGTGGCTAATCCCTTGGATACCATGCTATGTTTGCCTTGAGGCTCATTTCAAGGTCTTGATTAATGCCACCAGTCCATGCCTAGTTAAGCTGGCAGGAGCCTGTTCTGCAACCAAAATGGGTTTCCTGTCCCCCCGTGCTCTCCAGATGGTTGTTTGTGCTCCCTCCTCCCGTGTCGGCACAGGTGTTTCTCTGACCATGCAGTGAGAGATCAGAAAACTGATCTCAGTATAAACTGACCTGGTTTAAAGAAGAAATGCCTGGTTTTCTGACAGGCATTCAGTTCACTGAATGAAGGGGGGAGTGATGGCAAAGCACGAGCAGCCAAGGTTGGGAGAAGAAGGACGGGGCTCCTTCTGTGGTCAGCTGCTCTTGAAGCAGGGGAAGTGCATGAAAAATACTTAAGCAGTATCCAGGTATCAGTATCCACCTGGATCACAGGCCTCCTTACAGACTTGCATAAGGAGAACATTCACCTGCCACCAAGCTGCTGGAGAAGCAGCTCCCTCTGCCAATATCGGCCGTATGAGCAAGTCCCTGTGGGATTTGCAGCCACTGCTTGGTAGAAATTGCCTGTGCATGTGGTCTTCCCTCATGGTGAGGGAATTCCTTGTAATCAAAAGCAACCAAAACTCTGCCTCTAAATACATTCTAATTTTAGACCTTTAAAATCTGGAAAGGTTTGCTCACTGGTGAGGTTCTAGGCTGCAATAGTGTATTATCCGTTGCATTAGGAACAACTCGATGCTTCCACACTAAAGTCCTAAACTCATAGGTTCCTGTGGAAGCATTGTAGTTCCTTTTCATTTCTCTTAGCTTAGGAATAATTGGTTTATTCTCTAAAGGCTTGATTCAGCATTCCAGGAATGATCATTATGCTTGAGAAGAGGATGAATTGTTTGGTGGCCCAAGCTTGTCTTTAGATCCTGTTTTTCATGAGTCCAAGTGCTCTTCCACCTTATCTCACCTGAAGTGTCCACCACAAGACCACAGCAGTGTCCCTCTCCCTTACATGACAGTGACAACGTGACGGCATCACGCATGGAAACAGGATTGTACAGCAAGGTGCTGACTGCATTTTCTATCACCTGACCTAACTTTTCTCACTCATTCAAAGGAAAACTGTCACAGTTCTTTGTGCTTGATATGAGCATTTTGGTCAAACAAGGGCTGCAGTGTGGGTCACTGTAAGAAACAACTCTTGAGTTGAGGCGTCTCTGTGTGGGTGTGGCTCCTACAAGTTCTTGTTATGCTTTGTTACCTGAGTTAGGCTTTGGCCGGCTTTGTCTGTGAGATCATGTTTACCCTCACATGGCTTGGCATAAAGCTTTAGAAAATGGGATAGGTTTTGGTCAGGAAGCACCATCTCCCACATATGGAGTGGTTATTCAGAGTTATTCAGATGACTGTTGAAAGAAGATAAAAATGAACTAAATTCAAATTATTAGTTGATGATTTGCATTTTAACTGGGTCCTGTCCTAACTCTAACAGCAAAATCTGTGTCTTGACCTGAAGGGTACCTAGTAAGGTTTTAAAGACTAATTTGATTAGTTTGTGTAAAAAATACCTGTTGTAGAACACAGCTTTCTACATCAAATATCAGCAAGGCTTTCAACGGCTTTTAAGCTTGGTTCCCTGATATCAAGGATCAGTATTTCTTAAACAACATGCAAAGACAATGGAGGAGACACTGATGCATGTTTTTTTGGATTCAAGTGTACTCCAAAATACTCCTCTGGTTCCTTTTAGCTCTGTTTTTACTTTGGTCCAGAATGGCACAAGTTTCTGTTGCAGAAGCTCCTACTTTTGGCAGCACAGCTCCCTGTCCACAGCAGAGAGGACATTCCCTGCACTCCTGCTGACAGGGAGGCACGACCAACACAGTGTCCTTTGTGCAATCTGTGCTTGCCCTGCACTCGTTCTGCCACCCCGAGATGCACCTCTGGTGCCTGGAAATGATGCTGGTGTGGAAGGTGGAAGAGCCAGAATGCAGCCCACTTGTCTTCTCATAAATTAGCACGAGATGCTTTGATTAGGTGCGTGTGTATTTGTTCCCAAATGCAAAATTTGAAATACACTGGCAGTACCTCACCCCCTCCAAGATGCTATACTTAATCAGGCTTGCTGTTTTTTTCTTAAAATAATAGAGACTGCAATAGGGAAGGAAGGCAAAGCAACAAAAAAGTACAGGAATATATCATAAGATGAAATGGGCAAATTTTAACAAGGATTGAGGAAAAAATAAAACTCTTTAAAATCTCTGAATGAACTTTTACAAAAGAAAGTAAAAGCAAAATCAATCATCCAGTCTACAGTAAATAGCATCATTTACAAGTTTTTGTGGAAGATTTTTTTTTTCTCAAACAGCTATTTTGGAATTCAAATTACATTTTTCCTTTTGTGTTTTAGTTTTACCTGTGTTTGAGGTAAAGCATGAAATTTCCTCTAAATGCCACCCAATAGTAGTTCATCCTTAGGATATTGTTTTAAACATAATTGAATTGCTGGGGTACATTAAACATTGCAGTGTTTTAAGCAGGGGAAATAATTTAATGATGTGGTCTTCAAGACAGTTAATTAGCCTGGCATGTATGAAAGTGTAACAAGAACACCACCTACTGTAAAAGTGAATGTTCTACACTCCGAAGCACTAATTCCTGATAGCTTCACCCTGCATGGATATAATTAACCCCTTTTTTGTCAAATGTTTTTAGGCAAAATTACTGAGTTTGGAGTTGGGTGGTAGCAAGCTCTCACCTACATTAGTCAGAGGGAAAACCTAAGAGGTAAAATAAATCACAATCGGTTTAAACATTAGGAGCGATCCTTTCTGAAAAGATTATTCTGGAGTCTGATAGAAATCATTTTCATAATGATGATGGATTTTTTATCTGGAAGTAGTAAGGATTTAAATAAAAATTCTGGTGATGTCAGCATGATTTTTAGAAAATTGCTCATGATGACCCTGCTGCAGTGTTGCTGTGTTGTTGTTTATCCACCACAGGATGGGCTGCAAAAACATCCAGCACTTTTCTGTCCCCTCTGCAGAAGGTGATATAAGTCATGGTGCAGGGAAATGACAGTGGTCTCTCCACAGCTCTCGAGCTCTGTACTTTTGAGAACAGCCAGTGGAATCTGTGTCTCCTGTGCAGACTGAGCGGGGGGGAGCTGAATCCCACCGAGCACCTCGGGGTCTGGGAGCTCTCCACTCACACAGAACTGCCAGCACTTTGCAGGACTTGCCCACTTGTCGACGTTTGGCTCAAAACAAGGCAGGACAGAGGCTTCTCAAAAAGGTCTGCAGGCTTGGACCACCTGGAGTCTTCAAAACGCTATCACCGTCTTTCATCAGAACTCACACAAAGCATGGTGTATCTTCATCTTTTAAGCTTTGCCTCTTTATCTTGCAGTAACCAAACCATGATATTTAATGGCTGTAATAACACTCCAGGTTTAAAATCCCCAATCCTCAAGGATCTTTTGCCCCTCACATGAAAGCCACTTACAACTAGTTATAAAGGACCACAGAGCTTCTGATTTTCTGTATTGCTGGGACAGTTGTGAGACAATTCAATGAGAGGATAACGCCTTCTGCTAAAAGGATCAAAAAAAAAAGAAAGAGAAATCTGAAGAGGAACAACAGTGAGGGAATTCTTCAGGGAACAAAGCATAGTGCTGGCCCTGTTGAAGGCAGTAGAGATGTTGCTCTTACATCCAATAGCTCCTGATTTTACTCAAAGTCACTTTCTGCTTTTATGTCTGCAGCTGAAAGTGTCGAGCACAGCAGAATTTTCTCTTCCAGTCAGAGAGCAGATTTTGTGTTTTGCAAGCGACGCTGAGCACCGGCAGGGACGGGAGCATTCCTGATTAAACAAACTCCCTAATAGACCAAGTCTTGCGCTGCTAAACTCGCATGCATTATTGCGCAGGAGGCCAAGCATATTTCAGCCACAATGATGGAGTGGGCAGCACTCTGTCAGATCAATTATGTACAAGGCCCATCTTCTCTATGATTCCCTCGATTTTTCCTCCTGACAGTTCACCTTGTGCCCAACCTTCTGTTCTCACAGAGAAAAACCTGCAGACAATAGAAAACCTAAGGCTGTTTTTCCTTGCCACTAAAAGGTATAAAGTAACTCTTTCCTGTCAGGTTCCTCATGACTTTTCACACAAATTTATCTTCCCCAGTTTAGGGGATTTATAACTTCTCTTTCTTTTTTTTTTTTTTTTTTTTTTCTTTTCCCCCCTCTGATAATGTCACGAAGATAGTGAGTGCACACTAGGGTAGTCCCTGTACATTAATAGCACTGCAGCTGCTGGCAGATATTCCAGCCTGCTCCAGCTTCAGTGAGGAGCTGCCGTGCTCAGGCACTGCCCATTTCCCATCCCGTGGACCTGGTCCATGCTGGGCTCTGGCCTGTTCCACATCCTGCCCATGCAAACGACACTAAGATTGGGCTTTAGCAAATGTTTCTATTCGTAACAGAACACGCCACTGCCCAGGGAATATGAGACCTAGCAGAGACTGTTCAGTTCCCAGTCAATTATCTGGTGCAAGTGGCCTCAACCATTTATAATCAGTTCTGCCCTTCAGTATTTAATTCAAAGAATGAACTTGAATTTACTAAGTGAGAACCAATATCGACACATACTGCCTGGAATAATTCAAAGCAGATTTCATGAAGGTGAGGTGCTGAATAAAAATAAACTTCGTGGTGTGAGCTGGGTCAACTGCAGAGAAGCAAACTGGACTGAAGCTGGTGCCTCATCTCTGTCCTGTAAGTCAAACTGTACAGCTGGATCAGCAAAATAAGTTTTGATTGTGCCCAGGCTGAAAACTACCAGGAAAACACAGCAAAGAGAGAAGAAATTGTTCAATGGCTCAGGCAAAGTTTCTTTTATTTCTTCTGTGCAGAAGGAGATATCAGAACACATGTTGAATTCCTATGAACTCAGTTGCGTGCGAGCAAAACCAACACAAAACACAATTAAGCAATCAAGCCCATTGTTATAGGCAGGGTTAGGTTCCCCATCTATCAGAAATAGAAGTAGTACCAAACTGAAACAAAGCTCAGACAGATGTGTGTGTACAAACTCAAAGCAGAACTGATGGCTATCAGGGACCTCCTGGAGCCTGCACAACATGCTGGTGGTAGGAAGCTTGGGAACCATTCTCTGCCTTCAGTGCAACTGTCTGGGCCATCCCTGCAGATGAAGCTTCAGATGAAGAGTTTTGGCTTAACTAAACGGTTCAAAACAGCCAGTGTGTGTGATGTGTATAAAGGGAGAGAGCCCCACACTCCCAGCACCGGAGAGGAGCTGCCCTGGAGCTGCTGCAGGGAACATTAAAGGCAGGCGGAGCAGTCGGAGCGCGGACCACAGCACGAGCCCTGGGGAACTGAGGCTGCAGACAGCACTCAGCCAGGGTTACAAACACATTTTTTGAGTTCAGATTGATATCTTCCACAGATGCCTTGTCTTCCCAACAAACTTCCTTTCCTACCTCCCTCTCCTCTGATCAAAAGACTCTTGTCTTGTCTTTGGATAGGGCAGAAATTAAGTTGTTTTTCTACCTGTGTCACTTGAACCTGGGGAGAATTCAAGGTCTTGATAATGTGGCTTTTCCACATAGTCTTTTTTTACTTCTCACCATTTTCCCTTTACTTTGATCTGAAGGGTTCTGCTTTCACTTTCCAATCTCACTTGTCTCTCCCTCTGTAATGAGAATCTCGATAGCAGATATATTATGTGATATATTGTGTCAAGCAGTCACAACACTGGAGGATCACAGTGTTATGGAATAAAGGCTACACATGGCAAGTGAAAGATTTATCCATGGAAAGTCATTGCATCTTTTGATTGAGAAAAAATACTCTCTAACACAGTCTTAGCATTTTTGGTCTCTAATATCCACATTCATTTAAAAAAAGAGATGATACATAATAATAATTCAAGTTTCAATGGCTAAAAAATACACAGTAAAATGTTTTCAAATGTATGTCACTGCTGTTACTCGGGATAAAATTGTTTTTATAACTAATTGCTTCTCCTATCAATGACTACAGCAGAACATTTCTAAAAAATTGTCCTGGAATGAACAAGGTTACATCTTTAAAGGTACCTCATGTATCTTTAGCAATAAAGAACAATGAGTCTTTTCTCAGTGGAAAAGGTCAGCCCTTTATATGGTCTCTGATATTTAAGGTTTTAATTAGAGATCAACTATGTAATGATGGTGCCTGATGGTGTAGTGCTTTGTGTTGTTAAGGCTGTCTGCAGACAGAAGTCCTTGAATCCCTTTACTTCTTACTTGGGCATATTTCCAGTACATACATTGAGTTTTAGACCTGCAGGAGAACTTACAAACTTTAACCATGATTCAGGTGAAGAACAGTGAAAACTCAAATAGAAACTGGTCCTGAAACAGAACAAGGTTTACATGAAAATTATCAGGCAGTGATTTGAGAACATTTAACCGTGCTGCAGAACCTGGTAATTCCAGCTCCTACCACTCCTCCCTTTCAGTTGGGTGCACTGGGGAAGGAAGGGGCCCAATAACCTACATTACTAGTGAATATTTCAATCTGACAGCTCACTCTCTCTCTGACAGCAGTGCTGTGACAACACGTCTGGGTCAGATTCAACACAATTATGTAAGCCACCAACCAAACCTTTTTTTGAATACATTAAAGGCTGCTTAAGTACAAAACCCACCCATGCAAATCTTAAAATGCAGGGAAATATTTGGCTAAGGAGAGCTTTGGACACCCCTTTGTGCCCACACATTATAGCAGGCAATTATACTGAGAAACAGCCTCCACAAGAAACTCCTTTGCATTTCCAGCATCCAAGAAATCTAACACATGCCCAGATTCCTCTGGCAAGAGGAATAAACCTTAACCTCAGCTAGAAGTTGGCACCACCAGCTTTGGAAGGGGAAGCTCCAACTGCTGGTATCTTTTGGGTGGTACCAGGCAGAGGAGGGAAATCAGCCCTAGGAAAAGGGCTGCCTCAACAATGTGGGTTTTTTCCCTGTCTACAGCATAATATACAACATTTCTTAAACCATTAGTTTGTATTCAGGGCTGGAAGTGCCATCTTTGGTTTCTGGAAAAGGTATGAACATGGTAGGACTCAAAGTGAGAGATCCCTGTCCCTTCTGGCGGAGCTCTGGTAGATTTTGGCCAATGGTACCAGACAGATGGTTGGTCTGATTGGAAGCTCAGCCTTTTCTTCTGGGTTGAAATCCTTTCTCAGTGCTTCTGGAACCCTGCACCTGTGTTTTATTTCTGACTCGATCATTCTGAGCTTGATTTAAGTAGGACATTCATAAGCAGAGACAAAGGTGCCCACAAAGGGCTTCAGAGCACTTGGAGCTGTTTAATATTAGCACCTCAGGGGTTTTCTGTGCAGGCAGCATTTCACAGATCCCAAAACAACTTCTCATGCCACTGGTTCATCCTGTGCTACAGCCATTTATCCAAACCTGTCTTGGACAGAAGTGAGGACACAGTGGAACGAGAGGGAAACAGTTCTTGGAGGTGCTGTCTTCAGAGCTGCGGTCACAGCACTGGGACGGGATGCTCTCGGGTTTGAGTGGCACGTGGCAGGGCTGGCTCCAGGCCAGGCACTGGGATGGCCTGAGAGGCACGTCCCTGCTAGGGCAAGAGCTCTCAGCTCCTGATGAGATATCACTTATGAGGCATATTTCATGCCCTCAACGTTGGCCTCTCTCACCTGAATGTCATGTCAGTGTCACTGGTTCTCGCTGAATTTGGAGCTCAGCAGTTCCTGGGAGCTGAGAGCATCTGCCTGGAGGCAGGATATTGCTTATCAGCATCTTGGTTCTTTAGGAGGCTAATTCTCCAAACTCCTGCTGAGCTGTTACCCAAAGCCTTTCAGCTGAGAAAGAAAGAAATGCTTTGCACCCCACTCCTAAAGGGTTGCTGATTTCTAGGCGACCAAGTCAAGTAAAACCTAAACCAGCCTGGGACTCTGCCTGTGCTCCCTGGAGGCAGGAACTGAATTCACAAGGTGCACAAGACAAGAAGACCAAGCAGAGAAAACTACTCCAGTAGGGCATAAGGGCAGGAAGGGACTTTACAGTAAGGAACTGGCCTCAGTACCACCTCACAGTCATAAACGGTACTAAAAAGAAATTAAGCTGAAAGAAGATAAAGCAAGTTCATGTGATGCTGAAAGGCTACATGGATGTAGCTGTGAAAGTTACACCAATTCCTTGAGTTAAAGGAAAATTCATTTACTAACATGGTCCGTCCTTCCTTTTCTTAAAATGGAACATGGTGAGAGATCTTGAGTAAAAGGTACTTTGGATTTGCAGACTTTGCAGGTCTAAGCAGATTTTGGCCCCTACAGTTTTAAATGCTTCAAGAAATGTGCACTTCTCATGCAGAATAAAAAGTGGTCACAATACTAAATTTTGTCATTTCCTCATCATTCACTGTGTAAGCAGGCAAAGAAAACATACATTCTGCTGTTTTAGAAAGGAATACTCTCCTTGGGGCTACCAAGTAAGAACATCATGTTTCGTAGAAGTGATATGCAAGGTATTTGATTATTTGTAAAAATCCCTGTGATTCAGCAGCACTGTGAGCTCTGTGAATCAGGGGGTGATGTGAAGGGATGTTTATTTGAAAATCTTGTCTCCGTCAGCAGCCCACATCGTCTCTAATCCTCAGGGACCTGCTTCCTCTCTTCCAGAAACAAGGTCTTTGCTGCACAGCCTGGTTTCTGTACTCCACTGACCTCCCTGCCTTGGATTTTGAGGAGGTTACATATTGGTGTAGGAGTTAAGTTCAAGTATGAGTTCTCTGACAGGGATATAAATTTTCTGAGGTATTCTTTTGCATATGAAAATATGGTTATTTGTATTCTTGTAAAATCAGCTAGTGCTGCTGATGGTTAGGAAGAGAAATTTGCCCATCACCTGTACCAAGTACCTGCAGTTGTACCTGATTCAGTCTAAGAAATTAAAGTCTTTCTGAAGGAGACATTCGCAGAGCCATTGATTGTTTCAAGAACAAATAGGACCAATGTCTGAACTTCTGTAAAACACAAACATCCACATGGATGCCTTTTTAACCTCAGGCTTATCTTTTAGAGAATCATTTGCTCCTACTATGAACCCAGATGGATGAGCTACTTATAGGCTTCTCATATTTCCCAATAGATCTACAAGGGAAGGAGACCTTGTCTCAGATTTTTAAACACATAGTCAGCTTTCCTTTTTAATGGACATTCACATTCTTGTGCTCTAAGGCAGGCGAATGGAAATCAGTAAAAAAAGAGGGAAGGACGGAAGAAAATAATTTAATTTCTGGTACTTTAGTTTCAATAATTTTATTAGTATTGCCCCTGTGCAGTCACATACTGCTTTCTATTACTTTCCTGTACTAGCTGCACTCATAAGAGTAAGAGGCACAGTGGCCCATGACTGGGTAGGTCAGCATTTTTTATTTCCTTTCAGCTCACTCTAATGAAAAGCACATGCATCCAGTAAATCTTGCCTTTTCCCTTATTAAACCAGTCGATGTTCATTACTGAGGTCTGTGCCTGGCTGGGTGGGAATCAATAAGATGATCCTTTTAATCGCCTTAGTAATCAACAAGCTATTTCTTATTTCAATCTCAGCCCAGTAGTCATTGAAATCCGATGATTTATCTGCATTACACACGCACTCTCACACACACACACAGAGTAGAGAGGTTTATGTGTGAACGAGGGAGAGAGAGAAAGGCTGAATTTTATGATACACTTTAAGTTATTGTGCCAGAGAATTTCTCCCAATTTCATTATTTACCTGCTGGTACCCAGTACATGCATGCCTGGGATGATGGACTGGGAGGTAGATGTTGTGCCAGTGCCTGCAATGCAAGAGATGAAACTGCAGAAAATAAAGGGATTTTAATGGAGGGAATGGCCAAGAGAGCCATTATACCTGCCCTAAATGTACCTTCCTGATTATTCCTTCCCATTGCCATTTCTGCCTCATCCAGGCATAGAGCACAGAGTTACTGAGAGCACACTATGAGCACAGATCTGCTGTGTAACCATGGGCAATATTTCCTCTTGGTGCCTCATTTTCCCAATTGTAAAACAGGGATAGGTAGGTTGATTGCCTGTAAAAACTTCAAAGAATACTATTGTACAAGAGCATTAGTTCTGGATAAATCCTGACTCTGTTTCAAAATTAAATGCTGCTGTCCCCTTGGCTCTTCCCAAGCAACTCATCCTGTCCCATGAGCCCGTCCTGCACAACAAAGGCACATTTGGAGAGCTGCACACTCAGAGCTTGGCAAATCCTATTTGCTCTCTCTCCTTTTTGTGCCTGTATTTGGAGGGCCTAAAAATATTTTAATGTTTTTCCTTTGATTCATCCTGGACCTGTTGAGTGCGGAGAATTCAAGGAAAAGAGCTGCAAGACAGCAATGATGGAACTGCAGTTCCAAAGCTTCCATGGATGGATGGGTGGCTTCTGCAAGCCTTCCTCAGTGGAGAGGCTTTGGGATGTTATTAGGGCTGGTTGTCTGAGTAAGGATTGTTCGCACTAGTGAGCTAAACCGAGCTATGCACGCCAGTGATGTATCTGTATGAAATTTAGTTTGACTGCCCAATCAAAGTATTTGGGCAGGAATAGCAAAACCCTGACCGTGTTGAAATAAACAGCAAGTGTTCCGTTGATTTTAGTGATTTTACCCCATATTTTCTTTCTGCTGAAAGATCATTGGAGTATGAATGATGGAGTGTGTTAATAGAAGGGAAATTGGATGCTGAGGCTTCTTTCTGCCGATTTATAAACTTTGGTTTTGGGAGGGCAAAAAAATGAGAGGGCAAGGAGAAAAAAAAAAGTCAAAGTGCAAGTGCATCGAGTACAGGCGTTGGAGCATCTTTCAGCTGTGCCTCCTCTTACGTAAGGCCAAGCTGTGTTTGGGCTGCAACCCGACACTGCCCCTTTCTCCCCCAAACAGAGCTTTTTCTCATAAAATTCACTCAGGCACTTCTTCTCAAGTTCTTCATACGCTTTTCGCAAGAAAAAAGAAATCATTCATATCTCTCAAAGAGAGTCTCGGATTCTTCAGATATTTTCCATTATAAGCTTTTGGCACCATTATTACCCACAGATCAAGTTACTTTTCTGATCCCCCTTCTTTCATCTACTAAAAATGGATTATTTCATTATTAGCCTGGAACCATTACTGTTCACAGAGATCAGGTCTGTATATGAACAATGCCTACCCCAGTACATTACTGAAAATCCCGGGGCTCTTGTAAGGTTTTGTTTAAACACTAGAACTCTATTTTTTTGAGACCAGGTTGGTGGCACAGGCTTTGAAAGGACATTCCTTTTCTCTGAATTCTACAAAAGCTAAATGTGGTTGTTTTCAGTAGTTTGTGGAAGATCTTAACTGGTTTGCATATACAACACACATGTATGTGTGTGTGTATATTTGCAATATCTAGACTGACATTTATTGCAATTTCACTATAGTTTAACTATTTAATTAGCTGTAACTATAGTTTAACTATTTAATTAACTGTCATTTAATGTTGCTGTCATGTCAAATCTGTCAATGTATTAAAAGAAGTCCAGGGAAAAATGGCCAGCCAGAGTCTAAAATTTTCTATTTGAGTAGTTCAGACAATGGGAAACAATTTTGTCTCTTGTATTTCCAGTTTATATTTTCCTGTTCTTCCTCTTCCATTGGAAGTTCATCTTTCCACATGTGGATCTCAACTGAAGAAGCAGGAAAGTCTCTGGAAGGGAAATGCAGACCCACACCATGAACCAAAGAGGGAATGTTTTTAAGTCACTGTTAGGAGATGGTCCTGCTCTCTTGTTTCCGTCTCACTTGACAGTTTCTGTGGTGAAAATCACTCCCAGCACCAGAGGTTTCACAGTTGCAGAAATCTAGGAAATAGGGCGGAATGGGGCAGGTCCCAGGACAGTGCCTTCAACCACACAACTATTCCTCCTTTTCCCTCTGAATCCTTTTTGCAGAGAGCAGCAGTGTCCACTGCCAGATCCCACTGCCACTACCACTGCTCCACCTTCTCAGAGCAATACATCTTCTCATGCCCTCAAAGCATTTTCCTGCAGGGCAGCACCTGTCCTCTGACATTAATTTCAACAAGGACCACCATTAATCATAGAATCCCAGAACGGTTTGGGTTGGAAAGGCCATCTAGTTCCCCTGCCATGTGTAGGTACACCTTCCACTATCCAGGTGGCTCCAAGCCCCATCCAACCTGGCCTTGGACACTTCCAGGGATGGGGCAGCCACTGCTTCTCTGAGCAACCTGTGCCTGGGCCTCACCACTCTCACATTAAAAAATTTCTTCCTAAATAATCCTGAAACCATGACAATTTCTAGCCACCAGAATCACGGGCAGTGGCAGAACAGATGGAACCACAGGTAGAGCACTCACTTCCCATCCCCACTCCTCTGAGAGAGCTTGAATTCTTTATGTCCTCCATGTGCCTGCTAATTAAAGTGTCTTATCTGGTTAGAATCCATCATAACCTGTTTTCTACTTAATATGAGACAAATGGTTTACATAAGCTGAGACCTGAGTTAGACACTCATTTCCTATACAAGTGAGGGTGATTTCGACATTTTTAGCATTTCTTCTATAATGACCTGCTTCCTTCTGTGTTTAGTTTAACTAATTTAATTGAGCGCTTTGATTCTTTATACTTTCATGGTCCCTCCCTTCTGTGCGTGCTATTTCCATCCTCATTCAATCCCATGTTGATGAGGTAAGACAAAAAAACACGAGAACACCCCACCATCAATTCCAGTTGCCTAGGCTGGATTCCGAATCTGGAATTTAGCAGGAATCCTCCGTTACGCTGAATTATCGCACAGAGGCGAGCGTAACATCTTTGTGGGATGTGGGCTCTTCCAGACTCTTTGTCCTCCATGGTAATGTCCCAATCACACTGAAGTGCTCCCAAATGTGCGAGGACTATTTAAGCTTTGTAAATGCCGTCCTCCAAAAATCACTCCACATAAATGTTTCATGTCTCTCCTCTGCGATGCACAGGCCCCAAACATTCAGCTGTGAGGGTGTTTATATTTGTGGAACTCTCTTGAACATTTGCTGTGGATTTCAAACAGCTGCTACACTGAAGCACTGGGAATAGTAAGATCATGAATATTCAGGTGAAGCCACTGGAATGAACAGCCGTTAATAGAATAAATGCCTAAACAGTTGTGTAAGGCTTATTAAGACCTATTGGGGCTGAGATAATAAATTCCCTCTTTGACATGTTGCAACTACTGTAGTTTAAACATTTTGGACCACCTCTTCAGAACTGAAAGAAAAAATTATGTTAGTTCTGTGTGATAACACAATGAAACACCTGGAAGGCTTGGCGCTTGTATTAGATTTGGCAGAGAGATTGTAACATGTCAGCTCATCCCCACTTAAAATCATGGCACTGTTTATTGTGTTAGTTGTCAAGGTTATCCAAATTACATACAGTCTGGACCAAGCACACTTATCTCATTAGAGAACATATTTTTTTTTACTATATTCCCTTCAAGTTTGGAAATAATAACATTATACTTTTGCAATGGAGCAGTAACATGGGCAAACTATTGCAAAAATGAAGACCTAATTAGAACATTAAAAAAAGAAAAAGCCATTCAGAGTTGTTTTATCCCAAATCCAATGAGGTTCAGGAAACCAGCACCAGCAGCCTGCCTTTGAGCCTTCAAAAAAGATGGATGTCCCTGCAGTTGACAGGCTTGCTGTGGGGACACCTTGGTGGCTGCTGTAACTCCAAAGCACTCCAAGTATCCAGAGTGGTTAATTGTTGCAGGAGAACTGTCTTTTCCTTTGAATTTAGCTGTCACGTTGCATTATGCTGTGCTGTACTGCCTGGTTCTGGCACACTGTGTCACGAAACATAAAATCCGACAGGATGCAGTGTAAGTCTTGCAGGTTAAAATTTAAAGGCAAACTCAGTAATATTTGATCAGTTACCTGCTGTCGGTTCAGATAAAGGGCGTTTGATCTCCATGAGCAGGGCTAACTTGTGAGAAGAAAAACTTGCACATGGCACAGGGCTGCACTCAGCTCTGCAGCAGCGTGAGCTGGTGAGTGGCAGAGCAGCTCAGGTGCGCTTTGAACTGTTAAAAATTAACCCACTTGGCCCTTTTTTAGTGGTTTAAGAAAGTGATCAAACTATACCCATATTTACTAGTCTCTATGGGTGACAAGCAGATTCTGGGTAGTTGTTTCAAGAGGAAAATCACAGGTCACCTAAAAACCCCAAAAGAATGACTTAATTGTGCTTAAATTTTTACAATCTCCCAATTTTAACACACTGCACTTTCAGAGACCTTTCTGCCAGCACTGATTGGCTTCTCTGATCTAGTTGCATGAACGACCTCAGATGTGTTTGTTGACTGCCCACCCAGCACACTGTATAAATCACCGTCTCCATAAAAGCATCAGAACCTGGTCAGGGTGAAATAAAAGTGAAAATCACAACATTTCCTTTCATCCGTTTCCCTGCACTCCCGTTTTTCTGTGACCTGTTTATCAATATGAGAACCAAATCTGTTTCGGAAACTTCAGTGTCATGGTTACATTTTAGGAGGAAGGAACAGATGGAATAGATTAATTAGTCAAACTATGTTTAAGTAGAAAGGCATTTCTTTCCATGAGTAGCCAAAGGCTAGAAAGAACATATAAGGGACAAGGAGAAGTGCCTCAGGACTTCTTCCTTGCTGGAACAGCTTCCCAGTTTCCCAGTTTCAGCAGCATAAAGGGTCTTTGATTTCAGCTCCTATTAAGAAGTAGGTCAGGAGGTGCCTGATTTGCAGGAAGGCAATTGCTCCCTCCAGCTTGTTCAAAGTAGCCACTCCAAAACATTTTCTGCATGTTATTTTTATAGGGGTTCTGGTGTTACAATGGTTCTGACCAGCTACTCCTGCAATCTGTAGGGAAGCAAATGTCCCTGCTGCTGGATCCAATACATGCCCTTGCTCATCAACAAGCGCCTGCCTAATACGACGCCCCATCATCTGTCTCCAGTTTTCCAGAGCCTCGGGCGGATTCTCATTTCATCACCTCCCCATTTTTCCTGCTTGGAACAGAAGACTTGACACCACACTTCTGGCTCCAGTGTTGCTCTCTGAAAGGAAGCTGGGCCAGACACGCCGCTGCTTCGGAAACTCAACACGGCTTTGTTTAACACCAGTATTGATCTGTGACTGGTGATACCACCCCGTGTGAGGAAACAAAGCCTGCAGTACAACTGATTTGGAAATCAGATTTCAGTGGGTAACTCTGGCCTGTTTCATTCCTGAGTCCAGCCTGGTACCACATGTTGCAAGGCTTTTGGCTTGGATTCAGTCATCCTTTCTAAGCGTGGAGACTTATTCAAGACACCTACTTGTGGTCATAATAATCCTTGCCAGCCAGTGAAGAGGAGTGTGCCCATCCTGAATGTAATTTACCTTACTTTATGGGCCTGTTTTTTGACACAGACTATAAAGAGAGTCACTAACAACCTGACTTAGGTACTAGTCAGCTGAGCACTAGTCAGAAGAGTACAGCCCCTTCCTCATGCTTGTTTGGTTTCAAAGGAGCAATTCCCACAAGTAGTCTTATTTACTAACCAAAATGTGTTAATTCTCCTTCTGACAACTTTTAGAGAATGTGTTTTAGTGCTGTTTCTGTTTTTATTTTCTGTCATGGACAGAAGGGGAAGATGGACAGGAATCTGGGATGGAAACAGTTATTTCAAATAACTGAGTCAGGAAAGATTTTGGCCAAGAGGAAGATTTAAATCTAACCCAGATGTAGCTCACTGGTGTCTGGAACAGCAGAGATGGTCCCAATCACAGAGTAGCACCCAAGGCTGGCTCAGGAAGCAAAGGGATGTCTGTCGGTTGAGGAGAAACTGTTTGCCTTGCCCCCAGCCAAAGGAAATGTCCTGGGACTGCAGCTGGGCAGTGTGGGATCAGGGATGGAGCTTTGAAAGCAAATCCTACTGGCTTCCTTTCTCATTGGCAAAAGAGAAGAGTTGATATAAGTAGTAGCGGGGTCTCAGGAGGTGGAAGAAAGTATTGTACACATTGTGTGGTATCTGAGTGGGGGTCTCTGTGCCCCCTCCCTCCCTGCACAGGTGGCTGGGTGGCCACAGTGCCATGGGCTGAGCTGGCACAGACCAAGATAAAACTGGTACAATCCCCTGCCTCATCTCTCCTTTGTCCTGGGCAAGGAGGCAGTTGTGTATCAGAGAAATATCACCAAATGCCAGATGCCTGAGAGAACAGGTATACTGCAGTTATACACCCAGGGTTATGGAGGTACAGCAAACCTGACTTTTTTAAAAGTAGCTTTCTGAGATTGGCTTAAAAAATCCCTTCAAATTCACTGTATTTGTCATTTTTTTGCTATAGTTATGAGAAGAAGGTAGGAAAGTAAGCAAGGAAGCAATAAAGATTTCTTTCCTATTTACCTAGCAGTAACCCTGAGCACTAAGAGCTGAAATGAACCTCACAGTACAGAAAACACTCTGTGTACTGAAAAAATGCACATGTTGTGGGGCTTAGTCTCAGCAAAACAGATGGGAAAAAAAAAGAAATCACCAGAGGTCTGTTTAGCAAAGCAATATTTGAAAGATCAAAGAAACAACATGTAGATTGTAATGATCACTGTTAGATAATGAACTAACTTTTTTTGCTAAATAGTGCTAATGTGTGCTGACAAAACCTGGCTCATAGCTCCCCTTATCTCATTTTAGTCACCTACTTTCTAAGGAAGTTGAAGTCACATTGTTCAATTCATTTGACTCCATCAGTAACATCAACAAGGTGACAGAGAACAACCAGGGCCCTCCTGATTTGTCAAAAATTTGGACCCGGTCTGGGAACATCTCAGAGCCTTTGGCTGACAGAACTGAGACATGGGCATGGTCCTATTGCAAAATACATGTTAAAATCCAGCTGCATTGGAAGACTTTAGGATGAGACTGTGTATTTATGTAATAGTCCAGCTTGAATTCAGACCTTGTATACAGCTGGAAAATTTATTTCAGCCTTTTCTCACTTTGCTAAACTCTACTGGGGGTGGAGATGCATGCACAGGAAATTTAAGGCTGTAAAGAGTGGTTTTGCTTTACTAGTGGCCTTTCTTTTGTTAGGAGTAGTCTGTGCACCCCTGGATGATTTCATCCTTGAGACTGTAAACCATAGAAGTATCATTTTAGGATGGGTGTGTGGTTATTGGATTCATAATAGCATTAATTAATCTCTTTGTATTTTTCTTCCAAGAGAGGAATTAATAGAAGAAGGATTAGTTTCAGAAGGGGGTTCTTCGGGTGACAACAAGTATGTGCCTGCTGGTGAAAGGGCTGTTGAGAGTGGGGACACAGGGTCAGGATTCCAAGGGATGCAGGAGTAACATCCTGGCAGGAAAAAAACGAAGCTTGCAAGTGAAAAACATTGCTTGTGTGGGAAAGAAGAGTGTACCTGGGTACAAAGCTCAGGGTTTAAACGTGGGCTGCCAACTTCAGTACTATCCTTGCACATTTCTTTCCAGGAAAGGAGTGAGCAGAAACCTTGGCATGGTATGAAACACCCTGGGAAAATCCTTGTTTTGCATAAAGTCCCCACTGATGATGTCCCTGGGTCCTGCACATCTCTGCTAAGCAGGATCAGAAAAATGCAACTGAGGAGTCTGCAAAAGCTACAGCACAGCCTGCCCCAGCCCCTCCGGAAAGTACTGCTGTTCCTTGGATCCACTGCAACCATCTGTAATCCAGTTTTAACACTTTGCTACCTCTGATGCCTCCCTAGCACCGATTCCAAATGTGGCCAAGTCTCTGGTGCTGTTGTCAGCCACTAGCATGAATAAACCCCACAGCTGAAAACCCTGCATGACTAAAACACATAAATAAATAAATGTATTTCGAATATACTTCAATAATCGCAAAGCCTGGTTGCTTCGCCTTTTTTTCTTTGGTAAAGGGGTATCTTTGCTCATGATTCCATGGATACCATGAGCAACTCCAACTTTGTGCCTTTAATGCTTGCACTGTAGAAAATGCTGTTTAAATATTCATGCTGACCCTGGAAAGCTATCCACTCGGCCATCTGGAGGACTCCCATACCCCATCCACTAGTGTTTTATTTGGAAGGATATATTCCCATCACACTGACTGGGCTAAATAGACTATTGGTCCATTTGTTTTGTAACTGCTGTTTAGTTACCCCCCAGGATGGCAGCTCGATTTATCTGGGTGGAGGTGAAGAATTCTCTAATAAAACTATAGATAAATATGACCAAATGCTGCAGATGGGCAGGAGGATACTCATTCCCACTGTCACTGCTGCTCATGGAAGTGACCTTGTTTGGAACCACCTAACCTTGCACCTTATGATTTGCATGAAAATTCAAAGCCAAACCCTGCCAGGTCAGAGGGAAAACCCAGCCTTGTGTTTAAGGAAAAAAGGGATTTGCTTGTTCTGGCAGTGGTTGCGTACTGTACAGGGACACAGAGTGCACGCTGCCCTGGGCTAGAGGGGAAGTGAGTGGAGAGAGAAGACATTTAATTTTAAGAAGGAAGGAGAGGGCCAGAAAGAGAAGAAATTGTTCCACAGAGCAGAGAACCAGAGGCAGAGGTGTCGCAATCTTGCACCTGGTGTTGCAAGGAAGGGCCAGTTCCTAGGGGCTGCCTTGACATGGGAACAGAAAAGGGCCCCAGTTACATTCCCCAGATTCCATAAAGGCACTCTTTAGAGTAAAGGAAGGATTATGGCCATCGTGGCTCTCCAGGGGCGACTCTACTATCCAGGGATCTGCAAAATCACCCAAAACACACACATTTGCCAAAGCCTTTTGCTATGCCCTGTCTTGTCCCAGAGACACCCCACCAGTATCACCAATGGAAGGTTATGTGAATTGCTCATGATTAACACTGTTTATTTTGGCCTTTTCTTTCCAGTTTGGGTGTGGGGGCAGCAGCGCTGGTGCTATTTGGCTGATTTATTTATGTTGGGAAGGAGGGTGGAGGAAGGGGGCGTATATCCATGGTCACGCTGACTTTTTCAAGCTGCTTTGGAAGAAAGTGCACACTTAATTGGCATTCAAACTGCATCTCTGGTTCCTATCTCTCAGTAATGCATGAATAGATTGTGGTGTGTACAAACCTGGCAATAACTCCACACTGGAATGACAAGAGTTAGGAAACATTACTTAATTCTTCTATTTCATTTTACTTTTTTTGCTCTTGGAGAGAATTTTAGTCTTTGCTGCTTGATCATTTTCCTTGTGATTCATGTTCTTTCAGGAAATGGTAATTGACAAAAATAAAGCACTTGGGTTGTTATTTAGTGAGCTCCAGCTAAATTCACACAGTCCTGCTGAAGAATCTATGCCCTCTGTGCCGCATTTGTTTTAAGCTCCCAGCCTCCTCTAGACAGATTTTTCCCCCCTCATGCAGGCACAAAAGCACTTTAGTCAGCACAAATTTGGAGGTAGAACAAAAAGCCTGTAATAGCATATCTCGTGCTGCTATCAATTTTCCACTGGTAGAGCACTCCGGTACATGAAGTCCTTTGTCTATATTCAGAAGTCAGCGACGGTGGCATTACATGACCAACTACAACGTTATACCGTGTTCCACACTGGTTTGAATTGTAACTTAAAAAAAAAAAAAAAAAAGACAGAATAAAGAAAAGATGTCTTGGAATATGGCCAGAGCATAATGATTTCAATTCTGAAGAAATCCGACAACCAATTATACTAAATTCAACATTTTCATGTACTATAAGTTTAAAATCTCCTCTAATCAAATAGGGGAAACCCTTTTTCCCCATTTTACTATGGTTTTAGTTACCAGTAGGCCTCTAAAAATCTGTTTCTGTTTAAAAGGAAATCATGAAAGGTTATATTTACTATATGTATGAAAAAGGGTTGAATGATACAATTATATATTTGAGAATACTAAAGTGATGTAAAAGAGACTAATCACGATCCCAAATTCAATTTTCAAACCTTTAATTGATCCCATCCCAAAGGTAACACTCTATCGTAATTGCCATGTTGAAATGGTTGCAATTACGTAAAATAAAACTATTCATTGGTAACTGGAAAAAGTCTGCTCATTAAGCACATGACGGCCAGCCTTGAAAATACTTGATTGCAAAAGGATGCAACCACTTTGCTTATATTTCCTTTTCTGGTTAAGCTCTCCTTCACATGTGTTGAGCTGGTTCCAAAAAACCACACACGCACAGCAGCAAATTGAGATAGAACATGGTACAGTGTGTCAGGGATCCTGCACCCTCCATGGGCAAAGCTGCCACCTTCTGGGAGGGAAGAAAGGACTGGGAAGTCAAGTGTTCTCAGTGCTGACCTGCTCATCTGGCACTGTGCTGTCTACAAGGTGCTTCATGATAAGGGAGATTCTCTGGAGAAGCTTCAAACCCTGCAGTGAACAAACTCAGGAAATAATAAGGGAAAACTTAATCCCAAGTTAAAATTGGAAATTGCACTATGGGATACATAGGTAGGCCTGCATAGGTGTCACACAAATTGCAAGACTAGGTAAGCTTGGATCTTCTCTGTTTATTCACCATGATGGTGATGAAGGAAGAAGACTGGCAGCTTTTTTATTATTGCCAAGAGAGCTTGAACCACTCTCAATTTGATATCAACACCTGTGTCACTTGGAACGCTGCCTCACCGGATGCAAATGTCGTGTAAATAGTTATGAGCTGCTTATTCACTACCATTACTCTTATTATTCCACCTTTCTAGGATGTAACTGTCTGGCTGAGACAAGCACGTCCATAAGAATTCACCAGAATTAGGAACCAGGCACAAGACATTCAGCTGTAGTGGCAGTGCATCACTAGGACAAACTATTGCAGAAACAAGAACAACATCTCTTTTTTTCCCCTTTGACCTCATCCCGACAATGCTGGATATCTTTCCAGAAGCTGACCTCCAGTCAAACATACATCACTCTCCTCCATTTGAGTATAAAAGGATGAAAGTCTAGTCTGTGGTATACAGAAGGTCAGATGAGGTGATCAAAAACTCTGGTCTTAAATATCTGACAGAAACATTTTTCAAATTACTCTCCAAGTAAACCTATCACATGGAAGTATTGAAAAGAATCCCCTTCTGTAACACGGGAAGTTTCCACAGTGAGTGTCATCGTCACAGCCTGAGTGCAGGTTTGGAGCTGTGTGATGCTTGGGACTGTACAAACTCAGTGAAAAGATAATCCCTATCCCAAAGAGCTCGGGTCTGAGTAGAGGATGAGATACAGAGAAGGTACAAACAGATGGGGAAGCACAAGGTAAGACTGAAACAATTATGTGTTTAATAAACATCAATTGCGGTCCCCCAGCTGTGACTTCTCAGTCAACTTCTTCTATGTATGGATTATATAAATGTTCTGGTTCTATACCAGTGAATTTCAAGATGCAAGACAGGTCACTGGATATGCCCATCCTATGGTTTGCATACATCTATCTATCTATGCTACATGTGCTTATTACAATCACAGAAATTGGATCCTTTAAACATGTAGTAGATACAATCCAAGTGATGTAGGTGCTTGGAAGTCAGTTCTGAGTGCCTTGGTTTCTGTTCCCCTTTAACAAGAGAACTTAGATGTCCAATGGAAGCTGGCAGTCCAAGCCATTCAGGCCTGTCAGTGCCAGCCAAATATTGCCTATATATATCTTTAAACATCTGAGCTTTTGAATCACAGTGCGATGTAGTGATGAATAAATGCCTACTTGGACATAGAACAAAGATCTCTGACTGGCTGAATAGGCAGCATTTGAATTGTACAGAACACACAGATACTCTGTAAATGAATGGCTGTTCACTCGCTCATCAATAGAAAAAATTGCTCTTTCTCTTTCTGAGAGCACAGTATTTGCAGTAAGGAGGACACACAGATAAAACCAAAAATCTATTTCACAAGCGCTTGAGCAGACTTGTGAAAATAGAGCCAGTGCATCATTTTTCTGATGAAATCTAAAGTAGTGATTCAGATGGGAATCATCACTAGCCCTGCAGACGGGGATCTGCACTCGTCCTGAAGTGTGCAAGCTGGTAAAGCAGGATTCCAAGCCTGACCTACTTTTGTCCCTACCTCATTCCATCAGACCTAAATCCTGGTCCTGCATTCAGCCTGGAAAACTGTTGTGAATACAAATGATTCCAGGCATTGCTGATAGACTCAGAGGAGATCGAGTTATGTATTTATTTGTACCCTCCACACTTGGGAAATTCAGGGATTTTGAGGTCATGCAGAGTTGTTCCTCTAGCAAAATCAGTACACTTTTTGCGTAAATCAGCTTTGGAACAGCTTCAGGTTTCTGTGGAGAAACAGTCTTCACTCAAAGAGATGGTGAAACTCGGCACAAAAATTAGTACCTGAAACTTTCCCAAACTTTACTAAAATAGAAATACCATATTCTTAGCTAACATAAGCTGGTGCAGGTCAGCTATATGACAATTACCATGGAGATCAGCAAGGCTTGCATTTATTTGTCTGGCTGACCCACCTCTCCTATTGATCACTGCAGCTGAACTCATCAGGATATAGTTTTGTCTGATATAAAAAGCAAACAAAGGAAATGTCAACAACTTTAAACACAACCGAACCACAGATCATTATACAGTTTGTTTTCAGCACACTGCTAAATAATCTCAGAACTGAGTTGTGGGATTTTAACATTTCAGCTTTGCTTTTCTGCTCTAACACAGGGAGAATGCCCTTTGGATAGTGGGAAAAGTCTTTTCCATCGGTGCTCTTCGTCCTAATGTCACTTATGGATGAGACAGCTGATCCACAGCCACAGCAGGATTGATTGAAAGTGTACCCTTGGGAAGAGGTAGGGGTTGCCCAAATGTCTACTTCTGATGTCTGACTCAAACTAGTCTAATTTGGGTACCCAGGAACACCTGCCTTCTCTGCCAGGGGATGTTTGTTGTATCATTTTCATTAGGGACAGACTTTTGTGGGAGTCTGTTACCTGATACAAACTGCAGCAAAAATGTGCAAAGCTCAGCCTGAGCAAACCGAAGGGAAAACACAGAATGTTGGTTACACATGGAGCAAGGTGTTTGATTTAATTTCTGTTCAAATTGGGACTTGTAGGCAATGCCTAATTAGGGAGGACCTGCAAAGAGACCAGTTGCTGTCTTGTAACAGAGAAAGGACTTTGGTTTTCATTTCAGTCCACTGGTAAAAATGCCTAAACCCTTGAAATTCTAATCCTTGTCGCCTGGCTGGAGTTTGGGTAAGTTCAGTAACTCACACATTGAAATGCTTTTCCCTGCTTTCATCCTTCACCAGTTCTATTCTTCTTCAGCTTTCATGAACAGAAACACAGAGAGTAAAACAGAACCAAGGGAGGCAGAGGAAAGAGGGTCAGGTTTGCTGAGCATCCTCAGGTGTGTAAGTGCAGAAGTGGAACAGCAGCTGTGCAGGTACAACCATAAAACCAGACAATGGGTGAAAACACTAATGCACCACACTTCCAAGGAATATGTATCCACAAATGTTATTGATCCCAGGTAAATGGAAGAGGGTTGGATGCAGCAAGTGACCTGCTCCCAGCAGCAATAGGCAGTGGAGCAGAGGCTGTACCACTTCCCAGAGGTGGTGTAGGAGCCAGCATAGAGCTGGGAGTAGACCTCTGGCACTCTGATCCTCCTCCTCCTCCCCTAACTGCTGTGCAATGCTGACACTTCAGTCTTAAACTCCTCAACTGTCTGGAAAGTGCAATCTGATAACATTGCTACAGGAGCTTTGGACCCATATGGGGTCATTGCATAACACTCCACATAATAAAGGAGGTATTTATGTCCTTTCAGTACAAAGACAGTTAATAATCACCATTAGAAACAGCATGAAACGAGAGCACACAAAGCAGAGTTTGCTCCACTTAGAGTGTAAATTGCATAGTACTCCAGGATGAAGGCATGTTGTATTCTTTCCATGGTTATATTTAAATCTGTGTTTTCTTTAATTTAAATCTGCTCCATAAAGATCTCAGCAATTTGAGACAAAAGTATCCTTTAAAAACAGAAAAAAAAATTACATGATAGCATCCTTCATGCCAGGCTGGCCCTGTTGTGATTTTACATTGAGGGTGCATTTTAATTGATGAAATGTGCTACACAGCACAACTTGAAAAAGTAACAACCTTTAGTTACCATTTGGAAATGTGATGGAGGTGGCAGAAGTTAAACTCTTAGGACTAAATGAAATAACAGAAGCTCCCTATCCTTTCTTGAAGACGCTCATTAGTTTTCACTTTCTCACATTCTGTTTGCCATGGATTTCATCCAAGAATGACGGATGTAGAGTTATTAAGCAAGTGATAGTTTCAAAACTCCAAGTGTCAATGCTCAATGTGGGAGCTCAGTTACCTTGCAGAGGGCAAGAGGTTTAAGTACCCATAGCCTGGAGCTGGCAGCATCACAGAGTGAATGATCACATGGAAAGGTACTGTCAGAGCAGTCTGAGAGATGCAAGTCAGTCATAGGAATGGACAAATAAACACATGAACAATGTTTGAGGAATAGTCTGGTATTTGAATGCTTCAGCACACACAGGAAACCAGGAAAAAAAAAACAGGAAAAAATAGGAAGGAGAATTAATCTGCACAAGGCAAAGAACAAGTACATTTTCTTAAATTCGGTCCAGGGATGGGATGCAGGAATATCTCAAATGCCTCATCTCTTTGAGGGAAGGGCCAAATCACTAATATTTCTGATTATGGGCTTTGAAGAGAAATCTGTGTGTACAGGTCAATTTTTTCATTCCTGTGGGCTAGCAGACCAGTCTTGGTCATAGAATCATTGACTGGTTTGGATTGGAAGGTACCTTAAATACCATCTCTTTCCAACACCCCTGCCATGGGCAGGGTATCTTCCACCAGAAGTCCATGGCATGTGCTCCATGGGCAGGGTTCAAAAGGCCAAATGAACCTGCTGGAGAACATGGAAGGCAAAGCAGATCCTCAAAGCCTGGACTTCTCCAGCTGGGAAACAGAAAAGCAAAATTCCATGCGATCTCTCCCATTTCACCTTCTAACTCCCTCCTTTTCCCAAGATGTGAATGTTTTCTCTGTCCCTGTCCATTCACATCTCCTGCCACATGCTGATACTCATAAGTCATGCTCACATGTCAAGCAAGACTCAACCCAATTTTTTTTCTTTGTTTTTAATTGCTTTTGCCACTTAATTTTGCTCACAAACGTAAGTGGAAACAAAAAATAGCACTGGAAAAAGCTGGTTATGCAGGTTTTTTTCTGTCCTAGATGCCGTAAAAACCGAACAGAGATCTGAGTGAAAAGCCTGTTGAGCAGTTTCTCACTTGATTTCCAGGCTCAAGTCACTTGATGTGTGTCAGCTTGAAGCAGTTCTGCAGATCTGGATATCAGGTCCTGGATGCCAGCTTGGTTCATATTCCAGACCTGGAAGCCAGCAGGGTCGTATCTAGAACCAAAGCCCGAACTCTTCTTCTGTAAGAGTTTCTCTGTTCAAGATTCAGCCTTATTTGTAAAGATTTGATTTTACTTTTAAGTTAATGTGGAGACTCTTGTTAACATCCAGCCTGGCAGTGGTTTATACTGGTAGGAATCTCTGTCCACAGCACCTATACACCATTCTTTCGCCTCCTTTTAATTTTGTTTTATGCAAACAAGTTGTACCTGAATTTCATCCGTTCATTCTGAATTCAAGCATCCCTTTCAACTTCCTTTTCCAAGACAGCTAAAGGACTGAAATTCTATTTTTGCAACATTGTTTTCTAAGGAATGCATTTTGGGTACCATAACTCATAGGATGATATAGATTAATTCAAATATGTCAGGGGAAAACAAGAAGAATGATTGTAGTGGTGGATAACATAACCTGGTTATGGACAGGAGAAAGATTTATTCATTTCCTCTCTGTAACTCCCTTTTTCATGTTTGCAGGCCTTTCCCCTGTTTCCTGTGGAACACCTCTTTTGGATCTCAGTGTCCAATGTGGATGAGAAGCAATAGGAGTTGTAAGGAGAGACCTTGGTGTTTAAACATCCTCTGTGAAGCACTGAAATAGGTTTTGTGGAAAGGTCACAGACTGTTCATCACTGGAGGTCTTGACATCAGAAGGCTGACTATGCTTCTGGACAGCTGAATGTAACCTCAGGATTTTTTTGCAATAAAATTATTGGAAAATCCAAAGGAATTCTTTTCCTCTGAAGCTAGAATCCTGTGACATTTGCTGCCAAATTGAGCAGAGGACCCTTTCAGGGTCTCTTCTGGAGGGGCAAATAATTGACTTAAACCCATTCCATGGTGCCTTGCATATGGGTTAGTAGCTACTCCCTAATTCCACTCCCTGGAGATTTTAAGGCCCTGATGCAGCAGATACTATGACCTGGCAGTTCCCAGCCTTGGCTTTTGTTGGGACTTTCCCTCTCCCTCTGATCCTGTCTTCTTGATCTTCTCTTTCAGGCACCCATTGCTAGGCCTTTTCTCTTTTTTGGATTTGTGCCTGCATCTCCAGCTCATCACTGTCCTTTCCCATGGGTTTAATGTCAGTTTCTTTGTGTACTCTCATCTTTCATTGAGGTCCTCAGAGTGCCTCGATTTGTCTTATGCTCTCTACCACATTTTGAGCAGTCCTGATGGTATTCTCCAAATACATATTTTGCTGCAAGTTCACACATTTATTTTTTACTGGTTTTAGTCTTCCTGTAACCTTAATTAGAAATGTAATTAGATGATGGCTGCTATTCCTTGGGAGCTCCCAAGCATGCACTAATTTATAACCCCACATGACTCAGTATGAGCCATAGAAAAAAATCCATTTGCTGTAACAGCTGTTGCATGGCACGGATGGGAAACAAGGTGTCAGGGCATTTCTAGAAAGGTCCAGAAGAAAATGAACTGTCTGGATGTAATAGGGTGCCTTCAGGAATGGATGGGGGCTGATTTATCTCCGCTCTACCAACTATACCATTGTAATTCCTGCCAGTAAGAATTTTTAACATACGGTTTGCTGATGGGTTCATGAAAACAGGGCTGGTGTGGACCTGGAGAAATCCCCTGTGAGAGCCTCTGTCCAAAAGCTGGCATGTTCCTGGCAGAGGTTTGTTTAGCATATTCTTTAGCATGCTCTGTTACAGTGGCCTGGGCATGTCCTAAGGAGTGTTTTTTCCTGCAAGGTCTGGAACAAGAACAGGAATAGCAATAACATCCAGTTGAAAGTCAAAATATTTGAGAGCTTCCAAGGGCACATTCCTGACAGTTGTAAGAGCTGGTGCAGAGTACTAAGACTAAGACTTACACCAGAGTTATGAAAACAGATGTGGAAGAGATAATTTCTGTCCCATTGTAGAAATGATAAAGGAGTTCTGAATCCATTTCAGCTTGAAGGTTTTTTTCAGGCTTTGTGATCTGATTTTATTTACCTCACATCAGTTTGTCCATCTTTAATATTACTCAGCATTATAGGGAGGAAATGGTTTACAATGGCAGATTTTATTGAAAATTGCTAAACACAGGCTGCAGAGCAGTGCACTGCTCTTCCTTGGTCCATGATTGGATAAGGAATGCCAGTTTGGTACGATCTTGGGATACCTTCAGACTGAATGTGGATGCAGATTTAGTTCTACCTCTCTTAGCACACCCAACTTCTTTAGATGAAGCTTGTCATCCCATGGTCAGCATTAAGATAACAGGCATTTCAAACAGCCCACGAAGAGCTTCTCCACCAGCATTATTTCCACCAAATAAGTGAAGCAGAGATGGAAGGGCCTCTTTCAACTTCTGTTGAAATACACAGAAAAACTCCCACTGCCTTCATAAGAAATTAGATCAAGTTCCAAGGCTGTATGTCAACATTTTTCTGAATGCTCCTGACTCTGCACAGGGGCCTCTACATCATGTTACATTCCTTCACAGAAATAAATGATGTGGGAATTTTTTACCCTTCCAGAGACAGCTCTTCTTTGAAATCACATTTGTTTTCTCTGTAAGTGCCAGAAAGAAATGGATGGGAAAGGCTCAACGGTGAACTCTAAACTGCCTTTTATGCTGGCATCATTTTTTGGAGGGGAGAGGAAGCGAGTGTGCGTGCACAGGCACTCACAGCTAAGGTCTTAATTCTATCTCCAGATGCTGTGCATAATCTAGAGGTTTATCTTAATGAATTATTTCTGTTATTACTGCAGGCAAAGTGAGATTTAATTTGATGTGTGATATATCCCTGGATTAACTACCCTTTGGTTTTATTTGCTCCATAATAGTGAATTTTTGTTTATAGACCCATTTTGTAATTACATCCCTGAGCTCAGAGGGGCTACAGCAATGCTGCTCCATCCTATAGGAAATCAGGATCCAATTCCCTTCTCCCACTCCTGTTGTCAGCTGTGGCTAAAAGAGAAGCCACACAATATGATGTTCACCATTTTATCTTGCTTAATAGCAGTTTTACAGGACAAAGTACAATTAATGGAGAGACTCTTCTCGGCCAGAAAAACTGGGAATACCACTTGGGAGGCCTATGCAAAATGGCAGAGAAGCTTCCCCTTGAAAAATTGCAACAATCTGTGTTATAACAGGAACAATCATTTGAGTCCTTCATGATACCTACACGCTGAAAGTGTCATGGCAGCTGTGGGGTATGGCAGCCTGTGGAGCAGTGGTTCACTAATTCCTTATTTCCCAGTGTCCTCCTCTCGGTGAGAAGACAAGTCTTCACTCCATGCAGAAAGATGCACTATAGGCTGGTGGTCACTGGGACAGTCTTCTGCTCCTTATCCCATCCAGCCCAGCCCAAGCCCTTTGTCTCACACCCAGGTCTAGGATCAACATCTCTTTAGCACTTCCTTGCAATACCCCCAGCTATCACAAGACAAAGAGAGGCCTGATCCAAATCCAGCTTGTCCACTTCCCTGATGATGGTGTGGCCAAGTCATGAGGGTACCCCATTCCAGGTAGGAGGAGGGAGAGGCACAGGGTGCTGAGATCCCAGTGCAGCTCTAGAGAGAGCAGGACATGGTGCTGGAGTCCCAGAAGCTGGGGGAGCACCCGTACCTAATCCCCTGGGAACATATGGCATTGCATGCATGCAGAATCAGGTTTCATTGCAATCACAGTGATCTTAATTAGTACTACTTATAACAACAGAAGTCACTGTAAGTACCGGGAAAAGTAAGCGGAAGCAACCAAATCCATCTGGGTATTAGCAAGCCCCTTGGAAAGGGTGGGGGTTTTTAGACTTTTGACCCAAACCAGCATTGCCTTGCCGTATGTTCCAGCTCAACCCTTCATTCACAAATGTGCCCTCAGCTTGGAGGAGGTCAGCAGGCTTTGCATTGTTCAGCCTGGAAAAGAGGGCTTTGGAGTGACCTAATTGTGGCCTTCCAGTACCTGAAGGGAGCCAGGAGAGCTGGAGAGAGAATATTTACAGGGGCCTGGAGCGACAGGACAAAAAGGAATGACTTCATACTGATAGAGAGTAGTTTTAGATCAGATATTAGGAAGAAATTCTTGGCTGTGAGGATGGTGAGGACCTGGCACAGGTTGTCCGGAGAAGCTGTGGCTGCCCCATCCCTGGAAGTGTCCAAGGCCAGGTTGGCGTAACCTGGGGTAGTGGAAGGTGTCCCTGCCCATGGTGAGGAGTGGTCTGTGTGGTCTTTAAGGTTCATTCCAACCCAAATCATTCTATGATTCTGTGATTCTATGGACTAGTCTGCTCCTTCACAGGGTGACCCACGCTGGAGCTGCAGAGCTGTTCTCCTGCCAGAATCCTTTACCTTGGAGTGGGGACCTCCATGGGATAAGGCAGCAGCTACAAAGTTCAATCATAAGGTCAGTGCTTTCAGGGAGGGAGCTGCTGGGGTCAGTCCATATTCAGTCATGGTAAAAAATATGCCTGTTTTCTAGGCACACATCACACTGAAGACAAAATGTTTGTTTTTTTACTGGCAGACAAGAATGTTTGAAGCCATTAAACTGCATGAAGCCAAAGCCTCTGTTTGGTAAGGAGTGCTTGCAGATTTACGTTACACAGCTTGTATTTGTAATTGCTCCTGATGTGTCGGTTCTCATACACTTCCATTAAAAGTTTATGTCCACTGGTTGGGGTTTTTTTCCCCCCAGATAATAAAATTAAATGCTGGAAAGCCAAAGTGAAAAATAAAATATGTCGGTCTTGCTTGGACTAGTACAAGATGGGACATTCACAGCTGACACCAAAGCTTGTCTTCAGAATCACCTACTGTTCCGAGAGCAATGTACTAAACCCCAGCTTCCTGCCTTTTCCCTGTTAAAACCAAACCTGGAGTGTTGTTTTACTGCCTTGGGAGTGTGAATTTCAAAAGGCCCTTAAGGGTGGAAAGTGATTTAAAAATATTTTTCTAAGAAACTCCAAAACACAAGCAGCATTTTTATGAGTGAAAATCTAGGAGTATGCGTCAACATTTGCAAACATATCTTAGGGATGCAAGGAACATAAATCCTAGGACTTTAAAGTTGTCACAAGGCCAAATCCTTGTTTCCTTTACCCATATGAGTAGTGTTGCTCAAGTCAATGGCTTGAAACAGTTTCTGTAAATAAAATGAGTAAGATTTAGCCTGAAGTCTACAGAATATAATATGAACAATCTTTCTTCCCCCAGAAGGGAGAAGCCAAGCATTCCTTGGCTTGACCTGTCCCTGCACAGCCCATGGGGCAGGGTCTACTGTGGAAACTGCCACAAGTCCCAGGTGCCTTTATCCCTGCTCTCCCTGTGGCTCCTGGTTCCCTGGGATCACACTGGGGCTGCAGGGTTTTGTGGTCAGACCCAGCCACCTGTGCCTCTTCCCAACTTTGCTGGATGAGGCAGTACTGGGATCCTCCACTTATTCCTGCTCCAGGACTTAGCTGAAGAGGCCTAAGGACCAGAGGGGAGGGAGCAACAGGACAGAGGTCACCACATATACCTTTCTCTGCACACTCCAGGTAGGACTGGGGACAGTCGAGCCCTTCCAGTGCTGGGTTTGATTTTGAAGACTGAAAATAACCATGATGATAATCCTATTTGACATCATCCTCCACTGAAAGGGGCTAAGGAACCAATAACGTGCTCTGGAAGTTAACCAGAGCTTGCAGAGATTTTAAAAGCTACCACAGAGAATTTGTGCTGGTAATTAGAGCCCTGATACAAATTTCTGGAGGAAAAAATGTTGAGTTTGCTTGGTTTTTTTCCATTCTAGAGTACTTTTTGCAAGAAGTGGATGCTGGATCTGCTACTCACCTGCCACTGCAGCAGGTAATTTACTGATCCTTTTTCCTATGCTAATAAGGTATAATAAATTTAACACCACTAAAGAAACTATAAAGACTTGAAGATCATTATTCCAGATTTTGTATGTGCAGTGAAAGGCAAATTGTTTGCAGCGATTATTGATCAGGAAAGGCTGAGTTAATGTAATTGCAGAACATAAAAGGAGGCAATATAATAAAAAGAATAAAATTAATATACCAGTCACAGAATCTGAACTCAAAAAGCCAATAAAAAACATGTAATAAAGCACTCCAAAGAAATGGAACTCTGTCTTGGTGAATACCAAGGTATTTACTGAAAAATGCATCTATCAACTGCAGCATTCCTTCCCGCTCGGACATTCAGTTGAGTCCTCTCTACGGTCACTGTTCTATAAAATTAGTAACTGCAGCCAAACCCACGTTTCACTGATTGCAAAGTGTCAGCAAGGTCTTCATCTGCCCTGCTGTGGAAGCACAGCTTTGAAGTCTTACTCTGGGATGCAGAGTAAGGAATCAGAAGGATGTTAGTCTAGAAGGAAAATGCTGGTATCATCAGCCTACAGAGAGAACAGCTAAAAATGGAAAATTTCCCAGGGATTTGGGGTCCAGTTACACAGTGGTGCAAGATGTCCACTCCAACAGCACCCTGTGGTAAGAACAGTGGTATGATCAATGTCAAAATCATGTGCCAGATCCCACAAAAATCATGACATCGACTAGAGAATCAGGGGACTAAATGGAAACCAATAAATATATGACCTCTATATTTGTTACATGACATTTTTGGACTACTTAGGTTTTGGAATGTCAAGCTTTGCTCTGCCTCCATGAAGACTTGGAGTTTGTTTTATTTGGTGCCAAAGCTCAGATTAGTTGCATGTTCAGCCTCTGGCAGTTCTTGCCTTTGAGGACTGAAGTCTGTCACAGTGAGGACTTGCAGCGCAGGCAGATCCAGAGGTTGGTGGCAAATCAGCAAGAGGAAGAAATATAGGGAAAACAAGAAGAAATTCTTTAATGTGAGGGAGGTGAGGCTCTGGCACAGGGTGCTCATAGAAGCTGTGGATGCCCCATCCTTGGAAGTGTTCAAGGCCAGGTTGGAGGGGGCTTGGAGCAACCTGGAATAGTGGAAGGTGTCCCGGCCCATGGCAGAAGGGTTGGAATGAGGTGAGCGTTGAGGTCCCTTCCAACCCAAACCGTTCTGTGATTCTATGATGAGAATGTCCCTTCTCCTCAAGATCTGCACATTAATGAACTTCAGCACTAATATATTTGATCTACTTTCTAACATTTATTTAGTTAAATATTCTATGATAGGTAACAAGAGTTTTCCTTATTTTTCATAATGCTATTTCTCCCTAAATCTTGGCCAGGCTGGATTTCAGCAACAGTTCTGGAGGATGCTGTGGCTGCCTGGAGGTGTGCACACCTTCCTAGCAACAAAACCAGGAAAGCAAAACCCCTGTTAAATGTGCACTTATATTTTCTTCAGGTGCAACAGGATTTTCTTAGCATTTTCAATCCAGAGTGGGAAGTAAGAATATCCTTTTAACGTGTCCATCCAAAAAAAAGGTGAAATATAGATCTTTCATAGGCTATATATTTAAAAGAAATAGTGCTTTTAAAATGGAATGTCCAATATCTGGTGACTAATGGATGACAAAGAGGTTGCAGGGCATTTTATTAAATGTCTCTAGAGAAAAAGAAGTCAATTGCTACTCACTGAGTTGATTTACAATGATAAAGATTTCTATTTGTAGGAACCTCACTGGCTTCAGTCACTTCTTCTTGCATCTCAGGGCACGTAGAGATCGAAAGCTTTGTTTTTGCAAGAGGAAAAAATTTTTCTCTGAGCTCGGTCAGACTGTATTTTTCTGGTTATCATGACAATCCTATCAGACTAATGGGCTGACAGCCCCAGAACAGCTCTGCTATCTAGGAAGGGAGTGATGTGACCTCCAAGAATCATTATGTCATATTTGCCAGGAGCTTTATTGTTTTATTGATACCATTTCTTGTGCTGAAACCATTCAAAAGTTAAATAAAATGCTTCTCTGCATTTATCAGTGGTGAGAGGGAAGAATGAACATTTACACCTGGATTGCTGCCAGTGGAGGAGAGGAATAAGGCTGGGACAGAGGCTGGGGAGTGTGAAGGAAACGCTCTGAAGTCACTAGTAAGGTGTCCTTGGAAGCCTGGTATGTGTTTGAGATCAGGAACTCCAGGCAGAAGTAATTTATGTTTCTGTGACATTACTTGCTCCACCTGAGTTTTGCTTTCTTATCATGGGTTTTGGTGGTATAACCTACTTTAAAGCCTTAATTCTCAGTGCTTAATTCTCAGTGAGGACACTCTCATTGGTTTTTCTCTTTCCTGACCTTTCTGTTGAGTGGAGTGCTCCAAGTTTGCTGCACCAAGATGCACTGTCCTGTGTCCAGATAATAAACCTTGTGAGTGAATTTCCTGCTCCCCTATACCATGATGTTGCAGAGAGTATATTGAAAATAAAATTCTAATAACCAAGGTCAGAAATAAAACATCAGATAAGAGAGAACAGAAATACAATTGCTAATTGGCAAAGTCATGTTGTTCCACTGCCTTGTGGTGCGTTAACAACTGAGACCACAGAGAGATGCTGATGAAACGCTGAAGGTGGACAAAACCACTGTACTTGGCACAGTCTAAATAAAGGAATTGCAGCTTCAAAGGAAAGCACTTGCAACATGAAACGGGTGATGGGCTTGTGAGGGTGTCAGTGTGACAGAAGCCCTGGGGCTTCCGACAGGATGCCCATTGATAGGAATAGCAAGGTCAGGATGGATCTCGAGGATCCATCAATCACCGGAGCATGAGCTGCAGTCACAGCATAGCTGGAGTGACTCAGCTGCTTCCATAGTGCTGGGGGAGCTGGGATGCCTGAGCTCTAGTGCCTTTAAAGGAAAACGAATTTTTACAGAGGGAGCTTGGAAGTGTTCTAGCATGACAAAGGTGTGTTATAACTCATCATACACCAGGTGCTATCTGTTCTTCTTCCTAAAAAACCCACAGAAATTTTTGAAGTAGATGACTTGTCATTTCTTTGCCCTAAGACTGACTAGCAGGTTAACAAGAGGAGATTATTTTAAGACCATAGTTTTATAGGATGAAGGTATCAATTCTCTATCTTCCCATGGATAATCTTATTATGGGATAACATGATTTTAGGACAGTCCATTACAAAGGACACTCTTTTCATTCTTGTCTGACTGAAGTCAAGTCCTTCATAGCTGCCTTCATGCAAAGAAAATGGGAAAATCTCAACATTCTGTTCCAACTGTTGAGCTCCATTTCAGCTGATGTCACCAACACATTGCACAGCATCTGTATAATTTATTGACAGTCTCAGTTTAACTCAGTTATGCAAATAATGCAGCTCACATTGTGCTGTAACATACATCAGTGCACACCTGCCAGAGGTGGACCTTCCCCACCACCATTTAGCTGCTGCTCTTCCTGTTGGTTTTACCTTCCCAATATCCTTATGGAGCAATGTTGTGTTATCTCTGATGCTTTCAATGCGTGAAAATTCAGGAACAAACCAAGTTCCCCAGAGAACTCATATGAACCAAGGCGGTGGTAAAAAACAAATCTTTGTGTCCCAGTTTGCCCTCCTTTAATTTTCACCAAAAATCTCAAGGAAGCTGTTTATTGTAAAAAGGTTTTACATTTCTAACTTCCTGCCTAGTCTCCACGCATTCATTTTTGGCTTTCTGCATGGAACATCAGTGCACCAACAGTACAAAGTATTTTGCTTTATACCAAAAATTAATTATTTATGGTCCTACAGGTCAATGGGGTGCTCCATAAGCAGAGAGTCATTTCCACTTGGTTTGCTTTCTGGAAATAAAACCTTGGTTCTTTAAATCCAGACAAGTACAGTTGTTTCTCCAGGAAGAGGAAATTTCAACTCTCATTGAAATTTAGGGATGTTATTTATTGCAATGGCATTTAGGAACCTGAGGAATGGACCAGAAGCATGCTGGGGTCTGTGCTGTACAAATACAGGATAAAGAATAGTCCCTGAATTTAGGGATCCTGGGAAGGGAGGAAAGGGGCTGTATGCACTGAAACATCACAAAATTCAAGAAAGAGTATATTTTCACAGATTAAACCATGATGAGCTGCAATAAGAAGTTTGTTTTTAAATTACACTGTGGCATCTCAGTAGTGACAACTCCCTGCTCATTTTCACCTTCATCCTTCAAAACACACGTCTTGGTTGCTTACAAAGGATTTTCCTCATCTTGAAAAACTCCCTTAATTATTTTCTTCCATCTCTGTGAACAAATGATTCACTGTAAATTCTGCACTACAGCAAGGTCAAAATCTAGGTTTTTAAATTATTTTAACTCAATGGTAACATATTAATGTCTTGTCTGGGGAATATCACTGATGTTTCCTGGAATAAAGTGGGAAGTGAATTTCTCTATTTCAGTTTTTGCTTCAAACTATTCCCTCCTATTGAAGTGTTCCTTCAAAGCAGAGACAGCTCATTTCCTTCAGAAACCGTATCCACCCACTGAATGTTATTTCTCACTATTCATAGGTAATAAGAGATTTCCTACTTTTTGCCCACTTCTACCCCATAGATTTAATGTGTAAACTGGGAACATGCAGAATATATTGCTTGGCACAAGTCAGTGAAGTTTCACCTGTGAGAACACAGTATGAATTCAACCTTTGGCAGTTTGTGCTAAACCACAGGGAGAATCTATACTTAAGTGATGTGAAGTTTATAGATTAGACACAAATATGCAAATCCAAACCCACAGAGCAGCATTTAGACTTGCAGACCTCACTGACCACCTGACTCCATTTTGCTTGAGTTGTTACAGAAGGATCTCTCCCTCTGTACCCGGGCAAACAAAGGGAACACAGTGTTTTCCTCTTGCTGTAAGGGCTCCTGGTGTTTGGGGAGGATGCTGAGCACAAATCCCCAATCAAAACACTGAGTGGGAAAGGAAAATATGATCTCTTTCAAGAATAAGGAAGAGGAAAAGTGATTGATGATCTGCTAATGAGCATTTGGTGTATCAGGAGAACGTTCTTACTTTCAAATTTTACAGTTAAACTTCCTTTTGTGTTTCTGAGTCATGTTTGAATGTTCATTTAAACCTCAGGCACGAAGCACCTGATATTCCTTGCTATCATCTGCAATGAATCCCAGGATTCAATTCTATAACCTCAGTGTATCACTGATCTCAGCACCACAACAGGTGAGTGAAATTTATACCGTGGTTTGCCCTTTCAATTTCACACATTTCTATGTGAACCTTAAGAGGTGGGAGGAGAATTATTCCTAATCCAGACATGTTTTCGATTTTCTTCTTTGTTTTTTATTTTTTGGTCCATGGATTTGTTTCCATGGATCAGTTTAGGTTCCAGATGATCTACATCTTAAGCCAATATTTTATCTTTGTCGTGGGCCAAGTCTTGGATCATTTTAAATATGAAGAAAGCTACATTGCTCTGAATGTGGAAATACAGCTCCAAAAAAACCTCTTCTAAGAGAGGAGCGACAGCCAAAGTTCTGATTAAATTCACCTCTTCCTCAGGCTTCTGCAACCAACACAAACAACTGTGAAATCTTTTTCAGCAGGGTAATGGAGGGAGGAAAAGAGTTGGCTCTAAGTTTTGGAATTATTATTCTTATAAACCCATTCACACACCTATCACTGGGGACAAGTGAAGGGCCAAAGACATGCCAAGCAATTACAAGCTACACAGGTCCGTGCACAAGATATTCTGCATCACATTGGCTGTAATTTGCGTTCACTACGTTGGCATGAGCTCCACCTGTGTCAGATGGTGGCAGAGAAAACAACTTTTCTGGGAGACTAAATCCATCTCAACAGTGGCCAAACCATGTTCTTAGTTTGGAAAGTCTGATTGGGAACAGCAGCACCTTTCAATTTGAAGTGGAAAAAAAGGTTTGCAAAACTTGCAGTAGCAAGATGCTCTGAGCCTCTTGGTGACACCAATGTAATTGGTCACAGCTTACAGGGGATTTATGAGATAACATTCAGTCCTAGCTCTGACCTCAGCTAGCTCTGTGTCCTGATGACAAATGATTTCTGAACAGTTTTGTACTTTCGCTTGCTACTCATTGGAGATGAGAAAAAACAGATGAATCCGTTTCCCAGTTCAGCTACAAACACAGCAGAACCACCTTTCTCACTGAAGTTCATGACATGAAGGGTTTTGGCAAAGCAGAAAAGCCAAGCTCATCATTCATCTTTCACAATATATTTACAGAGTCTACAGCAAGGTTGATGTGGTGATGGAGTGTGTCTCGGCCTTTTACAGGGCAGTGTTCAATATTCATAGAATCAATTAATCCCTTTTTCTCTGTTGAAGTCTGCTGATCTCTGTCAAATGGAACGCTCTCACTTCATTTTTTTCCCCTATATTTTTGAAGTTTTCCTTCAGTCAGTCTTGTAGAGATCAAAATCCCATTGTGGCCATAAAACAGACCACAGAAAAGAACGCAGAAATATGGACGGACTTGTTTGTAGGGTTCCTGAAAGAATTAATGAGAGGTAATGATTTACTGGGACACCTTGACTATGAGGATTTTTTTTTTAACAATTAGAAGAGAAATACAGTCAGTTACCTTTCTGGGGAATGTGTGTTGACTTGACTCACCAGAAGTCAAGAGTTCAAGCCAGAAGTGCTTAAAGGTGTGCCTGTTGCTGTGAGAAGTGTTTCTGTCCAGCTGCAGTGCCGTCTGCAGTATTAACAGATCCAAGGTATTTTAAGGAGTATCGCTGTGCTCCTAAAGTCTCGCTTATCATTCTGTGAATTGTTCATGGACAGGACAGAAAAGCCTCCTTGCTTTTTGATGTCTGAATCCTGTAGCTCTTGTTCAGAGATTACAATCTCGTACTCTCAGAGCTATGCCCTTGAAAATCGAGTCTCCCGTTGGACGAGGCTGCACAGACTTAGAGTAGCATGAACAAGGCTATTCTCAAAATTAGTTATTGTAATCACATCGTCCCCCAGGACTAGTTTGGCACAGCACTGTACCTGCTTTCTGCTATTTGCTTGCCCCAAGAGGACAGAGAGTTTGGAATCACATCTCCCTCTCCCACTAATATCCTGGTTTTTGCTGCTGCTTCTACTTTGCCATGGATCTGCCAAGTGCTGGAGGTGCTGAAAAACAAAGGTGAAAGCACCCATATGGTGCTCTCGAATCACAAAACTGACTCAGAGAATTGAAAGCCAAAAAGGACCTGTTTCTTTTTCCCTTACAGGAAAACCTAATGGGGTATCTACAGACTTACATCCAAGTGCCAAGGCCTATGAAAGGATTTATTGTCAATGTCTTTTACAAGATTCCTTCCTTGTTGGAGATAGGTCCTTTGGGATTCCCCGTCATGATATTGCTAATCCCATCTATTCAAAATTTATGATGCATGTTCCCTGGAATACCAAGATGACTTAAAAACACAGGGTTTTTTAGAGTGGGGGCTTTGCTACTTTTATAGTAATTTTCTTTTTCAGATTTCAGTTTGCAGGCACTCACTGTACTCACAGGCTTCCTTCTGCAAACTTGGGAGCTGGAAATTCACTTTCATTTGTATGGGATATTGTGTTCAGTGCAAATGTTTACTAGTTTTCCTGTACAGATCTAGGGTCTGGATTTTTTCCTGGCATCAGTCAAGACAAGACTCAGGATTGGGTGATAAAAGTAATTTTATGTATGGTGTGTGTGCACATGTGAATGTGCCTGCATTCATACCCACGTTTTTTTATGCCTGCTCCTTCAGTCACCAGCTTAGGAATTAAAATTTCTTTGAAAATGTTTTTTTCTTTACAAACACAAAATTAACTGCAAATACAGTTTCTCTCATATTTTTAAAATTTTTCTAGTTAACTTTCTTTGTCAAGTCCAAGTACCAGGATACTAACTCTGGAGCTACTGCACAGTTCCCTGCTATGTACAGGTAGGAGAAGAGACAAGGATGGGTCTTAGCTGCCCAAAATGTCCTGTCCTGGAAATAAATAGCCTCATTCCATATGTGCCAATTCCCTCGCCTCTGATATCCTTACTATTTACAGAGATAACATACATAGGTCTTCCAAACAGGTACCTGACTTAGGCATTAATCACAAGCCAGAGAGAAACAGGGCAATATTTTAACTCCAATGAAAACCACACACTGGGAGGTTTTGTTTTAAAATGCCATATTATGTTTTTCCCTTGATAACTTTAATTTGATTTGGTGTAATTAAGGAAAAAATCCCAAGCAACATGTAAGTTACATGATGCCTTCTTTATGTCAGATCAGTGAAAAACAATTTTTGACAAGGTTGCCTTCAAACACTATAAGTGTATTTAGAAACCAGATTTTTTTTCTCCCTTGTATTTGTAGTTCCCCTTAAAAGGAAAACACTTTCTTTATGGAATATGGTCTTGTTTTAGCCTGAAAACATAGCTTTATATCTTGTCTCTGAGTCTCTGTGGCGCCTCCTGAGCACTTCAAGGACTAGTTCACACGACAGAACCAAACCAGCATTTTAGAAATATAAACCCAAATCCAACCCTTCTGAGATATAATCCATTAAATCCCTGGGAACATCAAGAAAGACAAAAAAGTGATAGCACTAATAATAAAAACAAGACCTGCTGTTATTACCAGAGGAGCGATACAATGTGCACATTAAATGAAGCTCATTTAGACATGCTCTGGTTTAATTAGATTTAGTTTAGCCACCTAAAAAAATCCCAGCAGAACTCGTGGCGGGGCTTTCACTGGTGCTCCCTGCTGTGAGCCCACCTGTTTCTGCCACCTCTCTGCCCTGGCACTCGGAAAATCCCGGGGTTGGCTCCGTGCGCCAGGGCGGGTTGCAAAGATGGGCTTCCTGAGTGCCCTGCCACGATGTTTGGGGAGGAAAAAAGTTCTTTTCAGTGAATAAGTAGATTTGCCTGTGATTTACCCTGCAGAGAAAATGCTGCTGAGCATCCAACTTTTCCAGGCAGGGAACAGATCCGTCATTTTAAGAAGTTTTCTAAAGTCCGAACAAAATCTATTAGAAAAACCACGGTTTTAAGATAAATGCTCTCTGCAGTACAGTGACCATATCTCTATATACATATTAAAAAAACTCCTAACCGTACGCAGATACAGCATATATCTGGAATAGTGTCTCTCTGCTGTCGGCTACATGCTTGGATGTGAGAAAATTCTTCTCCTTGGAATATTTTCCCTCCCAGGGAGTGCTCAGGGCCTGACCCGAATCCTGAGGAAGCACAGTTTGCAGGAAGCACCTTTGGTAGCACAGACCGGGCAGGCAGGAGGCTCCCGTGAGCCACAGGCAGGGAACGACAGGGACTATTTCTGTATAAACAAACCCAGGATCAGCTGAAGTTGCTGTTCACTGGCAAATGAAAATAAAGAGACAATTCAGAATCAAAGGTGAGTCAAAGAAAAAATATGTCCAATAAGAGGAGGCAGCCCAGACAATCAGTCAGATGCCAAAACATGTGACAGACCCAGAGGCAACTCCAAAACAACCAAACCAACTGCCTGTGAAGTCTGCCAAGGAGCCAGATGCTCCTGCTTAAAAATATCTTCCGCTGCCTTGGCATCTGCATTTTCTGCCTGCCGTCAAAAGAGGAGGGAGGGGAAACGGGAGAGCAGTGCGGGAATAGGGGTGGGGGGCAGCAACTAATAATATTTTTGCCATTTTCATTCTAAGTACTTCTGATTATTCCTTTGCAGTTTGTCATCATGTCACTGGAGAGCAAAACAAAACCCCGGCCTGGCACAGGCTAGGAAGGGAAAAGCAGGCAAAGCCCTCTATGCAGAAGATAAAAAATGAGGAGAAATATCCAGTAATTCCACGTTGCTGTGGGTGGCACTTCCTGTTAAGGTGATAAAAAGCTATAAGCTGCTGGAGTTGGCAGTTTACCACCCAGGAAAGCACCCGTGTGCTTGGAGCTGGATGGAGCCAGGGATGGGATGCTCCAGCCTGCACACATTCAGGGTGTCCCTGAGGTGCCCCAAGCTGTGTGGTAGGGATGAATGGGAAATAAATTGCTATGAAGCAAGTACTGCTGACATTAATCATAGCAGCATGTTTTAGGTCAGAAAGGCTGCAGGTGCTCAACAGATGCTTAAAACACACTTCTATAACATTAATTTAGTGAATGAAGATGCAGATTTTTGTTACTTCAGTTGTTGATTAAAACCATTAAATAAAACACGTGTTCCAGAAACAGTAGATTATTCAATAGGCAAAGGTCAAAGAAAAGCACAGTCAAAAAGGAGAGAATTTGTGCAATTTCTGTTACAGGAGGAATTACAATGCAAAAAAGATATTATCACGCTTCATTTGTATTGAAGGGCTTTACTTCTTGTATGAAAACATTTTCAAAGGGGAATATATCCCTTCAGAGATTAAACTGCAAAACAGTTTTGGTTGTGTTTCTTGACTCCTTGAGTGGGAATCAGGAATCCCATGTGTGGTCTGTCCCTCTGTCACCAAACTGATCGCGCGGTTTCTGCACGCCCCAAACCTCTGTGCTCTGACCTGCTGGAGAGTCCCTCACTGCTCCATCCCAGGCAGAGCTGTGCATCCAAAGCCAGCACTGTTGGAGCAGCAGAGACTGAACGAGACTCAGAATACAACTCTGCTGAAGAGCGATTTTGCCTGAAAAGAGTGTTTGTTTTTGTAAGATAAAAATCAGAACTTTATCGTATTTCTGGGCTGCCCAGGTTGGGTTCTTAGTGAGGAGGCTTTGGGACATTGTGTCACAGACTGCCTTGGATTGACACACTTCAAAGCAAGAAACCAGGTACTAAACAAGAGCCGTATCAGAGATCATCACTGCCTTTTAGAAAGCAAACAGCACTGAAGGTCAGGCTGAGCACTGGGATAACATCGTGTCCCATAAAGCTCTGGAAAGAACAGAAAGATGCTTTTGTGATGTCTGACTTCTTTTCCCACTTGGGTGCATGGTGGGGCTCAGCTCGACGGCATTTGTTTCAGGGCAAAGTTTCACACCGGCTGGTCGCCGGCAGAGAGGGCAAGGCCTGGGCTCACAGCTTCTCTCTCAGTCCCTCCAGCAATCTGGCTGCCACCACCTTCCCTGCACTGAAGGGTTCAGCTCTGAAAATCTGCGCTACACCTTGCAGCCTAAATTTTACATACAGAACTCATTTGCAGAGAAATGCAATCGAAGTAAATAAATAAGTGATGGGAGCCAAACCAGCAGCGTGGTGAATCGGCGAGATGGTTTCAAATAAATTGAAAGACTTTGCAGTGACGACTGTTTTGTGCGAGTCTGGTACTGAGATTGTAAAAATTTTGCATGTCTACGCTGACTGACTGATAGCAAAGGAGTTTGTAGTCCCCCTCATGGCACACACAAATGTCTGTTAAAGATATAAATATTTAAAAACAACAGCTAGACTAAGAGGGTTAGCTTTCATTTCATCTAATTTGGCAAGCATTAGCTACACCCACCAGAAATCATTTTATTTTGTGTAATTTAATAGCAGATCTATTGTAGCATCGCAGTTTCTGACATACCGAAACAAATCAATGTGGCCTTTTTTTAAAGTTGAGAATTAATATGAGGCAGTATTTCAAATGTTAGATGGAAATCAATAAAGATTAAAACCTTTCTGTGTTATTCACTTATTTTCATCCTCGGCTGCAAAGTTTATTTGCCTTCCTGCATGTAATATAGAGACTTTGATCCTTGTTCAAATATCTCTGATTTTTTACATCCCTCATGTTTGATCTGGTTCTCAGGTGAGAATTATTGGCAGAACTTGTTAGAATTACACCTGCCAATGGCAGCATACATGGTAGCAACATGAAGTTATATAAACTGTACTGTGTATGCCCTTTAGATTCTTACACAGCAGAATAATATTCCCACAGAAATCAATCTGAGATTTTAATTTATGAAACCTTCTCTCTCCCCCCCCCACCTTAAAGGGATAGATGGAGATACAGAGGAAGAAGTGAGATAACATCAGATAAAGCAGGTTTACAATGGTCACGGATGACCTTCACAATATGCATTTTGCAATTTTGGGTGGATTAGAGGAAACTAATGATGGCTTTGAAATGAGCTTTTGGATAAAGCTTGGGAAACTCTAATCATTACAAATCCACTACTTAAGAGAACAATTCCGTGTAGCACACTGCAGCTTTAAAGCATACATGGCTTGCTTTCTTTCCTCCTCTCAACAAGCTTATTTTGCTTTCACTTCTTCCAGTCTTCTTATAGGAGGCCAATGACTGTTTTCATTTTCTTCCCTGCCTTTAAATTTAAGGAAGCCTATTTTTTTTTCCATGGTCTTGTCCTTACAGTGCCTTTTACATTTAGTTTAGGACTCATAGAGTTAACAAGCTGGGGAAGAGAGAGAGGAAAAAAATCCAACCACTTGCATTAAGCCTGAAGCCTGTCACCTTTTCTTGGCAATTACACTGCTAATGGCTGGGTCCCAAGCAAAGTGGCAAAGAATATCTCTTCTCACGTTCCCAACTCACAGTGCATTCCCAAATACCAGATGGTGTTTTTGGAATCCATTTCACTATGTTTGATATGACAATACTTTTGTATAATGTTAAATTATATATAACTATTTCAAATAGCCGATATCAGAACAAGGCTAGAAAAGGAATATTAGATGCAAGGGGGAAAGAGAGAAACTGAAGACTGAAGGTTCTCGTCTCCTCCTGTTGTATCTTATGTCTCTCAGATTTTTGTGTAATTTGAACAAAAGAGGAAATAAAAGTGGTCCAACAGACTAACTCTTGCTGTGGTACTATACAGAAATGGTGTTGCTTCCTTCCCAAAATTTGGTGTACATCTTAGGCTGCCTGCCAGCTCTACAGGAGGCAAGTGCAAGATCATAAATAGTGCAGAGAAAGCAGGAAAAAATAAAAGGGAAAAAACCCTCAGTCATAAGTAGAAAAGTCTCACCATTTTCTTAACAGAATTTTCCTTGAAATCTTAGGAAAAACAACTGCCAGAAAGTTGGGAGAGGTAAACTGGTACATCTCCATTAACCTCAGTGAAGCTGTGCCAGTTGACAGGAGCTAAGCATTTGGCTCAAGGTTTTTAAGTTGAAATAACTTGGATCTGTGGAGTAAGTCATCGATACATCTTACTGAAGGTGAATCCAATCTCGCTTGCCCAGATTAGCGATTCTAGTTTTATATTAATGCTCATGGACTTACAGGAGTTGGAAAACATCCACTGGAATCAAGCCTGCAGATTTAGTTGCAATGCAATTCATCATACCTGGACTGAGGAACAGAAGTAGCTTTGCCATTCCTCAGGAGACAACCAGGACCTCATCTTTAGAAGAGACAAACATTTGCCTTTTGTTGGCCACACTACAAATGATTTCTTAAGAACGGGGGAAAATGTACTACCAGGGGAAAAAAGCATTTGGGGCAATCAGTGTCCCATCGGTCTGCCAGTGATGCCACTTCCAATATCAGAATCCCCTCCTTTTACCACTCGTTAGTTTTATGATTTCTAAACTGAAATAGTTTATTCTAATGTTCTCGGGAACTTTGTTTTCTTCATCTCTGTTTCTGTTCATGGCACATTTTAACAACCAGCAAGGTTTCAGGATAAACAGTTACCCACAAAAACACTTCCCAAGCATAACTGCAACATGAATATTGAAGCTATAAGGACACAACTTTGCAAGTAATTTTCTCATTCAACCAGTTTTGTTACAGAATATGCCACAAACCCATGATGAACCTAATCCAACTGAAGGTTTAGTTCATATGGCTACACACAAGCAACTAACCACATAAGTACTTTACTTTCTACACAATAAAATACTGATTTTTCCCTCTTGATTACTCATAGTACCAGCATACAGTAAAGATTATCAACCCCTGAAAGGATCATACAGATCCAGTGACTACTACATAATTAACAATAACTTGTAGTAATGCAATTTAAGAGTCTTTTTAATGGGCATAGATGGCAGAATGTATAGCCCATCTTTCTTTGTCATCCTAGAAAAGGGGCCCCATGCGGAGCTGCTGGTTGCTGAGTGATGCTTTGTAGTCTGTACCAGACAGTTGCACAGTACCAGCTGCATTGGCAGGTAGCCGAAGTGCAAAGAGATAGCTGCCAAGCTATGCTATACAAAGGCAGCCGTGCCAGAGAGAAAGGGACCTTTGCATGAAGTCACCTTTGACCCTGAAGCCAGCATGGATCCCATATTCATCAATTCCAGACAATTGCATCTTTCATTCCACCACAAACTATGATTAGAAAGGGCCTGTTTGTGATAGTGATTGTTAGTTTACAGTTCCCAGAGATTGGATTATTTAATCTTTAGTTCTGTTGGCAGCAATATTTTCCCTAACCTTTTGTACTGGCGTGCCAGTGATAATCTACCATATGTATATAGGAAGATATATATATATATACACACGCACACACATACACACACAGAGGCACCCCCTTCCCCCACCAAAACTTGAGTGAAAGGAGAAAGATGCACAGAAAAAACACAGCACACGAAATTCGTGTTGTTTGCCAAACAAGGTGCTAACGTATATTTTGAGAATTCAGCCTGGAAAGTGCAGAGAATTCTGGGTGCAGCAGTATCCCAACTTCTGGCCACAGACCTGACTTTCCTACAGTTTGTTCTGTTTGATGAGAAAGCTTTTGTTTTAGAGAATTGAGATTATCAGAGGCATTATTTTTGCATTCAAATGCAGATTAAATTTCTGAGTATTGACTGCTTGCAGTATGCGCAGAAAGAACATTAAACATTTGAAATGGACTTACATGAAACCACTAATAACAAGCAAAAATAAGAGGTGTGGGGGGAGACAGTGCACAGAATGGAAGCAGCAGGGAAGCGTCTAGGCCTGGTTCCTGCCTCTGTTCTCCTGTGTGTCCGGCTTTGATATTGTGAATCCTATTGAAATCCATGGCAGAACTCGCATGCATGTGCCTGTCAGCACTTGGATCTTAGTAAATGGATCTTCAACAGCGAACTGCCCCCAAATCCCGCCCAAACTTCCTACAGCAATAAAGTTAGTTCCTGGCACAATCAACAAGTAGGTAAAGAACATAAGATGCCTGAGAATGCAACTCCTAGCAACAACTTTCCATAGTGTTCATAAGAAAAAGAGGTGAAAATGCCACCAGAATCAAGTGAAGAACTAATATTTGCAATTGGGAATAGAGAGAAAAGGGAAGAGGGGAAAAAAAACGGATGTGAGTCTATAAAACTTTCATGAAAATCTTTTTTGATCTGCTCCTTTGGTCTGATCTCAGAGATGTTGGCTGAAGAGATAAAATCCCTCTACCTGAAGGCTGCCCGTATTGTGCTGCACCTGACTTCTGGCTCACAGGCGAGACCGTCTGTTCTTTATTTTCACTCTGTATGAAGCTAATGGAATTTGCAGTTGATTAACCTCAAATCTGGAGTAATGATCCAGCCTGGGACTGCAGCTGGCAATGCTGGGGCTATTTGTACTTCTTAACTGAGTAAGACAGCAACAAGTGTAACGGCACGAAGGTAAAGATCCAGGGTAGATGGGTAAGTGTCAGGGGTGCAATGAAAGGAGGTGAGAACATGACCTGAGAGTGCAGACACTGCTCCCTGTCCACATGGAGAGCTGGGAGCACCAAATCTTAGAAAAATTAATCACAAGATAATACAATATGAAGTATATGGCTACAATTATTCACTTCTATTCTACTGGGTGCACTCAAACCCCAAGATTTACCCTTTCTGCACACTGAATACATGCATAGGAAAAAGGTCATCTGTTGAGGAACTGCCTCTGCAGAAAAATTAGGAGGCACAAGCTCCTAAAACTTCCCTAAAACTTCTGTTTGTGGGAGGGAAGGCAAAGTCTTTGTTACATTGACACTGCAAAATAAAATTCAGAGTAGAATTATACCGTGTTGTTTGTGTTTGTTTATTTATTTGCACCAATTAATGATTCTATCTGAAATATGAAAAAATCACAGCTGAATTGCTGCAGATAAACACCACCAGAAGACAATTCAAGTATTTTTTTTTCCCTTAATAGTTGTATTTCTGTTTTCTCCTTCACAATTGCTCAAAGCTTCAATGAACAGAATTATACAAATGTGCACCAAACCCTGGAACTAATTTAGTTTAGCAAGTGCTTCACACATCTTCGTTTACTGAACAATGTTACTTTCAATTCACGACAACATTCTTCCTTCCTTGCCTCATGACTAATACAGTGTTATTCAAGCCTCTCCTCTTCAGACACTTCAGATCTTTACAAATCTTTTCCCTGGATTTACTACCTGATTTCTAATTCAAATTAAACTGAGAGAGTGCCTTCACTCAACCTCGGGCCAGTAACAAGCATTGCAGGATTTTCCTTCCACGGCATCATTTGGAAGAGAAGCTTCATCAAAGAGATAGGTAAAACAAGCTGGGGTGAGCTGTGCTTGCTCTTAAGCTCTTACATTGCTTGTTGGATAAATAAGTCTTAATGTGATGTAGTGAAAACAATTTTCATTCTGAGGAAGATCACTTTTCCCATCCTATGTAAGTCTTGTCAAATTAATGACTACCAATGGACTTTCCTAACACAGTATTACTGTCTGTATTTTATTTATATATTGTGCATATAAATATACATGTGCACACGCACACACACACGCACTGTGTGTACTATATGTCAACAACTAATCAAAAATTGTTTGCCCACAAGCATATGTGAAAAATTCATCTAAATAATTGTACATTTAATTTTTAATGAAATCCCAGTAATCCACCCAATTTACCAAACTCGTACTTAATATGAAACAGTGGCATGCATGGAGATGTCTGTGCCTTACACAGTGTGAGCATTCTTACCACTTCAGGCATCCTCAGTCAAGATTTATTAAAATATTATCTTGATTTGGAGATCACTGCTTTTACTTGTGCGCAGAGTGAAGAAGCATATGCTATATGAGTAACCCATAGTGTTTGGCTTAAAGGCAAAATAAAAATCAGCAATAAATAAACAGTAAAAAAACAGACTGCTGGGAGATGGGTAGACTCCACAGACTTTACTGTCTGTAGTTCCCTGATTCTGAAAAATCTTATATTCACAAGTAACTTATATTTAAAAAAGAAAAAAATACTGGAATTACAGCATTTATAGATAATGTTGGAAACTTAGTAAGTAACATCCAACACCATTTCTGAGATGAGTTTAATTATTCTTCTCCATAGAAGGGGAGGATGAGACATAAAGATATTAAAGTGTGAGTTTTGACAGACCTCTTCAGAAACCAGGGGAAACACGTTGCATGTCTGCTCGTGAGAACACACATTTAAGCAGGCACCTGCATTTTGCAGGTGCAAACACCTACAGCATATAAATAACAATTCCACACCACGCTTGTGCACACCAATCTTGGAGTGTGCACCCAGAAAACTCATTGGAACAAAGGAATCTGCAGGCATGAACACAGACATGGAAGTGCAGGTGTTTGATTATTTCAACCCAGAGCACATGAACAGATGTTTGCATCACACTGAAATTGTCACCATCCTCAAAACTCTGCAGGTCTGTCATTCCACCCTTCATTTCTCATATTCCAGAAGGGCTTGTCTCACACTGCTTTTCAGGGTACAACTTCCACTCATTTTGTCTCCAGCCCATTACCTTGTGCAAGAAAAAAAAGTTCCAAACCTATCGGCCTTTCTGTTTTTAGGCAGCCAATCATTCACTTTTCGACTAGATACAATATTTTTTAGTTAAAATTTTGCGCTCCTCCCCAGTATCTCTGCATTTCACTATTGCAAAGGTCTTGGTTTTTATGCAGGATCAGTTCCATGACCAAGGAACAGGTCTGAAAACTGGTGTGTTGGGAGAAGTAACAGAAAGCTAGACTGTACCATCCAGAGATGGGAAAAACTTGGTCCATAAGAGCATATTTCTTCCAAGGTGAAGGTGCTGTGAGACTTTGTCAATCTGGAAGTGGGAAACAGCGAGATGCAGCATGATGTGACATATCAATGGAGCATTAGGATTTTTTAATCCTATTTNCCCCCCCCCCCCCCCCACTAAGTTTTCACAGGGTTTACAGCAAAGTTCCTTAAAACATTCCCTGAAATTCTGGAACTGAGCAGATGCAATCAGAAGTGGCTGCAGTGCTGGTCCTGGGGGACACCTTCTAGAGCTGGCACAGAGCCTTGCTCTGTTCAGCCTCTGCTGTTGTCCTGTGTCTCTTTGGCTTCCTGCTAAGGAGTTGCCTCAGTGCGGAAGAGTTCAGGCAAATGAGTGTCTGCTCTGCAATTCACCCCCTGCCTCTGCCTCTGAAGAGAGGAAAATAAACCACAGAGTGATTTGCCTGTGAAGTAGTCCAGTTACTGGAGGACCAGAGCAGTTGGGAGTCCATATGTTACTGAATGGGATTTTAAGTAATGAAAAAGAAACAACTTCAAGGAGTGATTTGGAGAAGGAGAAAAAAAAAGTCCTTTGATACACTGCCTCTGCTCAGGTGTGATGTCTTGGCCACTACTTTTCCTAATGCCAGGAAACATTCTCATATCACAGCCTGCCCTCCCTCCTGTCTCCTTTACACTGCTTTTGCTAATCACCCACGTGCTTTGGTCAGTCCTTTTCCTTCTTGACACAAACTTTTATCAGAAATTACCAAAAGTCATTACTGGCCAGGAGCTAGGCCTTCCCACCATTTTAAACTTCTATCCTTTTCCTACATGCCCACATACTTCCTTGAAAGGTATTTCTTCCATCTCTCTGAGGGAAACTCTTAGAAAACTTCATTAAGAATCCAAAGAAAGTGTGTCCATAGAAATTACAAAAAATTTCAACTCTAAATGTCTCCATAGTGCAAAATTTGCATCCTGTAAAATCAGGTGAGACAGTTGTAATTTGTAAGAAAGTTACCACTTTCTTTAAAATTGTTTAAGAGTTATACACTTATTTTTGAACAGGAGGGAATTCCTTGGGTGTGTTAAATAATGTCTCATGCTACAGTTTCCTTCATTGCACATGGCAGACAGCTTATTTCCTTAGGAAACCAAGGCAAAAGGAGAGGAAGCAACAAGTTCTAATTTGTCCAAATCAAGTCCTCATTAACAGCAGATCATGAGTAAAATTGTGTTTGCTTATAATCCTTGAAAGCACATTCTGTTTGTGTACTCGTAAAACCTTAGTGAATCACCTTTCAGTCTCTGCCCCAAATAACCCATGTTTAATCCATTCTTCTTAATCTAATTGTTCAAATGACATCATAAAAGAAAATTTATAGTAAAAAAAACCCTGACAAACAGCAGTGCAAATACATATTGTTTCTGTTTGTTCCTGAAAGCAAATATAAATGTTGACTGAATGGTCAAAAGGGTCAGTTTTTCTCTTTTCTTATTGAACACAAAAGGTTAATTTAGGTCATTTTTGAATACTCTTTATATTCCCTTGACATAAACAAATAAGCCATGCTCTACTTTCCATTTTCTTTACTAAAGATGATGATTTACAAACATTGGTGTATTTTCATGCAGAATTAGGTCCAGCCTAATTGAATTCTGGATTAAGAAAAAAATATGGAAGAAGTCCCCTCTAATTTACTCACAGACCAGACTCAGCTATGGAAATACTGTGTTAGTGACCATGTACACCCTACATCTTTTGAGTTAGTCATGTTTAAAGCACAAAGGCCTATTTGAGAGCACGGTTTGTGCTCTTAATTTCCACACTGCTCCTACTGACAACCTCAATCCGTGTGTGCGATTCCAATTGGGTTGTGAAATTAATATGGCTGTTTTCGTACATCAAGGGCAACCTGCACTCCTTTGAAAGCAAGGGCACTGCAATTATGGGTAGTAAAAGCCTACAAGCTTATAGTGCCATCTGTACTATCCAACACTTCCACCCATCTCTAGTTGTATTGCTAACTTTGCGTTTCACAGTCTCTGAAAAAAACACAAACCACCAAAGAACAACAGATAAGCTTATACAGGCAAAATATTTTGAATCTCACTCCACTAGCCAACACATCTATTTAATCTGTTCTAATGATTTTTATCTTAGTGAGAATTATTCTTCATTAATCTCCTCTATGGAAAATAGACCCAGAGATCTTCATCGCAGTGAATATAATGCTAAAACCTTTGTGTAAAAAGCTACTGCAGGTTTGTGCAGCACCTGCTTCACGGGCACCTCAGTCAGACTTGTTCCTGCTGCTCCAAGATCAGTTGAATTTTTTGGGAGTGTGGCAGCGCCTCTGCTTTTTGTGGGTAAATTCCATAGGTATTCCATATGTAAAGTGTGTGTATGAACATATACAAAGAGTTCAAACACCTGCAATGATTTCTGTAATTACTACCTGCAGCATTTGTGAATGAGGTTCCTAGTGGCATTAATAGAAATAACAAAGATATTATCAGTTCAAAACATGTTATTATGAACTAGAATATTTCTCTTCAAATATCAATGAAGAAACAGATCAATTCATCCTAAAATCATCTTTAAATATTAATTAGTGTGAGTGACCACATCAGAGGAAGAGGAATGCATCAAGCAGCACAGTGAGATTCTTTTCACTCTGGAGTTAAAACATGGGGAATCTTTAGATACACAAGTGTTACCTTTTTCCTCTCATATGAAGGTAGGGAAAGTCATAAAATGTTACAGATTGTTTGTCTGGAAACTATTGGGACATAGGCAGCAACAAGTTTCAGAATATTCTTTTATTTTCATCTCCATTTCCAATTACTCACAGTATTAGTGAAGGACTTGCTTCATGTAGCAGGATCAGTCTGCTAGAAACCATCACAACCACCCCACTGAATTTAAAGTTTCAGTCCTGGTGTTTAAACTGGAGTACATGACCAGTCTCACAACCTTCAGATTCAGATCAAGGTGCTTGACCTTTCAGGGAATGTCTATCTTTTTCAGTTTTCAGCACAGTTTTGACACCTTCACATCTCAACCCAGTACATAAAATTAAATGGTGGTGAGTGGTAGCACATGGACACCTTTAGGTACAACACGGACAAAGCTTGGACGTCCTCCTATTCAACCTTCATAAGACAGATCCTCCAGGTTGTGTTATTACTTGCTTTTCTCGACTATCACAATGATTTCAGAACCAGGGGTCATGACGAGCTCTGGGGGTAAGACGTGGGGACCACCAGCAAGAATGAGGCAGCCCTCAAGGGCACATAGCTGTGCCCTTCTCCGTTCTCCTGCGGGTTCCACGATCTACACAACGTCCTTCATTCCGGGAAATGCCAGGCAAGGACGCCAGATCTCTGGCTACTGGCTCAGAGGGCAGCACTGGAAGCCCAGACAAAGTATTTGGAACATATAGGCTTTTCTCTCCAGCCTTTCCTCAGGGTGTCCTATAGCTATATCGTCGTGCCAAAACAAATGTGGAAGTTTCTGAGGGGAAGAGGGTTGAACAAGGGTTAACATGGCGCATTCTCCTCTTACGAAAATGATGTCATTTCCCTCCCCCTCCCTGAAAGTATCTGTTGCTTGGTTGTTTACATGCTGAGTTTAAAATCTACATTATAGGTCTGCATGATTTAATATTGAACAAATTCTCATATCTCAAGACATTTGTACCAATTTAATTTAAGCTTCCAGTCCTCCGGTATTATTAAAAAGTCTTATTTTTTAGACACAAACTACTCATTTTTCCCGTTTTTCATACTTTTTCCAGAAAAATAAAGACCAAGAAAACAGAAGAACTGATACACTGCAGAAATTGTCCCAATGAGTTTATAATCCAGTGAGAGTTACACGGTACTGATAAGTAAAGGAAGTTCAACCAGACAGTTTAATCCTCCAATTTCCTGTCTTCTAATCAGCCACTGACTCCTCTGGCTTTAAATTAGAAACATTCATGGCAATATTCAGGACAGGTGAAGGAAAAAGAGTACAAAACAACAAATACTTATAGGCAAAAGGAGGCCATGTATAGAAAGTAAAGATTCTATAAAATACGTGTATTGATGTACTGAAGTGTTTAAGTTATACACAGAATTTAACAACTCTGACAGACAAGGAATAATTTTATTAAAAATATTTATACAGCAGCTGAGCACTGTATGAACATGCAAGAGTTACTGTATAAAACAAAGGAAATCCACGCTGCAACATTACACTTTGTTCACACTTTGTTATTTTTATAGGGGCAGGAGCAGGATAATTATTAATATCTGATATACAGTAAATCCTAAGTAGGAAGCACAAATCAGAAAAGCTACGGACAGTTCGACCGCATATGGGGGTTACCATGATAAACTTATGTGAGAGTATGTGGAGACATACTCAGTGATTTAAGCAAAAAATACCACTTTTGAGTACTTTGGCAGTAACAATTAGCTTTCCATATGATGAAATTAAATATTTATTAGATGTGCCATTATTATAATCTCATTTATAATGAGATCTTTAGTGAGGATTCTATTAATTCTTAATTGGTGGAAATTAGAGTAACATTTTGAAATGTTCGTGTTTTTTCATTGCAAAAATTAGCTGAGCAATTTCAGCTATTCCTCTGTAAAACAAGTAGTTACCAAGAGCTTCAATGAGACTGAATAAATGATACTGAGTTAAAAACCTTTAAAGTAGCAAAATGACCATTTTGTATCCAGTCTGACTATTTTTAATAAATTATCTTTTTTACTCGTGACATCTAAAGAAAATGAAGACATTTACACTGAACTGTGGATGATATAAGTGGAAAACAATTATTTTGGAAAATGATTGGAAGCTCTGCTTTAACTGTCGCATTCAATAAGAGCAGTTTGCCTGCTAATTCACACATGGAGTCATTGGAAATGGCTTCTTATTTATTAATGAGGATTTTTTTTTTCTTTCAGATGTTTCACAAAGAGAAGAGTTTGGGAGTTTGAAGTGGTTTGGACTGAGAGAACTCAAATTATGGGTCCAAGTTGGCTCTCAGTCCCTCAGGTGAGTAAACCTGGAGTAGCTGTGCTCCTTCCAACGCAGCAACTGCTGGTCAATGGCAGAGTAGACCTTAAGCAGAATTTGGCCCAATTTGAGGTCTTTAGTTTTGTGCTGTCATGGAGAATTTTCCTCCAGCATATACCTTTGCTACACATGTATTTCAATAACCCCATGCAAAGGAATTTTGCAGACAATCCCTTATTAAACATATTACAGTCACATCAAACTGGCTTTGCTAGAGCAAATAATTTTAAAAAAATAATCAGCTTGAAATAAATGTTTATAAAAGTAGCACAGCTGCACATATTTGTTACAAATGCAAGACAGTACTGAAACTTTTCTATGACTAACCCTTTAGTGTCTCTATGACAGCAGCGAATTTAAATTGTAAGTGTCAGTGAAAACAAAATAATGACCATTTTTCCAACAAATTCATCTCATATCTTCAGGCTGCTATACCGGTTAAATTATTTGCTATTTTTTTAATATATATATAAATAAGTATCATTCATTCTTACACAAATTGAGAGCATTTGGGGGAAATTTTATGCTAAAATGTCACATTACAATATAGCCAAAATAATAAATTTTTCTGCATTTGCTTGATTAAAGCATAAAACAGTAGATTAGGTGTAAGATTGCCCTAAACAGTGGTGACAAATGCAATTATTGCTAAAAAGTACAAATCCTGTAGGTTCTGCTGAAACGCTTGAAACATTTACAACTATCTACAAGAAAGAAAAATAACGTGGGGTTTTGTTTTTTTTTTTTACTTTGACCTCTTGCTATTTTGGCAAGTAAGATAAAATATATTAGCCATTCCATCAGATGGCTGGAGAGAAAAACTAGCTGTGATGAGGAAAACCGAATTAAAGGAGCATTAATAAAGATTATCTATGAAAGAAAATAAGGTCAAAATTAGAACTCTGCATTTTAAAGCCACCTTTCAAAATTGCAAGCTGCTTTGCCCAATGCTAAAATCCATTCATTTTACTAATCATGCAATCAACCAATCTCCATTATCTCCAGAGCTGGCTATAAACATGCTATAGACTAGGGTGAAAGAGGGAGAGTGTGAGGTTGAGAGACGGAGAGAGGGAAAGAAAGAAAGAGAGAAAAAAGAAAGAAAGAAAGAGAGAGAGAGATTACTACACTCAGCCTTTTATAAAGGCGTTTCTTTCATTATAACAGGTCCTTTCATCCAAATGACACAGAACCTTTAAATTTGGGCATATTACTCCAGTACAGTACACAGCTATAGCTTCAAATGGATTTAGAACCTGCTCCAGGAAGAAAACAAACTCCCTCGCCTGACACACAAATTGTTTACGATTCATTAAAAAGCAAAATTGCATATCCCAGTGCTGGCAGCTGAGTCCATATGGGTGCAAGGGGTATTCACTCATCTCTTTGTATGCTGGCAGTACCAAACCGAAGTTTAGCACTGTGCAGCTGAGATTTTGTGCAGCCAGACGATGCATGAGGTAATTTTCAAAGCTTTATTTGTCTTTAAAACATTAAAATCTGCTCTATAGCTTACTTTTGATTAAGAGAATGTGGTAAATGGGATGAGGTTGGGGGTAAAAAAATATGTATCTACATTTTGTTGTACGTTTTAGATTCCTAGTGTATGAAAACCTGCTTGTTACTCCATCAATAATTGAAACTTTGTATGAAAATTATTTGCAATTAACACATCTATTGTAAAGATCTTGAATTATTCATTTCAGCTAAAAATAACATCTCTTTCATCTAGCACAACTTCTACAAGAAAGGGCTATTTTAGTGATTTCTTTTTTTTTCTGCTAGAAAATAAATCGTGTGACGTTCAAGTTTAAGGAGAACTTTCTGCAACGTTTAATCTAAACAACAGCATGTGTGGTTATAAAACTGTTTATTTTTAGGCAAGTGCATTACTAAATGTTTCCAGGATTTTTACATATTATATTCACAGTACTAAAACATCTGCGAAATAGATGTGACTGAAATGAAACTTCCTCGGACACTTTCTCCACAGTGATAATAACTGCTTAGAAACATTTGAGGATACTTATTAAATAATAAACACAGACGTACCTCATCATAAAAGCAGCCGATAGACAATAAAAGAGGAGTGGTAATAAAATATACAAATGGCTTAGAATAAGGCAAAATCACAGCATGATTTAAATCTTTGTGGCTAAAACAGGTACTTGAAAAACTTTGCTTTGAAAATGATAAGTAAAAATCAATAGCCTTATTTACAGGGGTTTAACAATCTAAAAAAAAAAAAAAGTCACATGAATAATCAACAGTTTATGTGCATGCAAATACCCCTTCCCCCTCCAACTTCTCCTGGCAGAAAGTCTAATTGGAAAATCAGTACTATAAGTAAAGTGGTTACCCTTCCCTATTCCCATTAACCAAACGCTGCATGTTACATTTCACTGGCAACCGCTGGCAAACCTCTAATAGACGCTTAAAAAATTAAGAGTTTAGACAAAACAAAACGGAAAACCCCGAGACCAAACACCTTTAAATACAAGCCACATGATATACACAATGGCCACCACCAAGCTGCAGAATAAAAACCTTCCGGATCTCACTTTTAAAAGTCTTTCAAGTCCTCTGAGGTCTTAAACTTTCCAAATGATACCAAAATTGGTCCGGGGTGGTGAGGGGGAGGGAAAGCCCCCGACTTGTTTCAGCGTATCATACAATGAAAGTGATCATGCCTTGTTTTGTAATTCCACTCGCCAGTCCTTTTTTAACTGATATCTATGTGAAATGAGCTGAGGTTCACGGTCCAGTTAGGAGCGGATAATACATTCATTGTCCTGGCAGCAAACTTTTCCTCTCACTGGAAGAATTCACGCTTGCCACAAGAATAATAATTACAGAAAACTAAAAATGCGCTGCTAACGAATTAATCCCTAACGGACAACACGCTAACGAGGGCAGTAATGATTTGAGGACTCTCTTCCTCGCAACAGGACTTGCATCTTCTGCTACAATGGGCTATTGTGCATCCTCCTAACTCACTATACCTCTTATAGATTCAAGATGTCAAAGGTTGTCTGGCCCGGCTGACCATGACATGCTAGTTAACTCGTTCTACGGAGCACGTTGGGACTTTATTGAAACTTTAATTGCACCCAAAAGCAGCTAGAGCCAGACTATGTGGGATCTGTAACACATGGCTCCAGGTCAGCACAGCCCGGGAACCTGTTCTAAGGCAAACAAGCGGAGGGAAAAGTTAGATTGGGGTCTCGGCTGAAAGGCAGCACCTCGAAACCGCGCTCCTCTCACACGTGATGGTTTTACACCACACCACGACCGCACCGTCCCAGGCTTTTACAGTGAGCAACTTGCTGTGTAACGGACTGAACTTTCCACCTCCCCTCCTTACAAAATATTGCATGGTAAAAAATGCACGCGCACACGGACTCTGGAAAGCAGCAGATAAAGTAAAACAAACTGAGCGTTAGGCAGCCGACTGAGACAAGTTATTCTGCACAACAAGGCTTTTTCAAACTACTTCTTTGCATACTTTTTTTTTTTTTTTTTTTTCCCTTAAGGAGAATTGAAAAAGCTTCCCTCTGGAAACTGTAGTGCACATTAACGGTCTCCTGTTACACAGGGGAAAGCACACAAGTGGGGCAAGTGTGAGGCTGCTCTACTGAAGAGTGTGAAAAAATCAAATGTTAATTTGATAAATGTGAGGTCTGGGACATTTTGTCAAAGAGGGAGGGAAAGTAGAAAAGGGAGAAAAAAAAAAGCAGCCCTGCTGCCAACTCACCATCCACCAAGTTCTGGCCGAGATGTCGTAGCAGAGCTGCCATTTGATGGAGCCGTCGGAGGTTTTCCCTGCCATTATGCTGTCAGCAAGCTTCATCTGATGCTAACTCACGGGAGATAAGACACCTAATTGAGAAAACATTTGCACTGGCATGTTGGGCAACATGTAGCCCGGTCCATACCATATGGAATCATGGGTAAAAAAAAAAAATCTCCTTGACAATGAACCAATCTCTCACAGACCCAGTGGCAAGGTGAAGTGGAGATGAAAAGTCATCTGCTCCTAGCACTGTCTTCTCCTCTCTCTCTCTCTCCCTCTCTCTCCCCCTCTCTCACTCACTCTTTTTTTTTTTTTAAATAAGAACCCACTGCTCAACATCAAAGAGAGGCGGTCAAAATTAGGGCTTCATCACTCAGATGATTTTGGTCTGTAAGGTTTTTCTTTCCTTTTTTTCTTTTTAAGAAGAATAAAGAGATTTAATAGGACAAAGGCAGGTAGTGGACTGTGGAGAGAGATCGCCACAGGCTATTAGCCTAAAATTTCTGCTTGACAGATGGAACTGCTTAGAGACTATCATGCAATGTTTTGGGTGTGTTTTTTTTTTTTTTTTTAAAGACTTTCAGTCTGATTCAGTATCTGTTTATCGCAGCTACTTTTCTCATGTACGTGACTGGGGGGGGGAAAAAGACCGAGCAGAAAAAGAAAAAGATCGTGTCTTTATTTCATAATTGTGCATATAATCATTTAAGCAGTGAAAGGCAAAACAAAAGTATGAACTGTTCCAGTTAATTTCTCGATCTAGCGACAGATGCTTTCTAAAGGAATCAAACGCTCTTTCATTTTTTTGAGACAAAGTTTTATCTCTTTGTTCCGTCTTGATTTTAGATATCGTATCATATTGTTTAAATGAATGACTTTTCATATGAAGGTTCAAAGTGCCCCCTAAGAACTGAACAATTCCTTTTTTATATTTTTTTAATATCACTTTGCTAGCGTATTTTTAAAAACTGGTTTTTAATGTTACACTTCCAAATACCATCAGGTGACAACCACCAATCTCAGAGATGCTTGTTTCTCCCTCTGCAAAACTTCTCTGCAACACTCAAAATTTACATGAAGAATTGACAGTTAACTTGGGAAAAGACAACTCCAAAACAAACAGTTTTGAAAAGTTATGAAATCCTGCTGTTTCCTAAAATTAAAATCCATTTCCTGGATAGCAAAGTCAGAAACAATCACAGATTTTCCCAATTTCCCACTTCTTCTGGAGCACTGTAAGTCCAATAGAAGTATTACTTTTATGACAGCTGACTATTAAGCAGGCAGTGAATGCTTTCCATTTAAATGATTCCGCTGTGTCACACGGAGCGACAGTTGCTGGGCTGTGACCACCACCCCTCACTGACAGGGCACTCCAGCCTATACAGTAGTGCCTTCCCTCAAGTGCTCGGAAAAATGAACTTCTGAACTGGCAAACAGACTCTCGCCAGGAATATTTCTTAGGGCTGTGGAGCTATGGGTGATACAACTTGCTCACTCAGAAACAGCTACACTCTGCAAATCTTTTCATGATTTGGATGCAAAAGGAAAATGAATTAAAAACATCCACTCACTTTTAAACAATATCCATTTCTGTTTCAATCAAAAAGGGGAGTTCGTGGGTGTACAATTCTTCCTTGGATTGTTTTGTGTACTAACTGTTGTTTAACTATTTGGCTACAGCAAAATTATCATTCTGAGCTGCACAGATCACAGAACTGCCATTCAGTGCTGGACAGAACTAACTTTCATTGAGCTTCAATAATACCTTCACATTTCTGTGATGTGCGAGATGATAAGGAAATGATGCAGGGTATGTACAAACTGCTAATGTAACGTGCAGGGGTTATGTTTTGCTGTTTTCCTTCCCCCAGCCTTACAGTCCACACAAAAAATAAATTAGCAAATGATGTATGCAACTTCTCAGCATCCCAGTTTGCATTTTTAGCTCCAGACAGCAGGTATAATCCCACTGCAGTTTATAGGAAAGGATCTGACTAGCATTGGAAGTGTTAAGTTTTATTTCGAGTCCGGGAAAAAAAAAAGATGGACACTGTGCCAGGAACTGTCCTTGCTCTGGCTGGGCAAAGTGTTTATCGTCTTCTGTTACTGCAGGTTTGTTACCTGTCTTTTTTGTGAGTTGCTGCTTATTGGGAAAAAACGTCCCTCCAAATAATCATACAAAATCTAAAGCAAAACGCTTAGTAACAATCAGCCCTTGAATCGGTGTTAGATTAATTTTTATGCTGCTCTCTCTGCTCCTACCTCTCAAACACATCCACTTACCCACCCTGCTTATAATTTATTTAGTATTTCATACCCAGCTGTGCTGCACATCATTCCAGTCAAGTTCTGATAATTCTGTATTCTATATGGGTTTTCAGCACCTGGTGTAGTTATAGAACTACTGACAAACTTTTTCTGGATCGCTCTTTTAGTCACTTCTTCCTATACACCAATATATGACTTTACCTCCCAATATTAATTATAAACACACTGACTAAATATTTTTTTAGGACATACACTTTTCAGATTACGAATGACAGAAGCATGAAACCATTTCCTTCCTGACAGTGGAGTGGTTATGTGCAAAGAAATGAGGAGTGCTCTTGGTTAACAGCGTTTTAAATTCAGAACAATTAGGTGCAGTTAACTTTGCCATTGTTCTTTCTGATGCTGGGGATGCTGGGTTCTTACCCATAGAGCAATTACTCTTTTCACAAGCGGCTGTTGTTAATAGCATTAAAACAAGATTAAATACAACATGTTAAATATTGCAATTATTGTGGAAAATAAAATTATTTGGTGAGCATAATGGGGAGCAAATCAAGCATTTAACATGATCCAGGAAATGCTACTCCAAACAATTGCATTTGTTTTATGCAATTTTTCCCCTTTGATTGCTGACAGATGCCGTTTTGGAAACAAACATCTAAGTAGTTTTCCTTCAATCAGGAAAAAAACCACACACCAGAAAATGGCTACATGTTTTGAATTTAACTCTTGTCAATCAGCATTCTGCACAACACTCCCTGTGAATAGTACTGGGACGAAATGATGCCTTCCAAAGACTAATAAGCCACAAAGACGTTTGCTTCTAAATCAGAACTGTTCTGAAGAAAGAAAAAGCCTTCATGCAACATCAAAATTTGTGCAGACACAGCTGCAAAATAAAAATTCTTGCAATATAGGAGTGATATTTCAAGTTGGAAATAAGTTAGGTGCGTATGCTTGCGGGCTACAGGATGAGAGATTTGTTTTCCGACAGCTTTAGGCCTCAAGCAATGGATTGAAGTCCTTGCCAGTTTCTTTCTGACTTCCTGATGGAGAAGTGGCCAACTAGCCACAAATAATTTGCTTAATTTTTGAGCAGAGTTACCTGCAGCAGCTCAAACAGTGTGAGTAGGCCCCTCTATCTCCCTTCAGCAGCACATTTGGATGATGATACTGTTGCTTATCAAGCGTAGGGAACCAGGATTGAATGCTAAAAAAGGCTAATAAAGTATATTAATTCAGATGACTGTATCAAGCTGGCATTTTACAGTCTACTGGAAACCAAATGCATGAAAGCATTAGAAATGTTGGCATAGAGGATGGTTTCTCCAAATGTTGGCTTCTGCTATTCACACTGGTAAAAGAAACGTGGTAGAACCGTGTGCATCTCCCAGCATCAGACGTATCTTTAGGATCTTAGTCGTTGTTATCAGATTATCTATTAATTGCACAGCACCCATTGCTCATTAACCCTCTCTTTATTCCCTTCGCCTCCCTCTATTTCTCCAGTTGCAATTGCACAGAACCTTTTCAGCTGATTGCACTAGTGTGATTTTAGATCTGTTCCTAATTTGGGAGGCGTTTTCCTTGGGAAGCCTGAACTCAGATGAGTTATGAAGAGGATTTCCTTATCTCAGTGACAATTAGTTCAAGTGCCATGTGAGAGCAGGCAGTTGATTTTTGGACAGCTTCTGAACCGATGCAAAGTTGCTGACAACGAGTGTGTTCTAGCTTTTGGAAATCCTATAATCCTGGCTTCAATCAAGAGGATCTGCTGTTGCTGAAGGCGTAAACAAGGATAGAAGCAGCATGTGACCGTGGTTGCTGCACCTTCAAGGACTCCTGAGCCAAAGGGAGAGCAGTGGTAAAGCTTCTACTGATCGCTCAATGTTACACACATGCTTTGAATGATCTTCCTGAACCCAGGGAAAGTAGTCCTTTCCCCTCTGCAGGAAAAGTTGTTTTTGGACTTTGCATTTCCGCCTCTAGCTCTGTTGTGTGTGTTTCTCCCCGCTCCCCTCTCACTCCTCTGATTTTCTTCCTACCATCTGTATTCCCCTTTTGCCTCATCTGAAACAAGCATCAAGATCTTGTTTCTGACAGAACGGTCTGTCAATATGGAAACACACTGACATCACAGACAGTGCTGTGACTTCATGTCTGAAAGAAACAGGAGGAACAGATGAAAGGAGTGAAGGGGAAGGAATGACACATACAAACATTTTTGAAAAATAAGTAAAAATTTTCTCTATCAACCCAAAATGTAAAGGAACATAGACCAGATTTATTTTTAAGTCTAAATATAACCCACTATTTCCTAATCTGTGACCATAACTCAGAGCAAAATTTCAACAAGCTCTTGACCCGAGAGAGGTCCCTGTCCCCCAGGAGCACACCCTTGGCTGGCTCAAGGCCCATGTGACAGCTAACATGACCTCAAGAAGGATAGAACAGGGACTAATCTGGAAAAAAAGCTAACATCAAACATATATTGGGAGAAACTTTTAGAGGAAAGGGAGGAATCCTACCCTAGACCCATCTATACCATCTAAGTAAATGCAAATTCATCAAATTATAAATAAAGGTATTAATCAAATTCACAAACTCTGTTTGGATACAGCTGGACCCAAAGTAGCACTGCCCCACTGGGGGGGAGATACAAGATATACCCAGAAAATATTAAATATGCAGGGGTGGAATATCACCTTACTATTATTTTTTTTTCTTCCTACAATGAAACATTAACAGAATATATCTAACCAATATTTCTATTTCAGCAGATTTTTGTATAAGAATTTGGTAGGGCTTAGAAACCTCATGTTTCCTTTACTATTTGAAATATGTGTTTGAGCTCCAACATTAGAGGGCATCCAGAAGATGTTGCTTTCCTGCCATCTCCAGAGCTACTGCAAACCTTTAATAAGGAGATTCATAACTAGTAAGAGAGGAGCTCAAGAAAACTAAAAGGTTAATATATTCTAACTAGATGTTGGGTATAGAATGTCAGATCTGTCAAATTTCATTACAGTTTGCTGCTCAATGAAAAAGATTTGATTTCTTTTGCCACTGTCCTACTATGTTCAAGTCACACAGTGCCAGCAGCAACCAGCCAACGACCACAGGCTGGCACTGAGCGGGCCCGAGTGGGAAGCCAGCCGCAAGGACCATCTGTTTCCGATTTCTAGCGAAGCCAAGATGTGCAGTGAAGTGCATTCCATTCACCCAGCCAGCCTTCTCCCTGCTCAAGTTATTAGTGTTACAAGTGAAATTATCTTTTCCAAACAGCGGGGGAGCTATAATCCTTATGGAACAAGGCTTTAAAAAAGAGGGGAAAAAAAAAAGAGGGGAAAAAAAAAGAAAAAAAGGACAGAAAAAAAGGTCCCTCAACACTCCCCCCCTTCAAACATCTTTTGTCAAAGTTGTCGATGACACTGTTTGTAAATTTAATTGCCATGTTCACGGGTTTTATAATTTTAAAGGATCTTCTGTTAAGAACTATAGTCTCTAAGGGAAATTGTGTATGTCGGTTCACGGGCTCTAATGTAATAAACCATTCAAATATATTTAGAGAGTTATTTATGAATAAAGTTAAAAATGACAAGATGAATGCTCATTTAAGTCTCTGTAACATGAAGTGCCTTCAAAAACATCATAGGTTTAGAAGTATAATTTAAAGTGCGAATGCATAAACAGCACTAATTACATGCTACTTACATTGTTTCAATATGTAATGCATATGTTTAACCTCGCAGAGGAAGGATTGGTCTTGGCACAGCAATCGCGGGGATTTAAGGGTATGCTAAACTGATAACTGTAGAATGAGCTCTGACACAGGATATTGGTCTCCTACTGTTACCTAAATGCCAGGTGAAACCAAAGGATTTTATAGGAGGGAGGGTGGAAAGGGGGGGAAAAAAAAAAAAAAAAAAGATGACACAATGAAGTGGAAACTGAGAAGTTTATTTTCAAAGGGGGAAACATTTATCCTTTGACACCATTCCATTCCAGTGACTTTATTTCTAATATACCATGAGATTAATGATGTGGCTACTGTCACTGTGTCTGATGAACACTGGCAGAGCTGTGAAACAGTTGCTCCCTCTACTATTATTGGACATATTTGTAAATTGGCATATATAAGATGAACTTGCTCCATGTGCCAGCCAATTCAAAAAAAATCTCATTCAGGAGGACATAATTTTTGTTTTCCTATTGAATTCTATATCATATTCTGTTGGTTTAAGACTGGCTGACATAAAAACTTGTTTAAATTAACAATGTTTGACAGTTTTCAGGTCATATAATAATCTCAATATGTATCTTATGGAAATCAATTGCAGACAATTAAGGAAGTAAATTATCATCATGAAACAGATCCCTGAAATACCAGAGGTGAGTCAATATTTAAGTTTTTGCTTAGGGAGGGCACGATTGCTGAACATCACCATAATGATTCTCTATCCCAAACACAAACGATTTATCCTTTCAAAAGTAATGCCATCATAAAGGAGAATCCAGAAGAACTTGTTCCATTGGTTTTCTTAGTTCTTTTCAATCTGTTTTTTCAGATCTAAAACTGAGTGGCTGATACCACATAAAAAGAGTGACTGTTGAATCACTTGAAACCAAATTTCAAGATAAGGCCCTTCTATGTGTTTTAGCTTTTCTCAGTATCTTCAGAGGTGCAACTGGACATTGACATCTCCATTTCAGGACATTTTCAGAGCTGTGGTTATATTGATATTAACACAAATTATAACCTCATTCCAAATTTTCTGTGGATCTAGAAACATCTGCTACATCTGCATACATTGCTTTTCTGCAAGATGTTCTGTTTCACCATAAGTAAAACATATTTCAGGCTCTCTGGTGCTGTGAGAAATGACCCTTCTGGATCTCTCCATGCAAGCTTGCTCTGGCGTAGGTCAGGTATGATCATAGAATCATAGATTGTTGTTAAGGGTTGCAATGAAGCTTAAAGACCATCCCATTCCAACCCCTCTGTGATGGGCAGAGACACTAGACCAAGTTGCTTAAGTCTTATCCAACCTGGCCTTGGACACTGCCAAGGTTAGAGCATCCACAGGTATCTCTGGGCAACCTTCCAGTATCTCATCACCCTCACAGTAAAGAATTTCTTTCTAATATCTAACCTAAGTTTTCCCCTCTTCATGTTTGTACCCATTACTCCTTGTCCTATTGCTATGGTTTAGTTCCTACAGGTAGGAAGAGATGGGTCAGGTAGGAAAAGGAGTGCAGATGGACCCAAAGAGCACAAGTGGGAACAGCTTCTGTGTTTGAGCTCTCCAGGGAATGGGAAGAAAGAGAAGCCAGCAGGTGCAAATCCAGAAGCTCTGCACGCTTCTGTCATTAGGTAGATCAGACACCAGGATGCTGTGTACTGTTGCTTACTGAGCACATGACTTGGGTAAACTATTTCCACAGACATAGGCAAGTCTCACATCCCCTTTTGAGTTTGTAGGTAATGCCACAGTGCTCAGGACCACTTTTGGACTTAAGAACTGCAGTGTCACATGCTGTAGGAAATTAATCTCTGAATCTATCCTTTTGATTTTACTCTTCCAGTTTCTGATAAGAATTTGCTGCAAGCGGTTCATAGTGGACCTTTTTGTTTTTTACTGTCAACCAGGAGAGACAGACAAGTCCTCCAAGTCTCCCTGGAAGTGGCTTTCTTGCATAGGACCTTAGTCCAGCAGTGCTGGTGGACTTTCAGGCAGCAGTGCTAAATCAGTGCCTTTTATCATCTATAGCTACATAAAAGACTGTGACTGCTTCTTCCTAAAGAGAGACTTCTGTACCACTCCCTGCTTTGGGCTATTCTTGAGGAATAAGGAATCCAAGACAGATGTGGCAGTGACCATCATATTAATCTCAGAGACCAAATTCCTCAGAGCAAAGGAAATGTGAACAATTAAAACAATAAATACACTGAATCAGGAATTTCCAGTGCTCTCAGTACTAACTCCAGTTCCACACATTAATTTGTAATTCTTGAGCCATGAATAAGTAAATCCTCTTTTGTTTAGAGAACAAGATTAAAATGCTACTAATATTAAAACCACTCCTGTTTGCTGGCTCATACATGCATTGAAATACCTGCCTATTGCTTCACACCTCGAGTGTCAAGCTTTTCCTCTTGCTAACACAGCTGACTGGCAGCCAGTAGGCTGAGTACTGCAGGTAAATACCTGGAGAAGTGTTTGGCAGGGATGAGCTGCACGTAATAAAGTTTTACAAGCAAGTCAGGCATAATCCATTGAAGTGGCTCTGGATTACTGAATATTTAACAGCAAGAGAACAGTTCTGTGACTGTAAAGACTTATTTATACTCTTGTGTAATCTATGGCACTGGACATAATATCATGGAAGAGAAATCTCTGAATGCAGTTTATTCAAAATTCTTCACTATAAACTTCTTAATTTTTTTCAGTTAGCTGGTCATGCAAAGAAAGGAACTTCAGAGATGATGTCTGCAGCACTTGTGTCTTGTGTATCCTTTTAAGTTTTAGAACAAGTTTTAGGAATCTTCAGGATTTAGTTGATCAATAAAAACAACTGAACAAAAAAGGCAAAAAAGTTTCAACTCAAGTTGAAAATTTGTCATGAGCTTGGAATTGATGAAAACTGATTAGTTCAGATTTTTGAAAATCGAGTCTAATCCAAAACATGATATACTGACAGCAAAGAGAAGGTTATATTATTTGATAGTTTTTCTTATGCCCACTGGACATTTCAATTAAAATAAGACAGTATTACAAACTTGATTTTTTATTGCCTTAAGGTCGAATACCCGACTTCTTCCTCATGCTAAAGGATTTCCTTTTAGAAAGGATAAGCCTGGCTGACAGGTATGAAAGCCTGGACACTGACTGAAGTATAAGGGTGCAGGGATTGCAGAGTGTACCTTGATTCAGTACCATCTTTTCCTAATACAGGGATCCAGCATTAAGATGATCACACTTTCTGTCTATTATGACTCTTTTAGAGGGCTGTCAGGGCCAGGAATGTTCCTGGGAGTTGCTGGGAGCAGGTAAAACAGGAGGTGGTCCTTCTGCTTCCACATCACCTGTCCCTCGCAGGATTTTCATCAGCTCTGTGCTGGCAGGAGTTTGCATGAACGCAGAAATCAGTCTGGAGGCTGTGCTTTTATCTTCATAGAAGTCATTTAAGGAATAACTGTGAACTTGTCTCCATGCTCAGGATCAGATGCTCTCAGTTCTGAAAAGCTCAGGAATCATTTCAAACTGTACTTTGAAGCCTACTTGATGGGAACAGCTGGAATGTGTGTCTGCATTACCAGCTCTGCTACTGTGAGCACAAACACAAGCTGAGTCACAGTAGATGACAATGCTGCTGACAAAATGTTTTAAACTGCAAACTAAAACAACAATGGGATTATTTATGGACTGCAACTCTTATTTTAATGTCAATAAATGTACTGGATAAATTCCCCTTCATTAGCTGGAAACCTCAGAAGGAAACAGAAATATTCTGGTAAACCACAAACTTGTTCTTAGCAAATAGATGGCTACATTTCCACTGCTGAGACATATCCAGGCTGTTTCTTCACTGGGACAATAAATCTCTGGGAGTGAAAAACAAAGTCTATAAAAGCAAGACCTACAAAGTAAGGGTGTGAGACACATGGCCCTCAAGCCTCCAGAGGATGGCATTAGAAAGTACTAAGAGTAGATTTTTTTTTCTTTTTATGAATGGAAAACATGTTTTCCAAGATCTATCATTCAACTCAAAACAAATGGTCGGAACAAGTCCCCACCACTATGGGAGGTGTTTGCTCTCATCTCCTGGGCTGCAGGTAGCCCAGACACAGCAAGTTGGTTGGACATCTGTATGTAACATAACAGAGGGGAAAAAGAAGAGGAAAACCATTGAAATAGTGTGTTAGACTTCCTTAATTTCCGAAATGCTGAAGAAGCAAGACTTTCCCGGTAATAACTGGATCCATAAATGTATGTTGGCCCATATGATCAACAGAATTCAGGGTGCTCTGGTCCTTCCCATCTTACATCCTGACTTCTCACTGCTGCCAAAGGCTTCATGGAGAGAAACAGAGAACACAGAGTTACCACTGGGGCTCTCCCATTGTGGGAGAAACTCTGTCAGATCGGCTGTGATCAGCTTCCCTTTCCTTGAGAGTGCTTTTCAAAGAGAGAATAAGGTACAGCATCCTGCCAAATTATACTGTTGTCTCCTCATGTTTCTAGAGGGAATAGTTTCATGTCAGGATGGAAAATCCAGACATCATGGTCACAGATTGCTTTTTCCTTCTGCTCCTCAGCACTTACCTGTCTTTACTTTTCCTTTCTAAATCTGTAGTTCTACATCTTATCCTGCACTTAATGGCTTGTAAGCTATTTCCAGGATGGAAAATGTGGTACTTTCTTATCTGTGCAACATTTTGTTTATTTATAGCATGACACTAATGACACTTTGAATTTGCTTCTGAGTTTTTTCTTTTTGTAAAGACAAGACACACAAACAATTGTGTCTGGGTCTAAGTACATTCTTAACCCCATTCAATTTATTTCAGATGCTGAGTCCTCAGGAAGGGGGAACCAATGACTCATAAATCAGGTGTTTCTTCCTTCACCTACTGGGATCAATAAGAAGCAGAAGAAATAAGTTCTTGTGTTTACATGAGATAATGCAGACAAACAGCTCCATGTAGTGAGTAAGAGCATACTTTAAGCACTAAACTTTGTACACAGGCTCAGCTTATTGAGAATAGCTTGCATTTGAGCAAGACCAGAAAACTATTTGCTAAGAAGGGAATACAGGAGTAATAGTATGGGTTGCACCAGAATGTAAAATGAAGAATCCAAGTCCTTCCCCATCAGCTTTCTGTTGAGACTCTGGGTCAAGATCTACATAGCAATATTCCTATCTCAAAATTCCCAGACTTCTTGCAATCTAATAACTATGAGCCCAATATTCAGCTAAGCAGCTCTAGATTTTCTGTCATGTGTAAACATGCAGGCATACATTCATGGTTTTATTCAGCAGTTTAGATAAACCCCATATTGAGTCAGGCTTCCAAACCTACAATACCTGAATATGTTCCAAACAAGGAAAAAGACAGGCAAGAGAACTCATTCTTTCCAAAATGCCGAGCAGCACCTTTATGCACATGTACACCCTCAATCAGGAATGGATGGTATTTTGCCCAGAGAACCTAATTTTGTCTTTAAAACGAACAAACATAGAATCAGAAGGTTCCTTCTTGTAATTGCTTCACCTGAGAATACAGTGATCACCTTCCTAAAGGGAAACAACATTAACTACAGCTTGTGTTTGTGCTGGAAGGCCAAAGCTCCAGTGAATAATCCAAGCCATTATTCCACAGTGGATTAACCCAGACAATACTTATCAAAAATGTCACACCACAAATATGAGCCAAGAATTTGTTACTGGGAAAGCTGCCTGGACCAATGTAAAATTAGAGAAAATGGGCAAGTATTATGTATCAAACAATGCAAAACGCTTGCACAGTCAATGAACATACGTTGCTATAACCACTTTTATATTAAATTAAACCAAGTAGAAAGAAGTTAAGAACACTCAACCCTGTCCCACTTCAGTGTCTCATCAGATTGCATTAAACTGACAGCTCCATGGAGCCCAGTGAGTCTGGACTCATATTCTCCACCATGTCTCTGCCAATATCTCCCTGACAGCTGTAGCAGGTTTCCACCCTCCCTGGGGCTGGCACATGTTGCAAGTCCCATCCTCTCACCTCTGTACATCCCCTTGTCCTACTCTTTTTGCACTTCATTATTCCTCAGACCTGCAGTCATCAATTTCCCCAGTCTAGATCACCTTGCTCAGCAGTCTTAGCTGCACTCAGCAGCAACACAAACTTATCCCACAGGTATTCCCATCCCTCCACGTAGTCAGCTTCTGCTCAGACCTCCCTTGTTCCCCGACTCTGGCCTCTTTTCATTCTCACTGTATTTCTGGTTTCTTTTTCCTCCCACTTCAAGGGAGGAGCACCTTTTCACTGCTCCACTAAAGTCCTCTGGTCATTCCCAACTCGCTTCTGTGGCATTCTACAAGTCAAAAAATGCCTGATTCATCCCACTTAGATGGGACAATATAATACAAAGATATATAGAGACAAATAGAGAAAGCCAGATGTGTTTGCCAATCTCTGTTCTTTTTGCCTTCTAACACTTCACATTATTTGGAGTGGGGATCTTTTTAACTCTGTTTATGCTGCTCCTAACACATAATGGCCATGAATGGGGAATAGATTTCTGGACAATTTTGTGCTAAATAAATAAATCTCTACAGAAGAGATACTGGAAAAATCTAGGATTTAATAACAAATGTACTGTTTAGTGCATAATAGGCAATTAATTTTGCTATGCATTTACTCTATTTAAAACATAAAGCACTTAAGGATATTTGGAGTATGTAAGACTATTAGAAAATCAATTTCTATTCTGGTTTATAGCCCAACCACTTAAAGTCTTAATTTGCTACAATTCACTTTCTTATATTCTGACTCGTTAAAGTGGATCAGCTACCTCCTGAACTCTGATCATATGCTTCTTAGAGCTAAACCATTTAATTATTGTCTACCACATCCACTCTTTCCACTTGCTTTTTGCCTACATTTATGGATTTACAGCAGCAGTTCAGGTTGTTTGCACTTGCTCAAGAACCTGCTGCCTCTTTTTCCGAGGTTTGGAGGAGGGAGGCTTTGGTTTCACTGCGGGATATCCCATTACCCTTTACAAATAAACAAACAGCAGAATAACTGGCAGGAAGTCCTGTCCCCTCAGCGAGCAGGGCTCTGGCTCAGCAGAGGGCAAACCAGGCAGCATCATTTTCACCCCATACAAAGTGTCCATTCTTGACTCCTTGACCAAGGGAAGCAAAAGCAGAGGGACGACGAGCACGGCACATCTGCAGGGCTGTATTTCACAGGAAGCAATGCAGCTCCTCCACAGATAAGTTTCACTGAAGAACAAAGACTGATTTTGTTCAATATTCCAAGAATGCTGCATTGAACCTGGACTGGGCAAAATTCCCTGAAAACGAGGCTTAGAGAGCAAAACCTAATTTCTCCCTTATTCTTGTTCAGATAAGTCAGCCCTAGACTTAAAAATAAAGCTTAAACTAAGTCTACATGTTTTATTTATTGATTTTTACAGACTACACAAAATTAGCACATTCAAGATAAATGTCAGAGCAGCAATAGCTAAACCAGTTATGCGAAACTTAGTCTCCAATGCTGAGCTGCCTTAAAGCTTAAGAAACAAAATATTTATGGCTAAGAACAAGACAAATGGTGCGATACTGCATTAGGAGGGAGTATTGTCACTGATTGCAACATATTTTGAGCTTACATATTTCATGTACATCCTAGCCTCAGAGGCTTTCTACCCACTATGATGGGTTTTCCAGCAGCACAACATTTACCAGGAGATAATGAGGTGTGTTTTTGAATGATACAAGCAGCACTAGATGTAATGGGAGCCAAAAACATGATCATATTAAAAGCAAATAGCAAAGCAGATTACCTCTTGCCCTCTCTTTCAGCTTGAGCAGCATATTCCAATAAGTGCAGAAGAGACACTGTCAAGTACTTCTTTATAGTTTCATTTTCTTTTTTTAATCTCCATTGCTTGCAATGCCCTTGCCCTCTTTAAAAGCTGCAAAGTAAAACTTCTCAGCCAGTTTTATATTTTTTCCCTCAGCAAAGAATGACTAGGGATAAAAAAAGCTCAAAACTTCAGCCCCTCCAAGAGAAGCAGAGATAAAGGTTAAAGATAAGGAGTTTTCATTGAAATCTAGAGGAACCACTAAGTTCAAAAGGAGGTCATCCATCCTGCTCCTAGTTATTGCTCATTTCCAGTGCTCCCAGCTCTAGAAAAATAGTGAGCATATTATAATAAACTATAGCCCACAGTAAGTGTAGCTTTAGAGATTCTTGCTTTTTAAGGTGGACATAGGGTCTTTTCTCAAGATATTTCTTGGGCATTTTTTGGGCAGAAGTTGTGAGACGTGATGAGGACAAGGTAAGAGTAGTCTGGGAGAGGTCCCTGGATCCAGCCAATTTCCTTATAGCAGCTCAGTGATATGTATCCTAAGAATTCCCCTTAGTGGCTGCCTGATTCAGAGTCAGACTGTGACTGGAAGGCAAACAGTGTTTATACTGGCTCAGGGACTGGGAGCCATGTGGGACAGATGGGATCACCTGGGAAGGCTGAAGGCTGCATGTTTATTCTGGCTGGGCAGTCCAGAGCTGGACGCCATCACCGTGAAGGAGAAAATATCCAGAGCTGCTGAATTTATAGGTTGGCAGCCTCTAATTTTTTTTCCTAACTACAGTGGAGAAACTGTCTCTTGGTTGTTATTGATAGAGGTTTTCCTTCAGTTTCAGGACTGATAAGATTATTATTTTTTCTGTACCTTAAGTCATATTTCTGTAGACTATTATTTAAACACTTGACCCTTGGTATGTGCTGTATTTCAAACAGAGCACAAATAGGAGCACTCCTTACCTTATGATTTAGTCAGTGTATAGTTTAAACATGGCATTCACAGTGGTGCACATTTCTGTATAGAACCTGTAATTTACATGAGCTGTGGGACTAAATTTGATTTAATTGCTTTCTCTCCTCATGTATTGCAAGTCTGTAAAACAACAGCATGAGGAAGAAAGAACTCACCTCCCTACTTCCTTTCCCAACTTTCCAGCCAGCATAAGTGATTTAAGAATTTATTGGATGGCGTCACATCTAGTAACTACTCTCCAAAAAACATGTTTGCACCCTCATGTTACAGTGGGGATTTGGGTCAGCAGATGCCATAGTGGCAGTGATAAAAATCTTGGCCTGCATCTTATCTATCCTTCCTGTAAACTCCAAACTTTCCTCTTTTATCCTTTTTAGGGATCCATGCAGGGTCACCTGAGTTCTCCAGTACACTGAACAAGCCGATTTCTCCAGCCCAACCTCAGATATCTGAGATGAATTTACATCACAACCACAACTCATTACAGCAGGCAAACCTCAACCAGCGGGAGCTATTCTTTTGCCAAAGGAACAGGCAGCTGCTATTCAAGTAAAAGTAGCACATGACCTTGAGAAAATGGTCACATAAAACAGCATCTTTCTACACTGGGTCACAGCTCACACTGAGTTCTGTAGCTGCTGTGTTTGTTGCTGCCTGCTGCTACCTGTAATCCATCCTGAAACTCAGGAATCCACTCCTACATGTAGAGCTTAGGGAAACAGACAATCACAATGCCAGAAGTTGAGCTTGTTTTCAGTTGGTTGCAGAAAAGTGAAGATGCCAACACTGTACAAGATGGTCTTGGAAGCATGGTCACATGTGTCCTCACTTAAAAACCCATGAGAAATACTCCAAAAAGAATTTGAAGATTGAAATCAGAGTCCAAAGCTGAAAATGAAAATCAAAACAATTGGACTTCCTGATAGGACACATTCAGTGAAGAAAAAAATCCCCAATGACTATTTAGCACTGTCATCACTTCAGTGTATTTTTCCTCTGGTATTTCCTGACAGAGTATTGGAAAGGACTTATCTATGAGAAGTTTGAGCAGGGGTTTGGATTTTGAGAGGCTTGGATTTTAGGGGGGTCTGTACGTCTGGCACAGCATCAGCTGGTCCATAGGTACAGCGCTGTGGCACCAGCTGATGCTGCTGAAGGCAGAGGGCAAGGTCAATGACAAGATATGTGCTCTGCAGGGACATCCTTCTTTAATTACTCTGCTTGCAGCTTTCTGCTCCTTTTCTACCTTTCCTCCAGGAACACAAAGGAGAGAAGGGAAATAGCAACTGGCTATCAACTGACTGGAGAGAAATAGATGGAGAATGCCCTCCAAGTGATACGTTTTGATCCAATTTCTGACTAGTGCAGTGGCCTAAGTAAAGCCACCACTTCCCACTTTCCCTTCTCCCTCTCTGAAATTCCGTGGCAGCCACACTGCTGTGAGCATGCAAGCAGCTCAGCAGCAGCAGCCTGAAGGCAGGAGGTGAAGGAAATTAATCCCACTAGCTACAAGAAGATAACAGCTGTAAGAGGACACCCAGCTTTGGACAGGGAGCTAGCTACTACAAAATGCACTGGGTGCGCCTGGGATGGATCTTCTCCTCTCCCCAGGTATCCCCACAACAATCCAAAATTTTGCTGATTGAGGAGATGTGTAAGGTAGAAAGTATGTAATTTACTGTGTCCAGCAATAAGCAAAATATTAAGCACATTTTTAAAAGTATTTTGAAAGATTTTTACAGCATTAAACTTTTCAGTGTGAGACATAATTAAACTTGTTTTGTTGTCTGCAACAGGCCTGATCTCCAAACACATAATTATGCATTCACAAATTGCAAATTGGTTTGTTTGGTTCCCATACTGCACAAATATTGATAAAAGCTTTTTTGCACTGTAACTTACAGGGTATGGGCAACACAATTAGGCAAGCTTAGATCTCAAAGACCACCTTATAAACATCACATCTTCCCATGTTGCCCAACACTGAATATTGTACTCTGTGTGCTCGATGGTTTCAGTGGTTGCATGCACTCAGATAATGCAGCAGGTACAACTTGAAATAGAAGATTTAAAGCTTGTTAAGCATAAAGGATCTTTTCCTTTCTTTATGATACAGAGGGTTATACTTTCCTGTAGCCATTTGCACCATCTCTAACCACTGAAAGGATTCTTAATTAGCAGCATATGCAGAATGACTGCCTATATTTTGTAGTTCAATTCTTACAGATACAGATACATGTCCTGGAGACCAGGAACACCATATGCTCTAGGAAGCAAATGCTGGGGTCTCTGCACTGTCTCATGTATTCCTGTTCCTCAGACTACCCAGTGCACTGAAAAGCCAAAGCTGTGACATAATAAGTGTGCGATCTATAACAAAAAATAAATGCAGTAGATTGTGTGTTAATTATTTAAGCAAGTTCTCTGCAAATTTTTCAGTAATAGGAGCTTTTTTTGGCACTACCAATCAGCCAGAGAGTATTTCCAGCAGAATTGTTATTGCTGGAACTTTACTCCTTTATGAAAAAAACCCAAGGATTACAAAAGTGAAAACAGAAGTACCTCAGAAATACCTAAGAAAAGAATTGGAGGAGACTGCCATTCTCTCATAGATTTCCCAAACTATTATCTACCAGTAAGTTAATTCTTAACGTCCCACAGGACAGTTCAAAATACAGAGAAATATTTGTACTTGGTGTCAAAGACACCAGTTAACTGAGGATTTTAGACCCCAGGTCTGAATATCAAAATCCTTGAAGGATCACCAGAAAGAACATAAGGAGAACACAATATTTCTACATGCTGTTATGGGTGATGGGGGAACCGCATCTGCTCTTCAAAGGGTAGAGAGACTTGACAATTTGGATTTGTACTTATTTTTCAGCAGAATTTCCAATGTGCCAAGACCAAGTGTCCAGACTAAACACTTTCTGGAAATAAGAAACATCTCAATGTTGAACATCCCACAGTAGGGTGCTTCACCAGCTCTTGGCTCATGGAGTTGAAACAAAGAGGAGAACTCAGGCAGCAAGCGAAACTGCTTGAGAAAGAAAGCAGTGGGACTCCAGAGGCTACAACTCTGATTAGCTCGGAATGTTACCAATGATAGTATTTGCTACTATTTGCTCTTCAGAATCAGCTCCCCTCAGTTTAATTCTTCCTCATACTCTGTGCATTGCCTCTCTACCTTGAGGCAGACAGACAGCTTGCATACTTAGTCACAAATGAAACAGCTTTTCTGTTAAAATGCCAAATTCACCATTCTGCTGCCATCTCTATGGCTACAAAGTTGCACTTTCAAAAGTAGAAAAAAGTAGACTTTGTTTATATCTATGTAAAATGATTGCTTTATGAGAAGTGATTTGGAATTATGTTGGTGCAAGCTAAATTTACCCCTGAAGTTGCTATTTCAAGGATTTTAATGAAGTGATAATTTTATATGGCTTAAAATAGAAGTGGAAAACACCTACCCAATTTTTCTAATATTTAGGTTAGCTTGTCTGTTCCTTCAGTTAGCTTGTGCTTTAAATTATTGGCATTTGACTTGTTTTGGCAGCCATTGTCTGCTTCCTCCAATTAACAAAGAGGAAGGATTTTTGTGATTTTAAATACAATTCAACATGGACAATGTTATATCACCTTCAACTGCTGAGCAACACAGACAACTTGTTTGCATTCAGGTTGATTCTGCTGCAGAAGCGTTGCTCTTGTAATCTTCATACCTTTGCTAAACAAGTGGTATTAATCTGAGCAAAAACTGATCGCCATACGATCTGCATACAAGCAGAAACAGAAACATCTTCACACCCGAGTATTATAACTGAACATTTGAACACATAACCACTGGATTACCAGTGTGACCCTCAGAAGCTACACGCTACATGGCACCTATTAATCATCATTAAGAGGTCTCCCTTGCCTTTTATTGACATTATTTTGAAATAACTAAATTAAGTGGATTTACAGGTTCTGGATGACTGGACTGAGCAGGTTGTTAACAGAAGCCCAAATATTTGACAATTGAAAAAAGCTTTAAGGCTTGCTTTGCCACTGCTTATCATTTGCAAATCTATTTGCAATCAGAGAAGCATCTTGGTGGTCTGTATCAGCTTTTACAGGACATTCAATCCAAACATTCCTCATACAGCAAGAATCTTGAAATCCTACAAAGATCCTCTTTTAAACACTTATTTTATCCAGTTTCGTCTTTACTGGGGAAGGGGGCATATGTAGATTTTTCTGTGCTCTCAGCAAAGTTTAAATGCTGCAGAAAGACATCTGCACTGCTCTGCCTGGCACTACAGCATACGAACTCCACTGTGGGCAACAGACTCCCCAAGAATGTCAATCCAATGTTTTTAATGCTCTGTGGTTGGGAACAAGGCAGGAGGTGCAGGGTTGCAGAGGCACTCCCACTCTGCCACAAAGGATAATTCCCTGCTCCCGAGCACTCTGCTCCCTTCAATCACTGCCAGCCTTGGGGGGCTGGCTATGCTTCAGCTCCTGTCCAAATGAAGCTACGGAGGAGGATCCAGGTGATTGGGGTGGTGTGGGATGGATGTCAGTGAGCTGGATCCTCAGTAATTAATGGTTCATAAAGATTCCTGGTATCCAAAATGAGCCTAGTCATATGACTGCATCAATCTGTTCCAGGGGATGATCAGAGGCAGGTGAGAGGAATACTCTGTGTGATTGCTCTTCAGGCTGTGCCTGGGGAAAGGTTGTGCCCAGACTTCTTCCAGGTATTGTTATTAACCATAACATCCCCCTTTGTGCTCTGACACTGAGTGTAAATGGCCCCAAAATCAAAAGCCTGCAAAGGACAACAGAGGTCAGGTATCCTAGAGCAAAATTCTTCAGATTTGCATTGACTATTTCTCTCCTGTGATGAAAATGCAACATCAGACTAAAGTAATGAAAAACGGGGCAGTGTTTCACTGAGGTAAGGTCATTTTCATGGTGGCATTTGCCTGAAGTAGGAATTGCCAAATCACCAAAAACTCCCAAATCCCGAGATTTTTTTTCCCCCCATGTACTTTACCAGCTTAGCCACAGAATGAGATGTAAACAGGCATTCATACTACTTTGTGTGGAAACCAAATAACAGAACATCATTTTCAACCATTAAACAACGTTCAAGGACTGAGGAACAAGAGCTTGACATAAAAGTATTACTTTTGTGCAAGAATTACTGGACTTTGTGGATGGAAACTTCATTCAGAATTCTTCACTGATTCAGGATTCTACCCCCTCCTCTTTTTTCCAACGCATATTTAAAATTATTGTTTAAGAAAAAAATTAAAAGTGTCTTCTGACCCTTGGGAGATTCTTTTTTTCCAGTAAGAACCCTTTTCAAAAATACTTTGATTCAATGAAGAAAGAAAAGATGAATAGACAGCTAAATATCCTCTAATAAGAAAAGTTAATAAGGAAAATGCTTCTAATATTTCTTTCTCTGATAATGGCTCCATTGTTTTGATTGGCGAGGCAGAAGTGAAGCGTACAGTGATCCTTTCCCATGACTAAATCACCTGTGAGATTGCATTTTGCATTTGAAAGCTCTTTGACAAGGTCTGTCCCAGGGTAGATGCCTTTGCTTCTTTGATGCTGTTAAGCAATTTTGCACAATCATGTAATAGATTAAATTAGACTTAGTCTTCCTTGCATGTTTTTATACAAGGTCTGAGTTCGAGATGAAGCTCAGCAACATCCACTTGCAGTGAAGAGCACACTTGAAGGCACTTTGCAAGATGGGCTTAACTTGAATCAAAATGAGAACACAAACTCTACTTGTAAAGAACAAATATGCTCTATCTTCAATGATCTTACTCTTTTTCCCCTTGCTGCCTATGAGCTGGAATATCAAGTTGTGGCCTTTTCTACTATTTCATAAACACCTTTTAAGGTGGGAAAACAAACAAACCTCACTACACGTAATACCTCAGTGTATTATCCCTTTAAGAGGTTAGAGGCTTGGAGTCAAAAAAAAAAAGAAAAGATTGTAAATTCTTCTGTGTCACTAACAACAAATTAACCATCCACCATCCCTGAAAGTGTCCAAGGCCAGGTTAGACAAGGCTTGGAACAACCTAGTCCAGTGGAAGGTGTCCCTGCCCACAGCAGGGTGGTGGAATGGATGATCTTTAAGGTTTCTTCCAACTCAAACCATTCAATGATTCACATCACTGATGAAATGTGGAGCCAGCAGAAAGAAAAAAAAAGAAATACTAAATAGCTGCTTTCATCTTTTAAATTTAAATAGTATTTAATGAAGGCATTAATCACCAAAAGAAATATTTTGTGGATATTTTCCATGACAAAGTAGACTTGAAGTCCATTTGATGGAAAAAATACCCTTGATCAGGCACTCTGCATTTAATAACATAGCAGAGGACAAACATGTCATAAGAAATAAATGCAATAATTAGGCCTGATTTTTTTACAACCTGGCTCATATTTAAAGGTCTGATTCAAGGTGGGTATGGAAAGTTCTCCTTTGATTTCAGGGGACTTTGGCTGTGTGTTACTTAATAACAGCTTTGCTAATGAAGTGTCCATTGGTTACTGAAGGTGACACCTATTTCCTGGCATTTTAAAAAAAACCTTTTCTAAATAGATAGAAAATGTCTACACATGGAGTTTCTTAAGAATGAGGGAAAAATGCCACAGCTGACACTATGTTAGCCAATAGAATTTCAAATATATTTTTCCTCATACTCTGAAATTAATACTTTAACATAGAAAATGACTGGGGGAAGGGCCTCCCTCTACTCCTACATGCCCAACCTGCTCGGGCTGAATCAAGATTCACATCCCCTTTCCTTCAGCTTACTGTCCGCTTTGTTTGGTTTCAAGTGAAAGCAAGACAGTTCTTAAAGTGAAAATTGTTTGGGTAGAAACTGTAAACCACATGAAAACCCTTGCCATTTTTTAGGTTTGGGTTTTTTTTTCTGAACTTTGTCAGAATTCTGGCAAAATTAGCAAACATGATCAGAGCTTCAGGTTGGTGCATATGAAACAAAAATCCCCCCAAAATCTGAAAAACAAGTCACTTTTGCCTCATTTTAGGGATTTCTGTGGAGAACATTAAACAGCCCTGTGTAACAGGATTAAAATAAATTTAACTTCCAGGGTCTGAAATTTCTTCCTCCGGGTTTAATGACAGTTTTATTAACATAAGCTGATGCAGGATTAGACTGTTAAATATTTAAATCCCAACACTTCCTGAAATTAATCTAGAAAGGAGAAAATTTCAGCCTTTTCCTTACCTAAAATAATCTATTTCACCAACATGCTTATATGGTTCACTCTTCTAATAGGTGATTTAGGAAATGGGATATAGAGTCACTAGTTAATTTACTTTTGGTGTAATTTGCCCGGAACACTTCTGAACAATTAGCACTCTGGTCTGAAGGACAAAATTACTTTGACAAAGTCGTGCCTAGGGGCTCCTCCGTGACGTGTTCAGAGTCCAACATTTTTGGTACATGTCTGAAATTGACAGTGACTCGATACATAAGGATATCCTTTCATATTCATTTATGTGATAACCTCACTTTTGTTGGCACAGGAATATGTTGTCTTTTAACCTGACTTAAGGAGCTGGCCCTAGAATTAGTCTTCATCATTTTGGATAGCAAGTTGGAATCAAGATTATTTTGACAGATGGCATCTAGCCTGTCTAATATGCATTTTACCTGCTCCATAAATATTGATGACTTTAATACATTTGTGTTCTGCCATATGCTTCTTAAAGGTACACTTCCAAAACTTGACTTGGTGTGTGATTTAGAAGGAATTAATCTCCATTTTATTCTACTATAAATGAGACCACAATCACCTGTGTTGTGTCTGATGTAGGAAGATTAAAAATGTGCAGGGAGGAGGTGAGGGCACAGGGGGTACCTCCAGTAGATTTATGTCTAATTTCCCCTCAGTCCTGAGGCCATGGACATTACAGACTGCAAGTGGAAGATGTCTTTATATTATAAACCTTTTATCACAAAAAAGGAGTTCTAGATGAAGGAAGCCCCTGCCTCACAAGGTCTGCCTTTTGGCCCAGATTTAAAACAATTTCTACCTCTCCTCTGAAATCCTTCAGCTCTGTCAACTCCTCTGACTGCCCTATAAAATGCTTCCAAGAAAAAAATATGGAAAGTAGATGCCCTTGTTAGATACCTACTAAGTAGGGGTTTTTTTACACTCACAACTGCATTAGGATCTAACATGCATGTTGGTACACTATGCAGATGTTCCTCTGCAGAAGCCATTTAAAGGACACACTGCTGTGCACTTTCTGGACAAGAGCTGTTTGCTTTATGCAAGGCCAGTTTCTTTGAACGCTGTCACTTCCAAGGCAGATGGGCTGTACAGAGACAATTAGCCCTTTTATTATTAACACCACTTCCCTGCTTCTCCACCAAGGTTACAGACCCGTTCACAATGCTGGAACTGAAATGGGAGTAGGGCCAGAGCTGCTGGCAGGAAAAGTGGAGATGTGGGCTAGCGAAAGCCCAAGAACCATCCCCCCAGGCTCCCAGAGCCTTGAAAAAAGCAGCACTGCTTCCAACGGGAGCAGCCTCATGCCCCATGGCTGGGAGAAGTTGGCTTTGACTCCCAGCAGTTTTTCCTCTGTTGAATTTGCCACCTTGTCTCATCAAGCAAAAAAANTTAAATTTCACCCTTTTTCAAAAAAAAAAAAAAAAAAAAAAAAAAAAAAAAAAAAAGTCAGCTTTGGCTCTACCCCTCTACACATTTCACTGCTGCTACTTCCTTTGCCCACTCTAATAAGGAAATCTTCATATAATGCCTGGGAAAACCTCTGTGCATATATTTTTCAAGGTATTCTACAATAGGGCTGAATATAGCACCACACAAAAGATAGGCATGGCCTTCATAGTAAACTGTAGAAAATAGGAACCATACCACAAAATTTCATAAAATACTAAATAATGTACTTATGCTTTTGCACCAGTTTGAAATGATACAAAGATACCATTTTTACAGGGAAAATTTTTTAAATAGAAATTTTGGGTTCTCAATAAAATAATTTTTTTGAGAAAAATCTTGTAAGTTTTCTTTTTTTTAGGAGGCTTTTCATATGATTACAGTTTTTCCAAAATTAAAGACATTTTCTACTGTCAGGTGCACAATTTTTCTAGCTATTTTCAGAGAAATAAGATTAAGAAAATGAGGTAGAACCACAGAATATCCTGAGATGGAAGGGACTCACAAGGATCATTCAAGTGAAAATTATGATATCAGCATTTACTAATATTTCCCCATATTTAAACAGTTATTTTGCTGCCTTTTTTTTTTTGGTGAAGCATCTTGTATTATTTACTCCTCTTTAAAAGGGGAAGATAGTGCATCATAGCTCATCAGCAAAAGAAGGGAAAGAACTAGAAAACCTGCTGAGCATATTTGCAGCAAGCTTTGCTTGATAAATAATAACCACTTCAGGGCTCAGCATGTAAAAGGAGAGGTTAATGGTCTCCCTGATGCATTGGTACATTAGTGATGGCAGAGGCTCTGTTTGTTGGCACTGAAATCACACAGGAGCCCATGTCCAGCACGGCACTCTCAGGGCTTTAACTTTGCTACCCCAAATATATTACAGAATACTCCAAATCCCATTACAAAAAAAACCCCCAAAAAAACCTGTCAGGAAGGTTTTTCTGCAAAGTATTTATGTAAACTCACTTCAAATTAAACAAATCTTTTCTTAGTCTTTCTTTTTTTGCATCCACACTGTAAGAGGCTTGGTCTATGTCTGCTCTCATTACTATAAATTCACTCACTCAGAGCCAGGCTTTATCCCTGGGCACTGGCTTCCCACATGGCAGTGGCCAGCAGCCACAGAGGGTGGTATTTATCAGAACTTGAAGCTACAGTGACAGCACTGTCCCAAAATTCACTTTGCTTGTTGCAAAGGGGCTGGGCCATGAAGAATGTTTTGCCAGAATTTGTTTTGCCTGAAGAGGCTTTAACTGGCTCCTTGATAAAATAGCAAAAATAAACTGAATTTAAGCCACATCTGCTCACAGAAGTCATACTCCCTAAGTTAAAGCTTGGACAAAGCTCACCTGACCATACTATTTAAAAAAAAAATTAGAAGAAAGCAAACAATCTCTGCCTGTGAGGTGTTCTATGATAGATCACATCCTTGCTAGATGTAAACAGGAAAGCATCCCTGGCTTTCCTGTATTCAAATTAATTTTCACCAGCAAGGAATACATCCTGGGTCTGGTTGGATGAGGCACAAAGGAAAGCAGGGACCAAAAGAACTGAAGCCAATTGTAATCTCTGGTTTAGCCCTTAATAAGAGGTCTAGAGATGTCCAAGAGTCAATCCTTGGCTGAAGCAGAGCCTGCTAATTCGGGCAGGTGCTAAAACAGTAGCTTGGCTGCTGTGAATGGGAAAAAAGGAAAAACAAGTGCTTCTCCATCTTTCAGTTGTGAATTGACACCTTTAAATTTGGGCAAAGGCTGAATCAATTCATAAGCTTGGGTTTTTGGTCAAAGAGAGAATAAAGTAAGACAGAAACACAATGAGAAATGGCTTTCCGTGAGTGGCTTCTAGGTAGACCAAAAGTGCCTCAGTGAATAAACTTCTCAGAACTATTTGTTTACTGATTTTTGTGACTATCACAAAAATACAATGGCAAATTACAACTTCTATAGCACTAAAGGGTAACCAAAGATCTTCATCACAAGAAATGAAGACTATGTCTTTTCATTTCCTTGTAAAGCTTCCGTTTATGTTCATGTTTTGTTCAAAGTTTTTCAGGTACTTTGGTTTCTTGTATTTTTGCAATTTAGCTGTGACTGCAGTGGCAGTGGAATCACTGTTATGAAGAGTTCTGCCTTCTGTACACTGGCACCACATTAAACAATCATGTCTGAATTTTATTGAGGTTTCCAACAGCCCTGCCCTCAAAAATACTCTGGTGTTTGGATTAGACAACAATTTATTGCATTCAAATTAGGGCCTGCACTGTGCACAGCAATGTGTATGTATGCACTCCTTGCTTTTTCCTCAATTCCTAGCTATGCTCATCTTACCCTGTGGTTCTCCACTCGATGTCCCAGCAGGCCCTGAAAGATCCTATACTGTGAAGAGCCTATACTGTGATAAGTCTCTTTCTAACTCATTTTGTTCAAATACCAGAGAATACAACTGACAAACGCAAAGCGGAATCTGAAAGATATCCTAACAGAAAACATGAGTTCTCAACATCTTTTTAAGAGCAAAAGGGCTCTGGAGATAGCTGAAAAACCCAAAAGTCTTTCAACAATTTTTCTTCAATCTGACTAGAAACTAACCAGCTATTCAAAACAAGTATTGTTTTAGTTTTGGGCTGAAATTCAGATACTTCTCAACTTGGTGAATAAGGAGCTCCACTGACATTACCCTGCATTTCCTATCAAAGCACCTCTCCAAGGAAAGCAGGTACCAGAGGCCTGGTTCAGGGAACACATGTGCAGGATTTTAGGCACCTGTCTTATCTCAGTGTCAGTGACCACAGCATGGAAGTTAAAGCCACAACTCTGATAGACATCAATCATCAGGAAACTGGGACAGTAAAAGCACAAAGCCACTGTGTTTATAATTCCTGGGCCACCGAAGTCTGGTAACTAGCTTTGTTTCAATATTTTCTTTTTCCTAATATGTACACAATTTACTTCTGAAGCCACACGTACTGTAACTAAGGACCTTGTATTTTCTGAAGCTTGGATCTGTAGTGTTAATCTAACACAGAACAGCCTCAGAGAACAGCCTTTTGCCCCATCCATTTATTTACCATGGCATTTCTTTGTTTAATAAATGAGGTAACTAACATGAAAACTTTTCCTTGCTCCTAAGACTTTGTTATTGCTATTGAAAACCCTCTGAAGTAATTAAATAATTTATTTGAAATCACTACCACATCTTTCTTTTGTTCATGTGCCCACAACACATAAGAAACAGTAAAACCTTTCTCTTCATTACCTTCCTGTCAGTCTCATTATTTCATGTTTCTTTATGTTGAAATGGACAAGTCACTCAAGTTTCTAACTAAAGTTTTTAAACCATTCAAATTACATGTTTTAGACCATCCACAGGTAACATCTTCCTACAAATGGGGGGGTTTTTTGGTGCAAAGAAGCACAAATTTAAGTCCCAACAAGACTGACAGTCCTCGGCAGTTTTAGACTTTTCTGCAGTTCTCATTTTCAATATGAAAAGCATTCTTTTAAGTAATACACAGCTCTCCAGGGATTTACATATATATTACTTGTGGAGGAACCCCAACCATTCTATAATCCCAGCCTTGTTGGCTAAGGAGTTCCACCCAGGGAAGCATTTCGCCTTCTCTCAAGAACACTTATTGATAATGGTACTACAGTGCCTTTGTTACTGTCTGCTTCATCAAGTGACAGTTCTTTATCAAAGGGTTAATTTTGCACCATGGAAAGAGTCTTTAAGACCTCTGACTTATATTTAGCCTTTTATTTACCCAGTCTTATAGTGGTAAATGTACAGCCAGTTTGCAAAAGGACAGTTTTATCCTTATTCTTCTGTGGATATCCTTCATGACCCAGCTAAATGAAACCCTATTTGTCAGCCTGAGGCTCTCTAGAAAGTAGAAATAATAACCTGTATGTAAATGTAAAGAAATATATGGAATTTTAGATTAAAAACAATGGTCTTACAAACCTTATTACATTTATTATTCTACATATACTGGAATATTTTCTAGTACAAAAGACTTTTAACCTTCAGTACAGTCATTATTGAATTCCTCATGTTAAGTCTTTTCTGCTTAAGTACCAGAAAACCAGTGACCTTCACTGAATTATAAGTGCTATTTGGAACAGTTTCTACTTCTTACTTGTACATTCCCTGACTGATAAAGACAGGAGGGGAAGACTTAAGTCCACTGCTGATGTGGGGAGGATAGACTATGACTTCTCCAAAAAAGTTTTGCCTTTTATTAATCAAAACCAGAGCAAAAAACCCCAAACCCAATACAAACACTCTTAATCAGTTCCTGAGCTACACAGTGTCTTATATTACTGTTTTTAATCATAGGATCATAGACTGGCTTGGTTTGGAAGGGACCTTGAGAGATCACCTCACTCCATCCCCTTCCATAGGCAGGGGCAGCTTGCACTATCTCAGGTTGCTCCAAGCCCTGTTCAGACTGGCCTTGGACACTTCCAGGGATGGGGCAGCCACGACTTCTCTGGGCGATCTGTGCCAGGGCCTCACCACCCTCACAGGGAAAGATTTTGCTTTATTTTAACTAAAGAGTTGTCAGTATTAAGAAATTCTTTCTACAAAGCAAGGGTACATCTGGTACTTTGATTACATTGTTAACTCTGGTAAGGAAGGAGATAAATACTGATATCAATAGGATAAATATTTTACCTGAAATACTTGTATGATTAAATTAAAAGGTGTCTGATGATACTATCATGTTGGGAATTAAACACAGTCAATAATTTTCAGAGCATTGCAGCAGTGGTAAGGCTACTCATTAAATCAAAGTCACCTTGTGAATGGATTCAGTGTTGAGAATAAACACAATCAGCACTTATTTTGATATAAATGAAGACTAACAACAGTTTTGCCTCCACTCCCTGTTCCTCCATTACATTTGTTTGATTCCTTTGCTCCCTCTGGGCTGCACAGGTGTACATGCTACATAAATTTGGCTTGATGCACATTTATCTATTCCCTCCAAACACAAGACTTCTTGGGAAGCTCTTAGCTTCCACTTACAGAAAAAGAAAAAACACATTATGTAAATTGCAAGTCAAAATTCAGCATCAGTAATTGCTGAAAAGTCTCTGAAAACCTGCAATGTTTAGTGGCAGTGCCATCCCAGAAGTTCACAGCCCTCGCCCCCTGCTCCCATATGGTGCAGTTCTGCCACAGGACCCGCACCAGTGACTTGAACTGGTGTCAGCCAGAGCCAGAGGGCACAGCATGAGATCCCCATTTGTAAATATCACTGGACTACTCTGAAGTGGGCTCATTTCTGGCTTGGCCTTAAGCATCATTTGAAGGGCTAATTCTGTTTCATTTCCCTCTATTTTCAGCTATTTAGCATAATTAATTTGATCAGTCCAGCGAAGAGAGCGTCTTTCTCTCATGCTGCAATGATGTAATTTCTTTGGCCCCTATTTCTACCCTTTAGAGACAAGATGTTCACATAGTTCGAATTAGTGACTGTTGCATTATTAGGAGTTACACTGCTAGAGTAATTACTTCAACAAGTGAAAAGGTATGTGTATTTGCTTCTAAAAAGGCAAATTCTCAGGCTGTCTCAATGCCTCGTGCATTTACACCTCCTGTCATGTACCTCCAGTTAAAGATCTTTTCAGTAAACTGAATTTTTATAACTTTAAGGAAACATGCAAACTATGACAAACCACATGCTTTGTAATGAGAAAATAGCCACCTTTTAGGAAAAGGTTATGTACATATCAAATACTAGCAGTTGATTAGTAACTAATAAGGAGAAATGCAGTTCTGATTAAATCCAAACTTTTGTCTGAGCTTGAAGCTAGATTAATATTAAAGGTTTTGAGGTCATGAAAGGTCCAATAGACCTTCAATAAGAATGCTATGTATTGCTGAGACTCAATCACACTTTTCAAATAAAAACAATTTTTCATGGCAATAGCTAATTCTGCTACTACAACTTCAATTCAGAGCTCTTAAGCATACACTTACCTTCAGGAAAGTAAGATGACAATTAAATCAACATATGCTTAAAATCTGTTCCCCCTGAGAACCACTGTTGCAGATTTCTCATGTGCACTCTCTCTGTTTTGAGTTATCCATACTCACAACACACAGCATAAGATGTTCTTTGGGTGGCAGGTAGTGTTATAGCCCCTTTTTCTCCACTCCTTTGTCAGCCTTACTCTTTTAAAACCTATGTTGATTCCCAGCACCTCTGAGAGGAGAGTCTATGGCAGGTATGGGATTTGCCTGGTCTGCTTCCACCACTAGCCTGTATTACTTCTTCATACAGAGCATTCAAAGTAGTTTTGGAGGCTATAAATTTATAAACAACAAGGCAGGGGACATGCTAACAGAGCACAGTGTAATATATTAACAGCACAGTCATACTCTCAGTTGACATACACACAACATCCCAGATGCTACTGTCATGTCTTGAGCACACGAGCATCCACCTCAGTTTCACACCAACTCAATCATCCTCTTCTCTCTTCTTTCTTTTTTTAATAGACATGCTAGGATAATAATTACAGTGTTGTTCAAAGCAGCCATTCTGTAAGACATGATACTCAAAGTAATACTTTTTATTTTATGGGCTCTTGTTGTATTTTGTTTACAATTATCAGTGCCTGCTGTGGGTTCTCCAGAGAGCTTTTTTTCTGAAGCAGGTGCATTTTCAGCTCATGTAATGGATTTAGAGATATTTGGCCATAAATAGGTAGTGTTAAACGCTGCTGTAAAAATGAGATAAATGTTTATTACCCAAAAGGTTAATAAAAAAATCCACTTGGGACCCTCTAGAAAAGAATTAATCCCTTTAAGCCTGTATTGAACCAGTGACAGTTGCTCAAGATTCATAAGCAAATTGCATCCCTAAAACATCCTAAAAGCAGAAAAAAATCCCAGACTGTATACCACAGTAAATGGAGGGAAAGAATTCATGAGATAGGTACCATTTATTATCTAATTTAAGCACTTAGTAGCAACATCTGTTTACAAATGACTACTTTCAGCATTAGATAAGTCCCATGTTAGGCTACTGTTCCTTCCCAGCTTGATTATCAAACAGTATGATTTTACCAGGGTAACACAGAAAATTTCAGCTGGAAAACAACAAGCTGTAAAACAGTCAAAAATCCAAAGTGTCAGTGAGAAGAGGAACCAGCACTTGCCAGGCACAATATACATAGTGCATATACAATATTTTCACTG
>VXBA01005850.1:100704-225812 GCA_013399895.1 Serilophus lunatus | reverse complement strand
CACTGAATTTCATAGGTTCTCACATGTGACTTTAATGGATTAAATCCATTTGGCATTTTACTCTCCTTGCACCTAGCTGTTGAATTCAGAAGTGGCATGCAATAGCATGGATGGAAAATAAATTTATTTTCATAGGAGTGCAGGTGGTATCACGACTATCAGACCTGACAGTTGCCCATGACAAATAGATCTAACATGATCTGTTTACACAGCACACAGTCCTTTAATGCAAACTCTTCCCTGCAGGCACCTTTCCTTCTCCCCTCAGGGGCTGGCAGAACTTAGGTTCTCCCAAAAATCAACCTCCTTGGGGTCTTCCAACACTTTCAACATTGTCCTCTTTCCTTATTTCCACTCATGCCTTCCTTTTGCTAGATATAAGTCTACTTTCCCCTCAGTCAATAGAATGGATAGCAAAAAGCTCTTTATTTGTGCTAGAGGTGATTAGTGGAGTTAAGAATAATTTGGCCTTCAAAGTCTTAAACAACCTGGCTGTCATCCCCCTCTTCTGGCTGTTGGCTAGAATGAGACAAACCCAAGTTTTCTTCCCTAAAGGAATCTGGTGATTACCAGAATTTGAGAGAGCTAAGATGGGTAGAGGATTCCTGCACCATTTGGCAGGTGATATCTCTATGCACTCTGCTCTTATCCTCCTTATTTTTCCAAAAGGCTGATGGACTCTGTCCATGCAAGGACTGACTTCTTCCAAAAAGGATGAAAAGCATGTAACATTCCGCATTTATCTACTTGAAGCAAACACTGAAGATGAACATGAGTTAAACCGCACTGACTGAGATCTGAACCTCCCAAGGGCTGCAGAGATGCTTTTGGGAGCAGGGAATTACTTACCTCAACAACTCAAAAATTAGGAACTACACCTCAATAAGAAGCAAAAAAATAGCTCCATAATATCAAAACATAAGTTGCAGCACTCTATGTGCATGATATAAACTAGTGAGTTATACAGTTAAACACAACATACTTCTTTCTCTGACTCCTAGAAAAAAGTTACTGGAGCATTTACACAGTTGTATTTAGTTTTTAGAAGGCTGGCATAGGATACAGGCATTGCAGGCTCTAAATTCATAGTAGATGCTACAGTCTTTGGCACTTGTGCTTCCATTTCCCATTGTGTGTAAATGGAGAGGGCAACAACTCCTTGTAAAAGCATGAAAAAAATAACTCTGTGAGACCCTGAAAACCTCACAATGAAAATAACCAAGCAAAACTTTGAAGCAAAATTTGACCACGGTTGCTATTTCTTAATTTTTCAGGTCACTGTATGCAAATTCTGGTTTTATTTTCCCCAAAAAATCATGTATTTACTTTATTCTGTCTTTCCTCTTGCATTTATTATCGCTGATATTTTCCCAAGACTACAGAGCTTTTGGGATATCTACCTCTTCATCCTCCCACCCACTAAAACCCTGAAAGATCTTTTTCTTTTACTAGATACAAAATGCTTTAAGATGTAACAGTTCCTTTAGGTGCATCTTTGGCGATATGTGAGGGAATTCTGAAACTCCAGTTTATTTTATACTAGAGTGATGTTTGCTACAAATATATCCTAAAGTTAAAGTATCACTGCATATCAGAAGTTTAATCCAGATCCTTCAATCCCCCCTCCCAACTTTGTGTTATTTTAAGACAATGCACAGCATCAGTTAACCCTGCCTTTGTGTACCCCCAGGTTGGAGTTCTGGGTTGATGAAATAGCCTAACTCCATCCTGAGATTGACAAGTTATTAATTAGGACAGCAGGCCTGTCACAACCTCTAAACCTCACCAGCACTTCCACCGGTTCCTTGGAGAGATGTATTGTCACCTACTATTGGGATTAAGCTTCTCACTTCCAAAATATAAGCCTCACTCATGGCAGTGGGTTGAAAATGACTCTATTAGTATTTTATCAGCCCCTTGGCCTGCAACTCTTCCAGTTTGGTTATAAGGATGAAGTCTCAGATCATTGAAAACAATGGGATTTTTGCCACTGACTTTACTGAGGCCAGAATTTCACTCTAAATATTCTACAGGGAATTCAGAGAAAAAGAATTTAACTAACAAAGTAGATTATCTAGTGCAGTAGTGGGACAAACATAGCCTTGAAATATCCTCAGTTGTCTCAATAATGGAGATTGTGACTTAAGGAAGGACCTCATCTACAGATTCTTGCTATGCTGGCTGAGAAAGCAGCAGCCAATACTGCAAACTCTGCTCAACCAGTAGCGAATCCTTGTAGGACAATGCTTAAGCACTTGGAGAAAATCACTGAGTTAACAATGCTGTTGAACTCCAAAAAAGTAAAGGGAAACTTCTACAATGGATGACTGAAGGGTGGCATTATTAGGACTCCCTGTAAATTGAACTGTTGCCTTCACACAAAGGCATGGGGACAACACACAGATTTGGACTCAGCAAGAGGTAGGTGTTTTCATGACCGTTTGCATTGTATTATTTAATTATTATTCTCTAATGAGGTCACTAGCAGAAAATAATGGTGGCCAAATGCAGCATGAACTCTGTCTAAGAGAGTTTTCAGATGCATTGTTTTTACTGCCCACCACTTCAGCAAGGGACCAGAGTATATATATGTATTGTGAAGACAAAAAAAATGAAAAAAAAATAAGGGAATTTTACAGGAAAACTGTGTACTAGAGTTTTATATCCCATTTGAAACATCCATATTTACTATCAGGTCCCCTGAAGAACAGTCACAGTCCTAAAACGTTAGTGCTTTTGCAGCTCTACTAGTTTAGAGACAGCTGCTTTTGTTGGATTAGATTCACAAGAAAAGCTGTAGCCAATGCCATGTAGGTCACCATGTGGGGTTCTAGTGCTTGCCACAATGCAAAAACATTATTTAAGACCAAATTTTGTGAAGGAGCCAAGGGCCCTCTGTAGCATCTGGGTATGCTGGTTTCTAGTTCATCGCTCAGAGAAAAATACATGGTTTCAATGGAAAATGGAAAAGGATTAATAAAGGGATTCTTGTATAATGCAGATCAACACCCAGCCTCAGATCTGAGTCCTCTATGCCTTTATCAAAGCCATCAGTGTACAGCTTTATAGTCCAAGCGTTGAAAACATCCACAGGCCTATAGAAATTTTGCAAAGTTAACACAAGCACAGTTTGTAGAAAAGCAACACCCCTGAGAATGCGTATCTAATCATACCCCAGCCTGGATAATACTAATTTCCACAGTAAAGCTATAGACAGTAAAACAAATTTAAAAAAAATCCTACCTTTTCCTTCCTACCCTTTCTAGTCAGCCTTTTTCAAAGCACTTCGAAATGGACACTATTTAACTGCTGGCTTTAAGCATGAAAGGACTTAGTTGCCTTAGATTAACTTTAAGGCCCAACGGTGGCTACCACACATATTAGCTGAGATCTCCAGGGTTGCTTGAGTATGGAGACTACAGAAGAGCACTTACCCATTCTTGGGAGAGTTCAAGTCTAGGTCATTTTGGCAATGGACATGAAGGAAAAGCAGGGCTGTTTATGACTGCCCTGGAAAAACAGAAGTTCAGTTTCAATCAGCCTGGAACCATGAAAGAGGGAAAACTCTCATCTAAACTTTGACTATCACTTTGCTACTCTTTACAAAGTTAGGCATGTTAGATGTTAACTAACAATACAGCCAAATAAGGAATCATATCAAAACTTGGGGTACACACAGTTACGATTGAATCTAGAAAACATATAAATAACTGACTCACAACCAACGGCCAACACAGTTACACTCACAGAGCTGAGGAGACACTCAGAGAACATTTCCTAAGAACCATAAAAAACCCCCCATCACACTTTTCTTACAAGCTTCCATAAAACCTTACTTTAAAAACAGAAACAATTCTTTTTTCCTACCTATCCCCATCTGCAGTCCTACCTCTGCCGAGAAAATGACATAAACTTCACTTTGTCACCACAGGGAGGTGAGACCTTCAGAAATGCCAGGAATGCCTGGGGTTTAAAAAGATGCAGCTGGGCATCATCAAGTTCACCTGGCCCTGCCTTCAGGATCTTTATTCCTAATAACCCTGTCTACAAAAGATTGAGCTGAAAAGAGCTTTCAAGTGAAGAAACTAATCAAGTGCAAAGACTCAGGTTGTCCCCATAAGCATGAAATGGCAAAATGCTTTTTTTTTTTTTTTAACAGAGTCATTTTCCAGGATGGATTTATATTCTGCAGTGTTCACAAGGCCCATGTTTTCACAGCATTTGAGGCAAACAAAATGCTCTTGATGAAATACCAGCTCTTTCTGTGTGCAGAATATGGCATTAAATTTATAGAGCAAAGAAAGAAGTGGTTTACTTGCCTTGAGGGGAATTGAGAAGTGACAGTAGGCACTTAACAGCAAGTTCCAATTACAGCATTTAAATATAATTGCATACTCTGTTAATCTATGTCAGGGTGGCATCATTTTAATATGATTGTCACAGATTCTTTCTAATATTATGAGTGATGTGAGGGAAGCTGAGCCTACGGAAAAAGTTCAATTCCAGGTCTTAATATACACTCTAATTCTGTATGTCAATTATGCTACAGCAGAGTTCAAATAAAGGTCTGAGGATCTAGAGGATGTAGCTACCTTTATTAAAGTACTTCTATTGTAAATACATGTATAGGTCAGGAGACAGTTATCATTTGGTCTTGTTATTTTTTATGAGCCTGCTACTATTACAAGAGACTCTTGTGTATAATCATTTAGATGTGTCATGGAATCTTATTTCAAATGGAAACTGTAAAGTGAAATAACAAAAATTACAGCTTGACCTCTGCAAAAATGATCATTTAGGCGTTCCCTTTCGTGTGTTACATAGAGTATGACAGGAGACGATTATAACCCAAGGATCCAAAAGCACTTTTGATATCCTTTATGAACTCCAAAATTTAATTATATAATGGCAACTTGAGTATACAAAGAATGGGGATCCATGTTTAGTAGTTAAACTTCAAAACTTAAAATAGGCAAAATGTGTGGCAGACTGTGTTTCTGCTGGTGTAAACACCAGTTGAAGGTGTTCCTGCCTCCTTGCTCCACCACATCTAGGCCCACGCTATGATTTACTGCCTCCACAGTTGTGCTAAAGAAACTTCAGATTGGATCAGAACTTATGTAAATTAAAAAATGTCCCCTTAGAGGTTTTTTTAGTTCAAGCCACTCATTGATCTGGTTTAGAAAGCACAGTTGCATCAACACAAGTATTGCAGGGGCTGGAATCCATGACTGACACAGAGAGATGAGAAGAAATTGTATCACAGAACTGTATTGTCTATTGCTATAAAATAAAATGTCTTTATACAGGCACAAAAGTCTGATGATGAACTTCAGTAAATGCTGTAAATATTTTGTGGGCAGTGTGCATCAACAGAATTTACTACAGAAAAGCAGCCACCTCCTTGGAAGCCACTACTTTTAATGTAGTGGTGACCATGATCAGCCTACAGAATAAAACACAAGAAAGCCCCTTACAACAGAAAGCAGAGGGTGGAATTATAAGACAGTAATTATCAAAACTTTCTTATCTTTATGCAACTCATTGCTAGATCTTTCAGCAAGTTTACCTCTGATATTAAAACATCACTGCCACCAACAAAGCTCTCCCTGAGCACCATGCTGGCACTTGGGTTGCTGTAATCGGGCAGGAAGAATGCCACTTACTGAATCACTGGATTTTCCTTGGCGGTTTCCCATCCAACACTACAGGGCTTGGCTGTCTTTAACTCTCAAGATCAGGCAGGATCTCAGCCAACATTGCATGGCCACATATTTTCCTAACCCTCCGACCAGCTGCCATGCTAAAAACACAAGTTGGAAATGCCCAACTACATAATTTGTTAAATTTAAGATGGTGTCTTCTAGCATTTTATTGCCCCACTTAGTCTCCAAAAAAGTGTTTCTGGCCAGTTATTTTATTTATATTTATCAGTCACTCTTTTTTCTCTGTAGTCATTTTTGGTAGCAGAATATTTTTGAAGTAAATTTTCTTCCATGGAAACAGCTAAAAAATTTGGAAATATGGAGTTTTTTCTAAAATGACCTTTGCCTAAACAGTGGCTATCCTGAGGGCTTATGAGAAAAGACCCAAAAAAATAGATGTACATTTTGGAAATCAGTGAAGCAAGTGAGTGATTGTCCTACAAGCTCTTGGATAACACTGCACAGAGCTACCATATGCTTCCTAGTGCTCCCCTAACTGCCAGCTGTCTCCACCTTGCTCCTTCCAAATGGCAGAGAGGGTAGATGAATTGCCAAAACTGATGCTTTGACCTGCAGTTACAGGCAGAGAAGAGATTTGTGTTGGTTTGATAAGAACGTAAACTGCATATCGAGGACAAAAGAAAGTCATATGGTTCTGCTGCTGTCAGGCAAGGGTAACTCAGGAAAAATAGAAATGTAGAGGCATTTCTGCTAAACTATGGTGAGATGAAAACCGAGTCCAGATTCTGAGCAGTATTTTACATCCATTTTTCCTTTCCTTTGCAGAAGTGGCAAATGATGAACAAAGTGCCAGGCCGCAGAAAATTGGATCCACTGCCCTTTGAATTCATGTTGTGATTTTAATGCAGATAAGCCTAAAACAAATGAGTTGTTGACAAATGTGCGGTCTGGAGAATCTATTGCAAACACCAATATCATAGTCCTCTTTCTCAGAATGACCCATCTCAGAATGATGGTTTCTTCCCTCTGTTCTTATCCTCTCTTCCACCATTTCTTGCCATGTCAATGGAGAATGTCATGATAATGATGTTTGATGTTAGTTTGGGCTTTGTGCCACTTTGAACTTCATCTCTAATGGTTGGTATGTAAAACCATAGAATCACAGAATGGTTTGGGTTGGAAGGCACATTAAAGATCATCTCGTTCCAGCCCCCTGCCATGGGCAGGGATGCCACTCACTAGATCAGGTTGCTCCAAGCCCCTGTATAAACACTACTAGGGATGAAGCATCCAGAACCTCTCTGGGCAACACGGGAGATGGTACCCTAGTGTGAAGCACCCACCACATAGAAATGGTGTGTCCTCACTGCCTGCTAGACTCAGAACTTTTGCTAACACAGACTTACTGACACAGAGGGAATGAGTGTGTTTGTGCTTCTAAACCTGAGGAAGATGTTTGATGAAAGCCCTCAGACTAAGAGGAGAAAAGCCACTGTTCCACTGAACTACAGTGTTTGCTCCCTGATCCTGTCACATTGCTAAAGATAGTATTGAACCCCCTGAGAAACCTACTGTAAGATACCAGCATTATTAACATTGTTTTAATGATTATTTTTCTAATGCATTGTTGTGGAGGTGTATCTGCGACTTTTTACTGTACCAGATGGAATCCTAAAGCTTCCTTCTTATGAAACATTAAATTGGACAGGTTATGACTGCCTGATTTGAGTTACTCTCTAAGGTATGCATCTCATGGGAGATTTTACAAATGAAAGCTTTTAATAATGAAACACATAATAGGCAGGTGTGAGGCAGAATGTAGGAATACATTCCTATCTCGGTCATAAACTGGGAGTTTGGAAGAAATGCGAGCAAATTGTTAAAAGCCTTTAATTAAGTGTGGCCCAATAAATTGTGTGCTGTTTGGATATGAGCTTAGAGATTGCAAAACCTCAAAAACTCTTATGAATTTTGCCCCAGGACAGCTGTAGACACTGAACATGCCACAGGTTCTAGGAAAGGCAAAAGACAGTGCAATTGCTTTGCTAGTCTTCATTGCCCCAGTACCTTCCTGAGGGCTTCATGACCGGCAGAAAAGAGTTCCAGGATTCACATGCTAGAGCCAGGCTCTCTACCAATCAGGCAAAACCAGATAGGAAAGTGCAAAAAAATGCTTAATTTATTTTAATGCTTTGGTTTGACCCTGTATCAGCAAAGACCTACCCTAAGACATAAATTCATAGAGAAGCCCAGGATTCATTAGCTCTAGTTCCCATAGAATAGACTGTTTGAACTCTCTGATCTTTAGGCTACTCAAGGCAGTTCTCACTGGATGCCACAGATTTCAAAGGGCTGTTCAGCAGTCATAGATCATGGTGGCATCAGATGAATGTCTTCAGCCCTGGAAGACAACTGAGATTGAAGGATGTGCAGCTGGATTGCAGAATTGACACTTCACCACATGGGAATTCTGTCCACTCTAGAGTTTCTTTGCATTGGCAGGCTGAACTGACTCTGTGCTTGGTGACTTGCTCTCATACCCTCTGAAATGCTCTACACTCCAAGAGCTCCTTGGCTCAGAATGGTACAAATGGTAAATGGAGCTCAAGTAACTAAGACAGTACTCTCTGCATATGTACTCAACACAGACACACACACACTCATTATTTAAAACAACCCCCACTTCTCCCATCCATATGTTGTTGCATTTCCCTAATGGTGCTTCCACTGTGCCAGTGTCTCCTCCTGAACAGGAGATGCACAACAGCTGGTGAAAGAGGACAAAGTCAGGGGAGAGCAGCTATTAAGGGAGTTAACTGGTGAAGCCTGGACACCACTAGGAGACATTTTCCATGTCACTGTGCATTCAGCATGGAATCTGTGTCATCACATGGTGCGGCAGTCTTGGCAAATCTGTTCCAAAGCTGAGTCTGCTGGCACTTTGCAACTACCATCATCCCTGCTGTCGTTGCTCTTTGGCTGCCTCACTGCAAATGGTGTTCTCCTGTCACCTCTGCTGCCACCCAGACACACAGAGCTCAGTTCAGTTCCAGCCTACCTACGTAGTCTGTCACCAGGCTGAATGGGAATACTCTGGTTTCCCTTTTAGATGGTATTTGTCCATAATAGACAGCCTGTAAAAACAGGGATATAATTTTTTCTGCTTTTAGCTAGGAATAGGGGAGGAATTCCTGATTTTCTACGGACTTCTATTCTAGCCAGCTCAATTCAGATGTTATTTTTTTAATGAAGATCATTCAACAGATAAAGATTCCCCGTAAACCCCAATTCTTTAAAGGGACAGCAGACCTTCCTGGGAACTGGAGTTTTTGTGTGTATAAATCAGCACAGGAATGATTAATAAACTATGCTGGTGTTGAGGTAATTTTCTATCTGTGAAAGGCAGTTCTTTCTACATAAAACTGTATTCACTCTGGATCTGCAGTTATAAAAATGGAAAGGCATGAGGACACATCAGCTCCTGGCTGGCTGTCAAGTGTTGGGAGCTGCTGAATTGGACAAACTTGGTTTCTCTACTGTGCTAGTCCTTTTCTACATTTCACCCTTTTCATCTGTCCAATTAAACTTTTCATTATTTTACAGATTTTTGGGGGGATCCTTCAAAGCAGTTATTCAGCTTCTATACTTTGTATAGAAAGTAGGATATTACTCATCATTCCATTCTACTGCTTTCTTTACCACAGAGAGAACACACTTGCTGTTTGCTGACTCCTCGGGATTGCAGAAGCAAATGTTAAAGGGATTTGCTCTATATCCACCCTACGGGAGTCCTGCTTAGTGTGATTAATTCCCTGTGCTAACATGTAATTAAACACACCTTGAGGATTTTTTTTCCCCTATGAATCTGCATATAGCCAAATTAGAGGAAGAATTCCCACTTCAGAAAGAAACTGGCTTAAATATTCTGGGAGCTGACAGGAATGGGTCACTTCATACATCTAGTACATTGACACGGGTCCACAAGCTTTTTGGAAAAACAAGATTTAAAAGTTGGGCTCCCTATCCACATGCCACATTATTATGCTAGGACCAGCAGAGTAACAACTGCAAACCTAGGTAACTTCAGAGAAGTACAACTGCTGGCTTGCCATATTTTTTCTTCTTTCTGCCAACTCCTAAATAAAGGAAACACTAATATCTGAACAACCTCTATTTTCTTTCAAGAAATTCCCTCCTCTGAAAGGTTTCATTAGATCTTTCATTAACCTGCTATTATGTATCCAATGCATGACTTTACAAAACAATAACAAAAAAGTTTAATCTTCTGATGCAGAAAATGAAATCCTAGTCTTTAAATATTTTTATTATTTGGGAAATTACATTTTCAGGGTCCAGTTTTCTTTCCTCTGTCTTGTACAACTGAAAAAAATTTCAGGTTAATTCTTGCTGGCATTGACATATTTTTACACCACTTATCTACATATTCTATTTCCCTCCTGCTCTTAGCTACTCTATTGCAACAGGAGCCCATAGAATTTAGGGATGATGCAGTTTTTTTGGATACCTGATGCACGGCAGAAGGATCAAAGGGAAGAAGTCCATTTGTTCTACTTGTCCCAAATATACCAGATACACAAAATACATGCAAGCCTCACTGGATGTTCATACAGACAAAATCACTGCTGGTGTTGGCTGACAAAATCCCCTCAAGCATTTCCTTCTCATGCAAAGAGAAGACTTCCCTGAGACCAAGTAATTTTCATCTGGTGTGTTTGGACTAACCTAATCAGCTTGATGTGACTATATATTTTAAACTCTAGAGGAGGAGAAGTAGAACAGTGCAGTACGACTTGGAGCAATTTTTACTCTAAACTTTACCAGACATTGTCTGCTTTAGTTTATCTTTATGGCTGGTTCCTTAGCTTCTGGCAAGGCAAGTATTTAAAAAATGAACATATGTTGCATAAAATGACAATGCATGTAAATTAATTATTTTACTGTGACATACATTTCTAGCATAGCTCTCTTCCTGCAGAGCAATCTCTATCGTAGTGATTCTGATCAGGTTCTGTGAGGTCTGTGTGGCCATGTCTGTTAAAATCCAGCTGCATTTCATGAGTCATTCATTACCTGTAAATGCAGGTGAGACTCCTATATGAAGTAAAGATGAACTTTCAAGTAATTGATCTAATGAGGATGGGAAATATTGTAGTAATTAATGCTTTCGGTGTAGCTGTTAGGGTGGATAAGCTCCTTCTGTGGATTATTGAATGTCTGATTTCTGGTTTCAAGTTACATGCAGTGCAGGTGCTATTTCCTCATCTGCCTTGGAGATGAGTTGTAGATAATTTTTTAAAGTAATGTCAAGTAAATACAAAGCATTGCGGTTAATAGCTTGAAGGATGCTAATAATAACCATGCTTTTTGCTTGCTGCTCCCCAAATAACCTTCCTGACTGGATTTCTGTTCTTAAAAACTGAAACTGAATGAGAGAAAACAGAATCAGAACTGCCTGAAATGTCAAATCTTAGGAGCACAGCTTGGAGCGCAGACAGATGGACCTAGCAAAAAGCAACTGCATATAAAAGTGCTATAATCCGTTGGAGCAGCATGTTAGTCGAGAACAATCAGATTCAAAATTGTTCCTCTGAAATTTTCTCGCTGGCAACCAAACATTGTGACTTTTGTCATCGTGCTACGAGGATGAATCAGATGGGTGACAAGAGCCAGGGACTGGAGAGAAAGCAGCAGATGTGAAGACAGAAAAGTGAAGCCAGCACAAAATGCCTCTATCGCTTACGAGGGGAGGTAGTGATTATGGCATTAATCAACATTCCATAATCAATGGCAAAAACTCCAAGGAGTGCCAATATCTATTCATCTTTATTTATGCATATGCCAATCCTTCTTTATGATGTTGTCCCTGGGAGTAGTCTCTAGGTTATAAAGATTGTTGCCATGAAAAGAGATAATTGTAGTTCATGACCTGGAGGCCAAGGTAGTGCATAATGATGCTATTGTGCTCCGGGATGTACAGAGAGCTCCAGAGTGAGGGTGGAATGTAACCAAATACAGCATTCCAGCAGAAAGTCAACAATGCATTTTAAACAGAAAATCCTAGCTGTGCTATTAGAAATATGCTTTTGCCAGGATGTAATTACACAGAAAACCAAATTATATCACAAAAGTGATAGCATTCCTGACATCAACAGCCAAAAAAGTACTTTACCCCAGGAGCTCCCCAGACCTGTGAACAATGGGAAGTTGTATTAGAGGGCTGTAAGTCTGGGACAGAATCCTACCTTTGACTGCATAATGCTTAACTCCTTCCTTGCCTCTTGAGCAATGCTTTCTGTCTTGCTCACCCCATAATTACATCCAATATGTGCCATATTTTAGACTGAGAACTATTTCCCTGTATAGTACTAAAATGTGCTAGCTATAAGCCTTAAAATTATCTAAGAGAGTGTCTGGCTTAGCAACCTTTGAGCCTGCTGTTTCCAGAAGGCTTCAGCTCAGCACACCAGATAAAGAGGCCTCAGGGATGCTTTGCTGGTTTTGGCAAGGACTATACTAGAAACCTAAAGTCATTCTGACTTCTCCTCTTTACTGATTACAATCTCGTTTTCTATTTTCAGCATCGTTTTAGAAGAACGCTAGAGTGCCTTTTTCATGCTCAGACATACAGATAATAAGTTGCATCACACCAAGTTGGAGGCGACATGATTTTTGGAAAGACTAGTGTGTTAAAAGTTTATGAGAAGTTTGATTTAAAACTATAGTCTACACCATGTTCCCCAGGGAAAAAGACAAGGCTCCTTTAAAGCTTGGAAATGATGCTCCATTTGCATTGCATGGGATCTGAACATACTGGATTAAGTTGCTTTATGTGATGTTATGTGACTGAACGTAACCAAGTATAACCATATGGTCCATAAAGTAACTTGTGAAATAGACTTGCCTTACCCTGGGAATAGATGTTGCTCATTTACGATCCCCAAAATATTCTGTGTCTGAATTGCTTACAAGTAGTACGAGGGAGTTGGGCTGTGTTTTGAGGCTGGTGCAGCAGCCAGACAGAATCCTGACACCAGCTCAGCTATAAAATGTACTTGTAGGTCAAAGCTACAGAACAATCTGTATCGTGCTGATTGCTGTCTTTAGTGTTTCCTGGTGATGTTAAACTGAAGGCTGTAAAGACCATTACATTATTTTGGTTAGTTCTCCAAGGAAAAGAATAATCTTGGAATCCAGTTCTTCTACCTCAAGGATAAAATAATCTGTTTGAAGTCATCCTAACTCATTCCTCTGTAGCCTTTAGTTCCTGTCTGCTATCTTTGACAGCTAATTCTTTCCCATTCTTCGGTTGTAGTTTAATCATGCAAAACTACACTAACACTTTTCAAATAGTGTAAAAACTACACAAATGCTTTTCAAATATTTCAAATACCCACTACTTTTTGGTTTGTCTCTTGTAATAATGATCTGTAAATCCTAGGAGCTTTCCTGACAGACCTTGAAAGACTCTATTTATGTTTCCAAGCTGGTCACTTACAGTAGCACTTGGATGCTATGGAGTCACTGCATGTTACTATAATGGACCATAATTGCCAAGTTAAGACTCAGATCACAGTTACCTCAATATCCTGGATTAAACTGAATTCTGAGCCTGGGACTAAGCTGTGACAAAAAACACAGAACCAGAGTCTTCCCTGGGTCAAAGAATTCTTGGATCTAGAATTTTTGTATGAGCCTTTTGCTAATATCTAAATTTATTTTTCACTTTACAGGACGGCTGGGTATAGCTGAATACTAAAAATGTGTTCCTGTGAGAACAGAATTGGAGCACACTGAGCAGTGGATAGTCAGCTCAGTCTCCTTTCTTCTTAACTGTCAATAACATCTATGAAATTCATATTTTAAAATAAATAAAAGGACAAAGAATAAAGAATAAATGATATGATCAGTGGATTAATCTAATCATTTTATGGTAGTACTGGCAATAACCATTGTTGTTTTAAAGCATGATGAACAGCACTTTTTGATTAAAGCTGCATGGAAAAAACACACATCCTGCTTCTTAAATATCTTAAGGAAAATAGTTTTACCATCAGATTCATCCCTTCCCAGTTGCCAGTGAATTGAGTAATACTAGAAACAAATGGCTGCCAACGGGAGACATTCCTGATCAATGTCCAGAGGCAGTTCCATATATTTAATGTTGTAGCCCTATAATTAAAACACATAGTCTAAATTCAAATATTGCATCAACTACCTGTTGACTTTATTTGACCAATGCTTCTTTATTACCTCTTAGATTTTTTTATTATTCATAAATATCCAAACCCCTGCTAAGACTATAAATCCAGAGGTGATGAACTCTATTCCATTAGGGATATTTATGCCTTTAACAAGAAGATATTTGATACTAATAATAAAGATCTTTGCAAATTTCCTAAGGAGTTACTTGAACTATAGCATCCTGTGCAGTTACTCTATCCATACCCAATTTCATGTGCTTTTTAAAGACTGAACATTTTCTATTTTGTTAAATAAGAGAGATTTCAGAAGTCATGTAATATCCCTCTCTGGGGATATGTGCCTGTATGTGCATGTTCATGTACAGGTAGGGACTTTCCTCCCCGCTTTGCACTCAGTCCCACCTCAATCCACATCCAGCTCCGTTTTCTCATTTTTTTTCCAGTCAGAGAGTGTTTCCATAGATGGCAGTTGTAGAAGTATCAAGTCCTACTCATGAATTTTGGATGAAAACAGACACAGATATTGGCTTCCCCACTGCTCGAGGAACTCATTTTTGAGACTTATTTCACCTCCAGAAGTAGGTGAATGCCTAAACTATTTAGACTTAAATTATAGTAATGGGAACTGAATATAATTGTTTTACCAGATATTGGATTCTTTCCACATCTGGCACTGACGTGCAGTGATGAAATGGGCAGGAAAATAGGAATTAGAGGTAAAGAAAGGTAGGAACGGATATTCATTCCTAAAAGAATGAATCAAAGCACTGAGTACTATGTCCTTTTCAAGGTATTTTCTGCTGTTTCTGAGTTTCTTTCTGAAATGTAATTGGAGCAGGTGGCCAGAGAAGAAAGAAAGCAAACTCATGAGCAGTTAAAAACCACTTTGATATCATTATTTCATATCTAAAAGTTCAATACTAAGACACTAAATGTAGAAGAAAAATGCAAATTAAGTTCTTTTGACCTTTGTCCTTTGGACAACTACTAGATCTCTTTTCCCCCACTGTGACTGATAAGCATAACGAAAACGGAATGAAGACACGCCAAGAATGTCCAAGTTCTTCTTTTGCAAGCCTTCTGTTTTCTTCTGAGAAAAGGAGTAACCTCTGCAAACTACATTATTAAGCTGTAACTAACAAAAATAGTGCCTCCTTCCTGTCACACTTTATAGCAGACCAAGGATGTGCAAATCATAGGACTATAGATTTATTTTCCCTTATTTCATTAAATATGTATCTGTGAGGGAAATAGGCACATCCAGGATTATTCCCTTAGAACAATTTCATAAATTGCATGTGTTCTGCAAAGACTTTTAGGCACAGACTAAAGATCTATTATTTTTTCCTTAGATTTTTTCCCTCAGGTCTTTCATTTTAGTTTCCTCTCCCCTCTGGGTTGTAAAAAGTTGAGCCATTTCCTTCATAAAATAGTCATCTTCCTAAAATAAGAATAGAAGCTTCTGACAACTGTATATCATTATGATATTCAAGCTACGTAAAATCAGCCCAACATCTGTTTCTCTGTCAATTTTCCAAACCCTAAACTACTAATAATATGCTAGACGGATGGTAAAACCAACTATCACACTATCTGGATCCTTCTGATTAAATAAATGTAATGGGATGTGTGGCAGCTTTTGTGACAACACAAAATGTATGGAAAAAAAACAGATGCGAAAAAGAATCACAACAAAAAACCAAGGAGCATATGCCACCAATAAACAAACATCAAAAGTAAACTCCAGAAAACATAATTTAAGACCAGTAGTTTATCAGAACAGATTTGACACATTCTGTTTTTACAGTTACATCACTTACATAATGGTTTCTTGCTGTTTTAGAAATCATGGCTGACCAATGATACAATTGACCTTGATTTTTATATTTCACAGTTATCATTGGGCAACCAGTTTAGAGTTAGGAATTCTGCAGTGAAGGTTGTCAATCATGCAAGAATATTCAGGATGTTCTATTGCATATGACTGTGACTTTGGCTAATGTATAGGAAACAATACCTGGATTTGATAAAATAATTCCCTCTAACTATGTTGGAGCCATAGAAGAGACAAGAGAGGAAAAGAGACTGCCATGACATTCATTTCATTGCCAGACTTGAATAGATCTTTCTTCTGCTCAGCGCATGTAATGTGACTAAATCACTGTAGGTACTTAAGGATGGAAAACTGAATCAAACTGGCGATCCTGATACTTTAATATTCTATATCCTGAAACATGTAAGTAAACAACAAGTAAACAAATAGGCAGTGAAAACCTTCTCCCAAGATGCATTGTATGAATTTCCAAAGCTGGAGATGATGTTCACTTCTTTGCAGGGAACAGCCCTTGCTGTTCTCAGTTTGAATAATCAGGGTTTGAGTTGCATTCTCCTTGTGGTTTCTACAGTTGTCTTGAGGCTGCAACTCGGAAGAATTCACATTATTCTCTCTTCATCTCTTTTTGTGCTATTTAATTTGAAAAGAGAAAGTGCAGCTGCCTCATTCCTCTTCATCGACTCTGCATCTAACTTCCAACTAATTTTAATTGCACATTCCCCTATAACTCTAATACCTCCCTTTGTCTGAAACTGGCTTTATGAATGAAGGCACAGTGATTAAATTACAGTGATGACATGCCTGCATTGACTTCTCTGCTATGCATTGTGGTATATAACAGGGTTTGTTGTGTAAAGTCTCTCAGGCTATTAGTTGTCTGAAATAATCTTGCAAGAAAAGGTTCAGTTTTTAATGATAGAATTCTAAGTGGCAAAATGGAGCGGAGAATATTAAAAAATGGGATGAAGTAGAAAAACTTCTATGATAGAACACCTTCTAATTACAATAAGGCACTCCAGGGCTCAAATTATCAAATGATAATTTACACCTAGGTGATTTGACAGCACTCGGCCTTTGGCCTTCTGCCTAACAACACAATAGGTGTAAATCATTACCAAGTGATTCACACCCTGTCATGTCTTATTGCTTAATTAATTTGTCTAAAACGCTTTCCATGAGAACTTATAGCAAATGCCTTTGTTGTACATCTTTTAGTATGGGGTCAGTATCTGCCCTCTCTGTCATTCTCAGCTCTCATTTCAGCCCGCTGTGGTTTAACAGGAAATTTTCACTTTTACCACGCAGTCATTTAAATTGATGTTTGCATTTTACGCTCTCTTCTTTTAGCTAAGTTCATCCGTTGTTCAATGGCTGCTGAATCTGTGGACTCATGGATGAAGGTTAAACTCATGCTGAGTTAGGACTGCAGAGAGGCTAGGACTGATCTTATGGGTCACTGGAAAATTGCACTCAAGCAGTTAAAATGTTATTTTTATTAACTTGTAAGTGTATGTTTACTCAAGCAGGAATATCAGCCTCATATATAATCTTAGAAGAAGTCAAGCTATATTGTTGAGGCAGACATTAAATATTTTGAATATAAATAATATATAGTGTAATCTTGCACTGCTCCAATCCAAAGCCCTGGCAGTGTTCTGGAGAATAATAAATTCAATGATACAAAAAGGAGTTAAACAAATTCATGAAGAACATAACTACTCATAGCCATTAGAGAAGATGATCAAGCTGCAGCCTGGGGTCCTTAAATTACTGATTCCTTAAAACCAGAATAATCTTAGAAGGGAAGTGACCCTGGAATTCACTTCTGACTCCTTTACTAGGGAGGATGCTAGGTTAGATGGATCAAACATGCTGGAAGGCCTAAGCAGGTTCTTAGCCAGAGTTTCTCAAGCACTGTTTTCTACTAGAAAAGATAAAAAAAAAATTACAAGAAATACACCATAAGCCTTTGCAAAGGCAATAATTTTTCTAAGTGTTCACCCAGGACAAAGCCCTACCCAATCCTCCCCAAATGCTTCCTTTGCCAAAATAATTTGTCTGCCTCTCCTGGGAACAGGGGAACAAACAACCTGTCCTTGCATCCAGAATAGATGCTGTCTGAAAATACTCAGGATCTGGAGTGATGAACATGGGAAAAAACTGAAGGTGGAAGCCATAAACATCTGATAGTCAAGACAAGGGAAAAGCTAGGGATAGGATGTTTGAGTAAGCAATGCTCTCCTAAGGAAAGGGACTTCGGTGGCAATTTTTCTCATAATTTCTCCTTGCTCTAGAAGTTGGGAATTTTGATAAAATCACTCTTGTTAACAAATTTTAACCCCCCACACACACACACTTTTAGTGAGTGTATTGGCTTTGACTCAGAAAGTCCTTAACTTTCAGGCACAGAGGAAGGGCCAGCAAGTCACCAACGTGCCTCCAGTGCTTCTCAAAGGACAAGTAATGATTAATTGACTTCTTGCTTACTCAAATGCTTGATCTTTCTTGCTCTGCCATTTAGAACTGAGAAAATATTCAATGGTATCTTGACTTGTTTTGACTTCTTTTAACTGATTGTAATTTTTCCATGATGAGATAATGATTTCTCTCAGATCTCCTTGTTGAAGAGTAACTGGGAAAGTGTTCTTAAACTATTTCAAGCCATGTAACAGTCATTATTGGCCACATAAGGTTTTTAATATCTCTGCAGGGGAATGCAGAATCAACTTTCTGCCCAATTAACATTTGTATTCTTGGTTACTTCTGCAATTCTTATTAGAAATTATATTTTGGAACACCATCAACCTACCTTAAAACTCTTCTACAATTATTATTTTTATTAATATAAGTAACGAAGCAGTGATGGAAATGAAAAAATTAGACACAAGACTACATTTAGCTTTGAAGAATCCTATTTCTCCTTATTGAGTTTCATCTTTGAAAATGGAAGTTCACTACCTGCAACTTAACACCGGCAAACTACAGAAATTTACTTCACTTCTTTGACAACTTGAGAAGAAACATCTGGGAAAAACAAGCCAGAATGTGAGCAGTTGGAAATTTGATTGCAAGAGAATATACATTGTTCCCTTACATAGAGTTTCCAAATTAAGACTATTTTCTGACAATCCCTCTTACCAAAGTTACCTTTTAATACTTAAAAATTCAACTATTTCTTAATTGAAATCTCAGATGAACATCACTTAACAAAAATTTACATTTTTTTTCTTGCCTGTGTTAATTTGCCTCATCAATAACAGAGTTTTCACTTTTCCACTTATTTGAGATCAATATTCCTGGTAAGAACATGATTTTATATGTATTTGTGTAATGATAAAACTACACATGGTGATGTCAGAATTTGGCTCTCCCTGTTTACAAGTGTGTTGACTCTAGTTGTGCAAGTGTGACAGGGACATATCTTCAGTTGTCTTTCAGCAGATCAAGACTCACTGTTCTTTGCAGCCATTTGCTCCAGAGCCTCATTGAACACAAACAGCAGCTGAACTCCCCTCTTGATTCTGAAGATTTCTTGTTTACCACTTTGTCAAATATTCCACTTGTTTGGGACCTTGTATTTAAGGTAACCAATTCAATCAATGGTTTTACCAACTCATCTAATAGTTTTCTATCATGTGTATGAGGTTCCTACAGTGCAGGAGAACATGATTTGGGGATGGCAGATGCCTACATTTCCTAAGAAGCCAGGTTAGCAAGTCATATATTTTACCACTGCTAAGTAACCTTAATAACCTTCCTGAACACTAACCAGCCCAAATGGCCTGGTGTGTTCAACAAGATCAGCTGTTTAGCCCGAAGGAGGGACAGGCCATGCAAACACATAATATTGCATAGAACAAACAAGCCCAATAGTGATGATCGCAAAGGCGGTTGCACAGAGATCTAGCTGTTCCTTTTATTTTTAAAAAAGGAATTAATTCAGTGTCACTTCATCTCCTGCAACTGTTGGAAAAATACCCGTGAATCTGGCTATCAAGATAAAAAGAAACTTCATGGGGACCACCCAGAATCTGTCCTTGGTTATCCAGGGCAACAGAGCCTTAATGAAAGATTTTCTCTTTTCCTTGGTTTTGTCTTAAACTTTAAAAGGCCAGGAGAGCCCTTTAAGCACTTAGGCAGCTGCCCAGAAATTGGCTTGCTCTGCCAGACAGCTTTGCCAGCACTCTCTTGCTCCCCTTACCATGATGCTGAACTCCTTAGTAGTAACGATGAGTTTTCAAACCATAATCCACTTTGGATCTTTTTATTAAAAAAACTAGCAGGTCTGGGTTGGATTTTGAAGATACTTATATCTCCCATTCATGATTTACCTATTCTTGACCTTAAAAAACGTATTGGAGGGGACCATTGACTGCAGGAACTTATTTATTTGACTTCTGAAACCCTGTTCTTGCCTAATTTCTGCTTGCTCCTCAGAATGTTCCGATATAAAGCAGTGAATGCTTTTACCAACTTTCCCTGGTAAAAGAAGAATCTTCCCTAATTAACAACGCTGTCTCTAAAACAACTTCAGAGTGGCAGTTTTCTTTATCCTGTATCTGAACTTAGATTATCCCTATTTTTCAAGTGTGCTGACTTAACAAGAAAAAGGGGAGCTAAATAAAAAAAATCTATATTGAAAAGTGGAAGATTACAGTCTATTTAGCAAGACTCTCTTTTGGTTTTTATTTGAGAACAGGGATAAGTTTCTAATTATTAGGCTAAAATTTACTGTCGTCACACTTGGCAAGTTAATCAAAGGCAATGTGACTGTAGAACTGCAGTTGAATTTCACAACAGTAACATGGCACAGTCAGAAGGATTAGCTTGTAAATCCTCTGTAAAGACTGTATGCAGGACAGGGAAAAAAATGTGTCAAAAGAGAGTGCAATATTTGAGTGACAAGAGGTCTTCCGTAATTTTTTTCAGTTTGAACAGAAAATCTGGATTAGAAGGGTTCTCTAGGATTCATCAAACCTTTGGGGCTCATTTCCTATATCAAGACCCAGGTCACTCAGTTTACAAGAAAGCCTTGCAGAAGCATTTCATGCAGCATGACCCATATGCGACAGGAGAGCTCAGCCTGACCTCTGAATCATCCTGGTCTCTGTCACCAGGACTGCCTGAGCTCTGCTCACTTTGGATTAGGAGACTTATCCAAAGATTTCTGATAAATATTTCTCCTGCTCTTTCATTCTACTCCTTCTCACTGTAGTAAATATCATTGAAGAAACAGAAGCTGAGAAGAGTTCATCTAAACCAATGCTTTACAAGCACCTCTAAAATGGTGATCGTACCAAATTTGCATGCCTGCCATCTGCACATAAAACCTTGCCTTTGCTCTGGGAAAGCTTCCTTGCTGAATTTAGAGTCTCTGGATCCACACAGCTCTGCCCCATTGCAAGGTTCTCTGTGTAAACATGGGTAATAGGGATAGAGGCAGCTGCGTGTGTCCATCTGAAGGGCAGAATGCACTCTTAAGCTTTAATAACAATACTAGTGGCAATATGTAACATTTAAATAAGCCTTTTCATCTTCAAAGTCCTCTGCAGCCACAGGGATTCACCTAGCATCTCTCTGGTGTGGATATTATTAGCATTATTTTACAAGCAGACAGGGGACAAAGAAAAACAATGCAATTTGCCCAGGGCTAGTGGTGGGATCACCAGTAAAGAGATTATTGTGAATTAGCATTACCTGGGAACATCAGAAAAAATAACAGACATACGTCTTCAAAGGATCACAGAGTGCTGATAGTGTTTGTGTTCTGCTGCTCTTTCCTAAGAATTTACAGGGATATATCCCATTCATTAACCTAACAAAGGGAAAAGAAGGAAATTTTAACTGGTGAGAGTCATCCAGAACTCTCCTGCTGGTAGCTCAGTGTTGCTCAGTGTATTGTGATGTAGATTCGATTGATTTGTTGCAGAAAAGTGCAGCACACTGCAGGGAAAGTGAAATATCACCTGGAGTTTGCTCCACTGCACGTTGATTTAAACCACACTGAATTTAAGTACAACAATCTAGAGGTTTCGGATCAAGCCACCCTTCTATAAACACATGATAAATCTTTTGATTTTTAAGGAATCCTGTTTACACAAAAGCAAACTCTTGTGCAAAGGCTGAAATGCAAGAATATCAAAACTGTATTACAGTAGCTGAAATACTAATGCAGGGCCTCCTGGATTGTACCTCCCTTAGAAACATGACATGGTTTTGATCTAAGCTTTGGGGAATAATGTGGACAAAAAGCCTTTTCAAAAGCAGAGAATAAAAATGGTCTTATTTGAAATTTGAGCATAACAGCTGAAAAAAGCACCACCCTCATCTTTATTAGCCTGCTATTCAATCCACATGAAGTGAAGACATTGTAACGCTGCTTTTATCACCCCAGTGGATGTGGAGTGGTAATAAATGGAAAGAAACGCATTACACGCTATCCAAGAGACCTGATCCTGAGCTGCACTGAGCTTCTTATTCCAAGCCGGGAGTCCTTTTAGCTCTACTTGACCTCAGTGAGAAATTTGGGCTCTCCAAACCTAGTATTCTTACAACTCTGGCATAGGTGTACTGAAAAATACATTTAAAAGAAACACAAAATGTATTTATACCCTTTTTTGTTGCTTTGTTCTGACATCTTATGTTAATGTAGTACATCTGGCAACATAAAGGTATGGCAGCTGAGCACCATGTGAAATATAAAAATCAAGTCAATTTTGTCTAGGATTTGTAAATTGTGTAAGGTTAAGCATATTCTGCAGGAAAGAAACACATTATCCTTCCAGAAGTGGATTTGTGTTTGCATTTTCCTATTAAAAAATCATCTTTCACACAGTCTTCTACGTTGTTTATGTGAATAAATACAGAGTAGGCACATAGTACTCCATCAGTACTGGAAAAATATTGGTCTTTTTTCATAGAAAAACAACAGCAAATGCTAGAAATCTTATCATCCAGGGTGCTGTTGATTTTTCTCTTTTATTTATAGGAGACAGCTACAGGCATACCACTTATTCTCTGATATTCCTACAGAAACAGCAACCATCTGGGTGCTGGGGTGGGCGCACCGAGCCCTAGGGTGCCTTTAGCCAGTTCACTTGGAATCTCGAGTCTGTCCTGTCCTATCACCCAGCAGCAATGGAACATTTGTTCCCCGAAGGGCCGGCACGCTGCCAGCAGCAGGTGTTAGGCTGTCCTCTGGGATGAAGGCAGCAGGCAGGAGCACTGATGTGTGCCTATGACAAGATGTTGCAAATCTGCTCTCATAGCGACGGTGACAGCATCTGGGACAGTGTTGTGAGTCACCATTCTGTAACCATTAAAAACCAGTTGCCGTTCCTTTCATAATAATAAATTAAAATATCATTCCAAAGCGTGCTGGTCTCGGGAAGGAAATGAAAGAAGGCATGTATGGATGAACACATGCGTGTGCCCTGGCACACACATGGCATTGCAAGGTATATTATCCAACCGTGGCTAAGTGATTGTGCCTTAAATTAACAGGTAGGCTTGATTGATGGGATGGGGTTGTGGCTACTATTCAGACTGCATTTTTAGATTTTTCTAAAGGAAATACAGTCAAGCAGAAAATGTTTAGGAGTCAATAAAAAAAGTTACAGAAGCTATCCTTTTAAGCTAATGATTTTATAACTAATAGATAATTCTTACCCGGTTGCATCTATTAAGTTAATATTCCTAAACCACTTCAGTTTTAGATTTTATTTACATAGGCTGAAGTTATGCCTCTTCTGCCTAAATCCAAAGCTAAGCAGGGTATGTGGCATTTTACAAGAAGAGGATTTATATAAATATCTACATGGAAACAATAATAGATTAGCAGTAGTGCCTCTTTCCAAGATGTCTGTTTTGAAAATGCTTGCATAGATCTGTAGGCAGGTGCACAGATATTGTTTCCATGACCTCTTCCCACAGATATCATATTCTTCTACTTCGGTATATACTGGATTTGAATATGGATAAAGCGCATTTTTAAAATTCGCCAACAAGCCATACAGCAAATATCCAAATAATGCTGTCCCTTGATTTCTCTGGAGTCTTGTTTCAGCCTGGCATGCTTATCTTCCGAGCAATCTAAATCCAAGGCCTTCCATCTTATTGACCTTTGTTGAATATAAGGCATGGGATTGACGAACTCAGTGACTGGGCCTCCCTTTGACCACTGGTCTCTTGTCAGCAAGGCCACAGCTTTAATTTGGGCTGAACTTGACCTGGTTCAGATCAATGGCAACTGTTAATGATGTCAACAGAGCCAGGATTTCACCCCTGGCCTGGACACTTACAATGGTCAGTTTTATTGTGATGGGGCTTCATAATCCTGGCTTATCAACATGAGGGGCTTCAGAAAGAGAGGACTCTCATGAGGGTCAATGACTCAAGTCACATTAAATCCAACACAGCCTAAGTAATTTTTAGCATTTTAGTGTTTTCCCTCCACTCATGCTCAGTCTTCACTTGGTTTAACAATCTGGTTGGTTTTTCACTGGTTTTGGTCCACCAGATAAGTAATTTGCTCCCTCTCTTCCTTTTATACTTTCCTGTAAGCTCCATTTTTGTAGATTTGCCTAATAATATCCTATACACTGCTGAAGACCAGATATCTTTGCTGTCTATCACAACACTTTAGTGAAAAATAAGTTATTTTCTCAAAGACAGGTGAGAAATAGATTTCAAATGGTCCATCTTGTGGAAATACATTTTACTTCTTACCTTTTCTCTTTTAACTCCACGTTTTTAGATCAAAATTTGTTATATTTTTTTCCTCACTAACAAAATGTGCAAAATAGAAGCAGGTGGGCTTTTTTGACAGTTTTGAAGAAACTAAATTATTGCTTTTTGTTGAGCAGATTCAGTTAATAATTTGGTAAAAGTATGTAGAAAATATTGTAAATGCCAAAACATTTTTTTTCTGGTTCTTTTTAAAATAAAAAGAATGCTGATACTTTTTGGTAGAATTTTCCCTCACAGCCAAGTATTTGTCATTTAAAATTTGACCTAAACCTGTAAGAAGACAAGACTCTCTAGAAATTTCAAGTGACATAAAAAGGGGGAAAAAAGGAATTAATTTACATTTGAATGTTAAACTCAGGGATGATGCAGAGCACATTATTTTTTTAAATTTTTGTTTTGCGATGGAATTGAAAAATTGATCACTCAACTATTTTTTCACAACCAGGGAGCTGACTATAGTGGCACAATCAAACAAAACTCCTCACCACACACTAAACTCCTCTGTTACCTGTAATTCTGCTATAGACTTTAAATGCAAGTCAGATATTGCTGTATAGTTACTAGTGTCTTCAATATAAACATTAGTAAAATAGAATATAAACTCTCTTATGAAAGGGAAGAGAGACAGAAAAACAAGATAAAATTAAGTGCAGCTTTGAACCTCTCATGGTTTTTAGGGATTAACTGCTGAGTCTGTATTTAGTGACATAACAACCCCAAATCCAAAAGGTGCCAATTATGTCACACACTTGACCTCTGCTAAAGCCTGGTGATCACCTCACAGCTCATGGTTCTTTTAATATTTTTAAGTGAATACTCAAGTTTTCTTCAGTTTCCCACATCATTCACTTACCTGCTGTGCGTTTAACATCAGATTTTCAAAGTCAAGCATGTAAATTTCTGCAGGCATCAATATCTGAAAATCCAGCCCACAGTTCAAATGAAAACCACCAACCCAGAATCCTATTCCAATGCGAATTCTACAAATGCCCCAGGAAAGTTGAATCATTTATTGAAATGTTTAACAAAGAAACCACATACTTAGTTGTTTTGATGCATTAGATAAAGGTCTACTTTTTTTTTTTTTAAGAAAAAAGCCTTTGCTGTAAATCAGCAGCATGAAGAATTAAACATGAAAACAAAAGCATATTATTTAAAGAACAGCCTGTTCCCTAAACTGTTACTGTGCATGGTGCCAAACCACATTTTGTGATATATCATGTACAACCTCCTCTTGCATGTTTTACTGTTACGCTTTATATGACTTGGAGTGAGAAAACCCTGATAGTTCTGCCTTAGACTTACCACAGCCATCAAAGACAGGTCCAGTCACAGAGCTGGATCACAACATGACAACTTCCTCCTGGGATGATGACTCTAAAAGAGGTGGAAAATTGTTTATTTACTTGGCAAAATGTATGAAAATCTGAGTTAACTAGAAATGTGAATTTAGAGTGGATCTGTTACCCTTCATGAAACACTTGGTGGACACAGAATGACAGTGACCTCGCTGCAAACTGCAACATACACAAAGCAGGGCCACTTCATTCTCACACAGGCCTGGAAATAAATGACAGTAATCTAAACTTGAATGTGAATTTACAGTATATACCCTATAATTATCACCAGTATGCAAGCATACACCTGTAGAGGTAAATGGCAAGTAGTTCATTTCACACATGGCTATGTTATATTTAATTTAGTGTAGGGTAACAACAAGCACACAGGCAACTAATGCTGAGCAGTTCATGTCCACCAACTTCATGCTTAAATCTACATTTGAATGTTTTGGGTTTGTGCCTCTATCCTCCATCACTACAGTTACACTAATCCATTGTCAAAATTAATCCTGATTAATTTTCCAAGACATAAACTTTCCATACTGTTGTAGAGAGAAGGGTACAGCAGACATTTATGGATCTTATTTGTAGTCTCTCACTGAAAAAATCCCAAACCAGAGACATTCACAGGTTAGAAAAAAACAGGTCTGACAAGTCAGCAAGGGAAAAAAAAGGACTGGAGCTGGCTATGGAAAGGATGTAAGTGGAGAAACCCGCATTTGCAAGCCAATGGGGACAGCGTGTATAGAAGTTGCTGTTAACTGCTCCATTAGCTCAGGTGGAGAGTTCCAAGCCATGGTACAAAAGGTCCCAGAGTCAGGAGTGATCCAGAGGGAGGGATGTCAGCAAGATCTGTTCTCCATTTTATTTATGATCCTTTTAGAAAGATGACAGGCAGGAACTATACTAAAATTATACATCTTTCAATGCCAAGGACTTTTGGGAAAAGAGATTACAGAATCAATGTTATTCCTTTAGGTGAAATTGAACTCCTTCTGCACATATGCATTATATCTTTAATAACATAATTGCATGCTGCTTTTTTCTACAAGTCTCTTGCCTTACTCCTTGCATAGTTCTGACCTGCATTGTGATGAGCCAGGGTTGTTGAACAGTGAAGTAGACTCTTCTGGTTATCCATATATTGAGAAACTAGAGGTAATAAATGAGGTAGATATTCTTTGCAGTTACAAAAGAGTTAAATCCACTTAAGGCTGAGATCTAGACTCTCTAAGTACCATTACTAAAGTCATCATGTGGTGATGGGCAAATCACATAGTCAGTGATATATGTTCACTTACATGTATCTCTTTTTCAAGGGGCCCAAATTGATAGTCAAGGGCTAGAGATACTGAAGTGCTGAACCAGCTGAAGGTGAGGACATAAAGGGCCATGCCAGGAATGTGAAATTTTAACTTGGTATTTCCATAAAACATTTATAATAAACTCAAATATCAGTAAAAAGGAAGTATCAGCTATGAGTATATTGAAAAGATGGATTTTTTTATACACTTAAAATAGAAAGCAGCCTGAATCTAAAATTCTCTTTCATACATATTATTATTGTGAATTCATTGGATTCCAAGGAGCAAAAGGACTGACTTCAATAACTCATTAATGTCACTCAAGTGATTCAACTGCTTCAGACTTTTACCTTACTGCATTTTATTAAAATATTGGCCTTAAAAACTCATTTTCTGTAGTTAATGCCAACTTAGTGTATTAATATGAAGGTCTAATGATAAGTATTCTAAAATAATTATAAATTAACATTAGGATTTTTTTTTCTTCTTTCTGTACCTCATTTCCTTTTACCTTCTGATGGTATAACAAAAATAAATTAAATCTTGTTTGTTACACATATAAATGTGACTGTAAAAAACATTGTAAAAAGCTGAAGAGGAAATTAATAACTCAGGGCAGTAAACAAGGCCTGGGACCACACATTGAACTGTGAGGAAAAACAGAGGTTCTTCTGTCTCATCTATCTTATATGTGAATAAAAAACCACACAGGCGGGTAAACGTAGCATAATGCATACACAGAAGTAGTACAGTCTTAATTTCATCTTTCTAATGTTTCAACCTTTGAAGTCCCCAGTCCTTTTAACATTCCTTAAATGTTATTTCACTGTAATTACTGTGTTTGCAATGAGATTTTTTTTTTCCCCCCCAAATGGAGTTATTCAGTATCAGTCCAGAGAGGCTCTGGGAAAGGGAGGATTGCAGCTTACCTGCTCAAATCCTTTGCACACGTGGCAGATAATTCTGACCAAACTGGAAGATTTTTCCTCGAAATCTTTCATTCCAAAAGAATGAAGTCTTCACCTGTAAGGAAATGCAGAAAAGAGCTGCTGTAGCAGTTTACTCCTGAGTTTATTCTGGGATGTCCTGCCCAGTCCCTTACCTTAGGCAGGGCCATGGTTGAGTACATCCAGCTCATGAGGGAGCCAAGTGTGCATTGCACGAAGGCAGATGAGCAAAACATTGTGGTTTACGAGACGGTTTCGGTGAACAGTGTTTATATTACGGATGGACAAAGGTGCAAGCTTTAGGCTTTTTTCATTCCTAAAAAGGGAAAACCACAGAAAGACAGGAAGATGAGAAGGAAACAAGTAAACAAATGTGGTTTTACAGAAACCGAGGGACAATTTATCCTCAGCACAGCAAGCAAAAACTTGGAAAACATTTGGAAAAGTCAGAAAACAAGTTAAAGTTGGTTGGCAGACTCTGACAGAGCTGACAGCTAAAACTACCCCTGGCATGTTGACAACAGTGTGGCATCAATCTGTGTGTAACAACCTATCCTTGAAAAACTTCATCCTGGATTTGAGCTAGCACTTCCTAACCTTTTCTCTACCCAGCCTCCAAGCTGCGGTGTGGAAAAAGTTTTCAGCCATGACTTTTAACTCATTTACGAGCGGGGGCCGGTGCCCCCCCCTCAGGCCGCCATCATGGCGGCTGCCTCAGCCCTGCTCCCTCAGGGACTCATCTCCCTCCCTTCTGCCTCGCTCCTCGGCACACACACCCCTCCCCAGCTCCCTGCTCACCCTTCACCTAGGGTCTCACAGCTACTCTACATTCCCTTCTTCTTTATTCAGGACATGATTCTGTCTCCTAAAGTAGGGCCGTGACAGGAGGATGANCCCCTGCGGGCCCTGAGGGGGCCCTGAGCACCCTTCCGGACAAGGGTATTAATTACTGCTGCGAGGTTGTCATACGTCTTGCAGTAGTTGTCCACACAAGCCTCTCCTGTCCTTAAAAGCCGCAAATATGATTCTTAGAGCTGTCCCAGTAGCTTTCTGGTAGCACAAAGCCTGCAGAAAAGGAAGCTGAGGGAAGACTTTCTTGCTCTCTACAGCTCCTTGACACGAGGCTGGAGGCAGGTGAGGGTGAGGCTCTGCCCCCAGGGAACAAGTGACAGAACAAGAAGAAATAGCCTCAAGTTGCACCAGGTGAGGTTTAGATTAGATAGCAGGGAAAATTTCTTCACCAAAAGCGTTGCCAAGCCCTGGCACAGGCTGAACAAGGCAGTGGTGGAGTCACCATCCCCGGGGGGATTTAAAAGCCGTGTGGATATGGCACTTGGGACCATGGTTTAGTGGTGGCATTGGCAGTGCTGAGAGAGCATTTGGACCCAGTGGCCCCAGAGTGATTTTACAACCTCAGTGAATCTGTGATGTTTTGATTCCTACGTAGGAAATAGAAAGTGGTTCCTGTACAGCCTAAGCTGAGGCCCAGCAGCCGCCATGTCTGAGTTATGTGGTGGTTTGGGGCCCTAACCCCCACACCAGGTTACATTTCTGTCTGTTGTTGCATGAAGGTATGTAAATGAATGCCATGATACAATTTTTTATGAAATTTCCAGCTGCATCCACTGTTTGCTGGTGATGGCCAAGGCATCCCTATCCTTTTACAGCTGTTAAGGGCCTGCTCTGCCTCTTAGCAAGCTATCAACCATTAGATCCCACCTGAGGTGTGGTGGTAGCAATAGGCATAATCAACCTGTACTACCTGCAGCTTCAACCCCAAGAAAAGTGGGTTTAAAAGGTTGTTATCATGGAACAATCTCACATACTGCCATATAAGATGCCACAGAAGTTCTTTCTGTGTTATTACCAAACCTTAAAAATAGTTTTTCTGTTTTTGAGACCCTTTGGTGTTCTCAGATTATCTGTATTTATACAGTTCTTGTGGTCCTAAGATCTCTATGTGTTTAGCTGGATGATACACAGATAGCCTGAGTTGTCAGTCACTCTCTCCATCGCTCCAGAGTCTCACCTCACATCTATAGACAGCTTTATGTAATATCCCCAAGTGATTCAGCTCAAACACCTCAAATACACTAAAGACAACCCTGTGTAAGATGTCAGCTTTTATGAGGGTCCAGCCAAGGGTTGTCCTGCACAGCTCATACACAGGTTATAATGACCATGTTGTTTTGATTATAAAAGAAAGCTATGCTTTCTTGCTCATGGTATGCCCAGCTATCATTTACTGCCTCATGCCACGTTGAGGTTGATACTTAGCAACTGATAGGGGGGAAAAATGAATTGTTAACATCTGTTTTATCATTTTTTGATGAATGAAAAACCAGACAGAGACCTTATTTGTGCCCAGGTTGTTCAAAACAATGAGGTTTACACAGACCTGATGCCATCATGTGTTGCATTTCTAGCAAAAAACTCAAAAAATTATTTTAGAGTTAGTGCTAAAAGAAAAAAACAAGCTCATATATACTGTCACACAGACAACCTGTCATTCAGCCCAGCAGATTGCAGACTTTGGACACCTGGCTGTTGTGTTACTGGACATCCTATTCTACTTATTGAGGCACCTATCAGAAAAATGAAGATCACTTTTCTTTCATATTTCTCATGTGCTACAGCCATGTGAATAGTGGGTCTGTTTGGTTCCCAACTGCAAAACAAATAAAAATTCCATCTTTAACACTTAGGAAACCATCTATTTTTAGTTTGGTTTCCTATGGAAACAAGGCATCTGTGATCAGGCTGTCTCTGTGCATGTATCTGTCCTTGTGTACCCCCTAATAATTTTTGAATCTGGTGTCCTTTTTCAACCAAGTGTGATGAAATGACAGAAGTTTCAAGGTAACTGGGTTCTAACAAATTTCCTAAAAATAAGGGGCCAGATGCATAAACAAAAAATGTTGATGTTGTGCAGCTGAAGGAAAGGTGCAGCATGACCTTACACCTTGTGAGGCCCCAGAGAATCCATGGAGGTGAGAGCTGCAGTAAATGACAGAGCTATACAGAAGGGCTTCAGTCCAAGGTCGTGCTTTTATGCACCTCAAGTTCATAAGAAACCAGGTTTAATTCACTCCACTGCTCACACAATCATTTGTTGAATACTTGTAGAGGTCTCCCTTCACTTCTCATTTGGAAGATTAGAATTCTCCCTTTTCCTCACAACCAGCAAAGAATCTGGCCCCAGGTGTTTTCAAATTTGGCCTGTCCTTTGAGTCAGAGGATCAGGATCATGTGGTATAAGTCTATCACATTAAAGCTCCCCAAATCCTGTAGGCTTTTCCATCAGAAAGCTTCAGGGAATGCCTGGAAACAAGATGTCTTTGGGAATTAACCAGTGAGCTCCACAAGGAGAAGAAAATAATGTAAGACTCAGCTTTCCTTTTTAAGCTGGTAATTAAAATATGTGAGCAAATTAGGAAATCATTGTTTAAAGATGTGTTGGTTTTGGGAAAATGAAGAAAAGAAATGGGAGCAGTAGCTGAGTAGGCCTTGGTGTGGAAGGGTTGCTAATTTCTATTATCTCATTCATTTTTAGTTGAAGCCATTTCTTGCTTGTCTTCAGTCTTCTCAGTATTGTCCAGAACTGGAAAACAAGCAGCTGAAAGAAGTGTCTCTTGGGGTAAGGAAAGTGGAACATAACACAGAGTAGCTACTAGTACATGTGTGAAGCTGACTTTGTAGTTTAAGAGATGTTACAGCTGACTTGGTGCAAGTTCACTCGGAACTGGAGCCTCTAAGGCAAGAAGGGAAAGACCCAACTCTAATCCTCTCCATGAGATGCATCTGAATCTTTACAGCTACACTCCCACAGGCTTGCATCCAAATTAATAAACTCTATTCCCAAGGCAGAGCTGCTTGTGGATCTGTGTTGTGTAAGTACTGTGTAGAGACTTACTGGCCCAAACTGATGCCTGCTTGTGTCTCTCTGCACTGAGCCCTGTTGTACAAAGAAGCACATAAAAGACTCACGAGGAGTTGTGGGTATAGATGGTGTGTGATATGGGGAGTTAATGAGGCTGGAAAACTGGGGAGAACTGCAGCTCCAACTTTCCCCGGAGACCAAAGGTTTTTCAAGCCCTGCTAAGGTCTGCAGAGAAATTTCAGCTCACTGGTAGCTTTCTTCTCTCTTTCTAGGCTTACAAGAACTCAACACCATGGGAGACAAATAAATCTTTCAGTACAGAAACAGTTTTTCTAAAATTCTTCCCTACCTCTCTGACAGAGGCCTTGCCCCTCTTTCTGTGGTGGACACAGAAAGAAGGAGGTCCCACAAAGCAGTATTTTGGGTTTTCCCTAGAGTAGTAGTATGATTTCCATTTCTACCATGAAGTGATCTGCTGTTGCTCCATCCTGCTCTGTGTAATGTGCTACCAAAATCAGTTCTGCTGCTTATTTGCCATTGTATGGACATTACAACTACAGGCTTCCTAATTTCTAATCTTTCATAGGGAACAATAATGAAAGCCTTTCAAAAATAAAAATAGGCAGACATTTTTGAGACCACTTGCCTGACACTGAAATGTAATATCTTTTAGTTGTACAGGATTTTTTCTTTACAATTTCCTCAACACTTACCATAATTCATTTAAAAATAGTTTAGAAAGCAGTGGGTATAATTAATGTATTGATCTAGTTTTCCATTATGTTGTTAGCACAGGTGAAAAATGTGCTTTTGATGAAATTGTTGATTAAAAACTACCAAAAAATCCATTATATCTAGCTTACTTTTCCTTACCTAATGAAGCAGATGGATGTAAAATGAGGGAAAGCCATATTGACCTTTAGCAGAAATATATATGGCATATAACTTGATACCTATAAGATAATTAATATTAATCTGACCTTTTTAGTTTTGTGAACTACAGTTCTGTTACTAATAGCAGCTACATAATGTGTTGTATGTTTTCACTGAAGAGGTCATACACTGGCTAAGAGAAGGAAAATGTGGATTAGCTGGAGCTGCTCTCTGTGTCTCCTAGATTTAAGGCAGGGAGGGGAAACAATTCATCTTCCCTCCCAAAGCCCTCATTCTGAGTAGGTCAGGAGTGTGCATTGTGCTACTTCTGTGGGCAGCACATCCTAAAAGAGGAACATCAGAGTACTGACCAGAGTGAGGAAGTGCAGGAACAGTTAAATCAGGATATTGGATGGTTCAGCAAGGCAGGTCCGGTCCTGTACTGGTCCCTTCCCTGGAGCAGGGACTGTTAGCACACTGGGTTTGCTCAGCATCTAAGGTGATCCTACAACAATGTTATTTTACATGGTAAGATAGTGAGGGCTACGTCAGTATGTGACTGTGGCTTGCCCAGCATGAAATTACTCAAAAATATATTTGCTTCCAAAATTCAGGTCAAGTCTATGTTAAAATAAATTGAAGACAGTCCCAAAACAAATGCAGTGTACTCTGTAATAGGCCTTTAAGGAATGTTCTAATCAAAAATACTTTTTAACTACTGATTCTGTGATTGGTCTTTCCTAAGATATTAAAAAATCCCAGATGCATTATTTAACAACATCTGTCCTTCATAGTGGGCTGAACATACAACTTGTACCCCAGTTTCTCCATTATCATTAGTTGAAAGTTAGCATTTTGATCCCCCATAGAACTAGTTGATCTTTAAGGTCTCTTCCAACCTAAATCATTTTATGATTCTATGGTTCTATGAAATTGGATTGTTTTGGGTTTTTTTCAAAAAATCCTCAAAATATTCCATAGCAAAATCTCATTCTCTTTGGTTTGAGCCAAGTGCAGATCTTTACAGCCAAGCCAGCATGCACAGTGCTGTCTCTTTTCACACCTTCTAAAGCTCATGAACTCTTTGAGAGCATTAATATTACTCACCTGCAGCCAAAGGTGCCCCCTGTGAGCAAACTCACAGGGATGCGTGGAAAAATGTTTCATCTGCATTGGACAGGTCTAGCTGTTAGCTGAAAACAGTACTGTTACTTTCTATCTGCAGCAAAATGCTCTCCAAATGACAAAATAAATGAATGAAGATGCAGACTTATCCTCCCCCCAAAGCGTGTCCAGCCATCCCAGCTGCCTCCTGCTCTGTCCCCACCCTGCTGCTGTGTTTCCGTGGCATCCCTCCCCTCCGTGCTGTGAGTGCCACACGGCTGACCCCAGACATATAATTTGCTGCATAAAACACAGGAAGGCTCCGCATTTACAGCACTAAATGTATTCTCTTTTAGGAGCGCTGGTTAGCACGGAGCTGTGACTGCAGCCGGCGCTCCAGCCATTCTCATTCAGGCTGAATCCTTGGGTGCCTTCGCTCCCGCAACCCCTGCTCCTCCCTTCAAATTCTAGACAGGCTGTTAGCAGCAGTTGTCTGCCTGCTATAGAGACCAAATGGAAAGGCTCCCCTTTCTCAGGATCACCACCTATCACAAGTTTTTCTGCTTCAAATTTCTTCCCTGTTTTTTATTTTACTGTATTTCAGTGAATTGCCCTTTACTCCTTTCCAGGGTCTATGACTTCCCCCTAAATGTCCTGTTAAATTCTCCCTCTTTTACCACTCCTTTCTGTTTCTTATAGACACTTAAACCTTAGTCTTTTTCCCAGTCTTAGTATCATCCTTATTATTATCTGCCTGTTTTTTATTTTGCCTAGCTTTCTTCCTACAGCATTCTGACTCCCTTGGGATCAGAAATATTGCCCTTCTCTCAGTTCTTGATCTATCCATATATATACATATGTATACATACATATATATATATGTGTGTGTATATATATATATTCCCAAGACTAAATTGTTATGCAAATTGTGTACTTTCAAATGATAAATAAAATATTTTGAGAATATTTTTATATTTCGGCCTTTTTACAGTCAGCAGCATATCCAACTCTTCTTTTAAAGATGCTTGCAACTCTTTTTCTGACTAATATAAATAATGTAAATAATTCATGTATTTAGTAATGATAAATATTCATACTTCATTTGAACCAGACAGTAGTCATCTAGATTAAATTAAACTGCTTTGGATTCAACAGCTGGCAATCACCCATGCCAAATAAGGGATTTTAGTCATACTTTATTTAAAACATAGAACTACCAGAAATGGGAGGTGACGAGGAAAGGAAATGGACTCTCTCACCCAAACATGTAACACATCTGTCTATTGACTGTACTTTATTCAGACATGGCTGCAAGCAAATGTATTCATTCTGGAACAGACTAAATGGGTGCTGAGAGGAAGAATACAGTTTGCATACTTCATGAGCATGGATAGCTGTGTCAGAATCTCTTACTGGTTTTGGAGGTCAATTCTTACTGAGTTATATTCCCCTTGCCTGAGGAAGCTTAGTAATTTTGTGGGCCGTTTGAAAAGAAAAAAAACCCCTACAGTAAAATAAAAGAAAAATAAAATAGAAATCTCCTCCCCAAAGTAATCTTTACTTATATTATTAAATTCTTAAGCTGCATTTTCGTTTTTCCAAGATTTTCATCATTGCTCAGAAACAGGAGCTTCATAAGCATGAAGCAGGGGTGAGTTTTAACTGTGGGAGAGATTTAGGAATTCTGCTTTAAAAATTTGGAGAAATGATGGTTTCCTTCCTTCCTGTTCCAATTACTTGTGCAAATACAGGGTCAGGACGGGAGAAAAAGTGTTTATGCTTTATTTTTGTGTTTGTTTTGTCTTAGTCTACCTTCCTAAATCTGTAAAAAGGGCTTCTGAGCAGGAGGGCTGGGAGCTGATGTACATATTCTTCCTCAGGAAGTTGGAGTACACATGGCTGGAACTGTTCTCTATGTAAACCAGAAAAATTCAGAAGTCAAAAGCAAACCGTGCTTCCTGTCCAGATGAGGTAGGACCACTAGCCTTTAATGAATCTCAGGCAAGGAGCTCTGCAGAACAGGAGAGAGTTCTCCGAACAATTGTTCAATTGCTGCATATGTCTTCAGAGGAAAAACCTGTAATTTTTAAACCAGTCTGAACTAAACCATTTTAAAATCGTGCTGAATGCAAAGCAGCTGTATTTTAACATGTATTATCTAGATGATGTTAAAAATGGGTTTATATCTAGGTTTATAGCTAGTTAACATGTATAGAATCTATAAGTACCACATTATGGTTCTGGTTCATGGGCTAAATATACAGTGTGTGTCCTTCTGTTCACATCAGGCTATTCTGCACTGGGCATTTAAAGTATAAATACAATTTCAAAGGTCAGTGGTTTAGGGAGTCTAGTTATTTTGCGAGATTTTTCTGATTTCCAAAAGAGCTGGACGTGAGAGTAATGGGATGCTTGGGTTCAAAATACAGGAGGAATGAAGTGGAGACAGCTTTAGGTCAGTGGCTTCCCCAGGAGGATTCCCCAGATTGCTGCCAGCAGCCCCGCAACTCACAGAGACATTAATAAACACTCCGTGTTGTTATTTTTGCTTGCTTCTGTATTCTTTCCAGCATTCAGAGGATTTAGGGCAAGTAGGATGTGCCAGTAATGAGAAGCAAACACTGAGATGGCCAATGGAAATATTCTTCTTCTTCTTATGCCTGCTCCCCATAAAACATTTGCAGGTGGGCCGTCTGGAATCACAGCCATGACTCTGCCTGGTGTTATTTCCTCGTTTGTTGTTTTCTCCATCTGCTCATTTATTTTCCTGGTTATGGTCTTCTTCTCTCTGTCTCCATTTCCCCCTGCTCATTTGTATAAGTAGAAATATCCTTCCCTCCAGCAACTGTGTAATGTGCTTTCCCTTTTATGTATATATTTAGCTTGCAAATAGGTAGCTTAAAGAGCTGAGACAAGAGAGAGAAGCCATCATCAAATTTCAGCAGAATCTTCATGTGTTTAGACTATATTCCTGCAGATTTTTTTCCAACAACTTGTTTTTGGCCTTGGCAAAACACAATCTAAACACACAGTGATGAAGCTTTATTCAGGACAGGTTATGTGGATGACGAGAGGACACAAACCAGGCTCAGTCACTGTCTCACTCGGGTACAGCAGGGATGGGGAACCACTGGATTTGCTGATTAAAAGAAGGTGCTTTGCAAAATGTGTGAATTTTGCCTGGCCTCCGAAAAGGAGGAGCTGCTTTTGTTTGTGATGGCTGCCAGTTGTGGGGTGGTTCTGCTCTATTTGTGTCTGGCAAAGGAGAATTGCAAAGAAATGGAAATCTAACCTACAATTCTTTCCTGGGTTGTGAAGATATTGGGTCTGACCTCTTGGATGGTGTAAATCATGAGCAAATTAATGGATTAATTAAAGGAGCACAGGGAGGGGGGGCAGCCTCTTTTCTGTCAGATGGTGATGAGGGCTACTGTACTCTCAGATCCCTGCTAAATCTGCCCTTTCACAAAAGCATGTGAGTGTGATATTATAATGTGTTATTGTGATTTGCAGCTACCCTTTCTGCCTGGAAGTGGATTTTGATCTGCAGCACTGGGAAGCTGCTGCAGGCTGGTGGATAAGGGTCTCTGGTGGTGTGGGATGAACTGTTTTCTCTGCTAAAACTTACAGGTTTTGGCAATATTTCAGCATTTCCCCCTAGAACAGGTTTCTCAGCTTTTCCACAGACCCACTGTCTGACCTCTGGCCACCTCAGTCACCTTTCTATACCTCTCTCTCATCTGTCCCATCTGTCTGGACTTTAAACTCTTGAGAGAAGCCATTGTCTCTTAAAGTGTATTTATTTTGTACAGTACCTAGCACTTGGGGCTCCTGCTTGGTTGGAACCACTGGGTGTGACTGCAATGTAAATACTGAGTAATAATAATAGCATATGTGGGGGTGTAGAAACAGGGAGAGAGAGAAAAATATTTTCCCCATTCTTGTCTGCTTTTTGTTGTTGTTCTATTTCCTATTCACAGAAAGCATACAATACTGATTAATGAAAAATTTCTGGCTCCAGTTCAGTATCTGGCTTCAGTACATTTGCTATTTGATATCTGAGATATGTACAACATGTTCACAGTGAATTCTCCAACTGAAAACAGTAGAGTTCAAACCAAGTCAATTAATTCACAGAGTGAATGGATTCAAGCCCAGATTCTCGTGCCTTGTGGAGGCCTCTTTGAGTCTCCTGCCAAAAGATATCTGTTTATAAATGCAGTAAACGTAACTATTTGATACTTATAGCTCTTAGAGCCTTATGTGAGTTTTTTTCCTTGTTATGGCTGATCTCTGATAATTGAGTTACATTTTGCAGACATTTCAGGCATTCTCTGTCTCTCTGTGCTTTCTTCCCCCCCTGGCGCTCCGGCTCAGCCAGTGCTTTGGACGGTTTCACATTTCCTTTCTCTTTGTTGCCTTGGATATTCTGCTGAAGTAAGGCATAACAAAACTGTTTCCAAAATCCATATGTACTTGTAGCCAGGCTCTGCCTTGAACCTGCTTTGTAGCTCTTGCCTGAGAAACTTTACCATTTCTGCGGAAGGAGAGGAGAGATAAAACCTTACAATGAAAATGACTGTTGTGTTCTGCATCAATGGTCCAAGAACATTAATAATAGATCTTTGTTGAGTCGTATCTCTCATCCCTAACACTCATACATTTAATCAACTGATGTTTATAGTACAGTAGGCATTTTTGAAAAACATTCATCACTTATGTGGAATATACCAGGTAGCGTTATAAAACCAAATAGAAAGAAACAATATGAGGGAAACATCTTTAGCCATGTGAAAAATTAAATTTTAGAGAGTGGAAATTTGGGACACATGGACTAGCGTTTCTTTTCTAACAGGAAATGTTCAGGATTTCTTTTTTTTTCCTTTTAAATCTAGCTTTTGTTTATTTTTCATCTCCCTGTTTTGCCTTCTCCTTTCTTTCCCCCTCCAAGTGAGGGTGCCTTGGGGCTCTTCTATTTTTTCTTTCCTCTCTTCTCTTCATACTCTTTGCCCACTCTTTTTTCACCTGGCCATTCAGCACATTCACCTGCCATCTTTACACCCACAATCCTCTGACCTTCTGTTCTGAACTGTTTTTGACCATCCACTTCAGAGCATGGATGTGTCTTCCTGGCTGTTTTGCTATAACTGAAATACTTTATAGACAGAAGTTTACTCCTCACATGCCCTTAATCTTTCTCACACACTGTTTGTTCTTTTTGATCCTTGGCTACACCACTCTTTTCTTGCTGCTCAGGTCTGCAGAATGAGATGCTCAGGAGTGATTAATTTCAGTCTTTGGTCCAGAAAACAAAGCATTAATTTGGTCACTGAACAACAGAGTCACTTGGGCTGGAAAAGCCCTCTATGATCTTCGAGTCCAACAGTCCCCCCATCACTGACAAGGCCACCACCAACCTGTGTCTCCAAGTGCCACATCCACATGGCTTTTAAATCCCTCTGGCAATTGAGACTCAACCACTGCTCCAGGAAGCCTGTGCCAGAGCCTGACAGCTCTTTCAGTGAAGAAATTTTCCCAATATCCAACCTGAACCTTCCATAGTGTAACTAGATGCAATTTCCTCTGGTCCTGTCACTTGTTCCCTGGGAGCAGAGCCTGACCCCCACCTGGTTCCCTCCTCCTGTCAGGGAGTTGGAGAGAGAGAAGGTCCCAGGCTAAAGAGCTCCAGCTCCCTCAGCCAGTCCAAACAAATCATACCAGTAAAGATTATTTTCCTTTCCTATTCCTCTGACAAATTCTTCTAATTACTCATCCTATTTTACCTCATCATCCCTACTATTTCCTTAGTCTCTAGGATCCTTCCTTATTTTAGTCTGTACTATATTCTTATGTCTTTTGCTGCAGTACCCACCCACCCAGCCCTGCTCCACCATGGCACCTGGACAAGCTGACAGTGTTGAACTGGTATCTCATATGAACAACTCTGAGTTCTATAGATATAATATAAATATAAAATATCAGGCATATTACCTTGAGTGCCACTATCTCCTTTTGCTTCTCAAGTTTCACCTCTATGATAATAAGAAAATAGAACCAGTCAATGATAGAGACCTGGAGAGGGAGGCAAGATTAATAATATCCATATTTCAAAATTACATTAAAATATATATATATATATATATATATACACACCTTTATACTACCCCCTCAATCTCCCCAAGTTCAATGCACCATTTCTATTCTGAATAGCAGGAGTTGTTTCTTTCTAGGTGTTTCTGCAGCACTCAGAACAATGGAGTCCCATTCTCCCCTATGAACACAAATGCTTCTGGGAAGCAGCTGTAACAGATGAGAACTCCCTAACACTTGTTGAAGCATCAGAATGTTTTATTTAGCTGCCTAAAGAGAGGTAACATGAAGCTGGTACAATATCAAATATATATTGTCCTCAATATTTTTAGACTAGGAATTAGAGGAGAGTTTGTAGCTGCCAGAAATTTTGGAATGGCCTCACCAAAAGGATAGAGTTTCAAGAGCAACTTTAATGAATTAATGAAAGAGATCACAAAACGGGATAATGGCAATCTTGAAACCACTGGTTCTGATCATGTAGCTTGGGCTGTTTTGATTTGTTCACTTGTTATTCACAAGAGGGTGGTGAAAAGAGATTTGATCAGTGAACATGGGTTGTTTCATTTGCGCAATGTTTAACTAATTCCATGCTTTAAGGCTTCTACTTTCCACTAAAGCACCAGAAAGTAGCTGGATATGTGATCCAGTATGTTGTAGAGTAGAGGTTGATAGCAGTATAGTATCTAAAGAAGTTTTCCTGTTTGCAGTGGTGCATCTTGTGCTGGAGTGTGGCCAGAAAAGAGCAACAAAGCTGGTGAAGGGCCTTGAACATAAATCATAGAATCAAAGAATCACAGAATCACAGAATCATTTAGGCTGGAAATAGCTCCAAGATCATGATATGGTTTACTGGGTGGTACTTGGTCAAAGATTAGACTTGATGATCTTGGAGGTCTTTTCCAACCTTAATGAGCCCATGATTCTGTGATCCTAATTGCTTGGATTGTCTGGTGGGTTTAACTGCATATGATCAGCTCCTGAAATCTGGAGACCCTCCAGCTCCCAGTCAGTGGCAGAGCACTTTCCATTCTTCTGCAGCAAAAGCCCTGAGGTCAGTCCTGGTCTTTGGGATGCATTTTTTTTCCATGTGAAATGGGTGACATGTGGTCCATCCTGACTCCAGTGTCTGTGCTGGGGTTATCCACAGCTCCCAGGGCTCAGAAGCATTGCAGGATGAAACTTTTCCCAGCAGCTCCCATTGCTGTTCACCAGCCATCTCCTGCCTGCATATGGAAGCATTTGGGCTGTGCCTGGCAGATGCTGCTCAGCTCATGGGATCCCAGCAAAGGGTGCTAGAACCTTCCACAGGCAGTAGCAGTGCTGTCAGCACTGCCACACTGAACTGTTATTTGTGGTATATTCCAATAAGGAAAGATAGCTGAGGAAATAAGTGTCAAAACTTAAATCATTTCACATTGTAAACTGTTGAACTGCTTTAATCCTACAATAGTTCTGTTTCTTTCAGTTTATTTGAGTTCAGTCACAGCTAGAAAATCAGTTCCTCTGTATTTTTGCAATTGCAAGTAAACCTTGCCAGCAGTAAAAAGAGAGGAAAGGTGAAGGGTTGAAACAGTAAAGCCTAGAAAATAATGAAATGTCAGCATTACTGTGCTGGTAGCAGAGCCCTAGAAAACCAGCAAAGAGTAATACCAATGTTAAACAGCCAGGAATAGCAAATCTATAAAGGCTTTTGTACCCTGGGATAGTCCTCCGTCACAAGCAATTCCCAGGAACGTGAAGGAAGGCTTTTGTTAGAAAGTCAGAGAAGTCAAGGGTAAGTCTTTCTTCTGCCTCTCTCCTGAGAGCATTTATTTAAGATATCATTCTGTATCTGCTTTACCTTGTCTTTAGGAATTCTTTTGAATTTTATCTGGAGACAAAACCTTATATGTACCAATTTAAAAAAGCCATCCAACAAATACTTCACTGTACTTATCTTGCAAAATATATACTTATATATATATATATATATATACACACTTATACACATACAGGTAGAATTTCCTTGCAGCACTGCTCATGTTCAATACAAAGCACTCACATAGCAAGCTATGGTTTCCCTCCCTCTGCTTAGGAAAGCATCAGTATCACATGGTTGGGACATCTCATCCCATCTCTTCTCATCCCATGCCATGCCATGCCATGCCATGCCATGCCATGCCATGCCATGCCATGCCATCCCATCCCATCCCATCCCATCCCATCCCATCCCATCCAATGGACACTGTCTAATTGAAAAGTCATGAAACCAAATTTTCATCATCAACCTCTAACTGAAACAGATTTTCAGGAAACTTTTCAACAATTTCAAATAAACAAAGTGTGCTGATAGAAGAGTTCTGAGCAGGGGGAAGAAAGCCTAAACTAATCCATTTTAAGCTGTGAATTAATCACAGCTTCAGAAATGGCTTCTGTCATGCTACAGGTTTGATGTCTCCCTCTCCAAATTTTACTCGTATGTTCCCTTTCTTTTATCCTGATGATTAGGGCTTCCCTTGGGATGTCTGCTCCAAGACATGCATATCCAAACAACCACATTTATTCCAGTTTCTCACAGAGCCTCTCTTCCCTTCAGCCTAGAGCACCAAAATGCTATGCTGTAAAATATCTCCATAAAATATCTCTGTCCCCTAGCTGTATCCTAGACAATTCACCTTCTTCGATTCTTGCTTATCTCCTTCCAACCTTTTATTCAACATTTCTTTTGTTCATAATTTTATTTAAAGGGTCTCTCTTTTCTCATTAAGTATTAGTGGCTTCTGTCGTGTTTATAGTCAGGTAATTTAAATTTTGCTCTTCTTCGCTCTATTCTTTTCCATGTTTTTAGGAAAATGATGGTTCATAAAAGTATGTAGTAATTTAAAAAAGAAAAATTGAACTGAAACTGTCAAATAAAGCTAAGAGTGATGTTGAGACCTATTTGCAGATGTTCAATAAAGTCAAAAAGAAGCTGATTTGAGGGGATAAATTATTCATAGCTAATTATTTGCTCTTCTTTAATGCTAAATATCCTACATTTCAGCCTCCTGCAGGCAACTCAAGCAGTGATTCCTGAGTTTTTTAGCAGCAACAACCACACAGAGTTTTTGAAGTGTTTTTGGTCCCTCTGGGTTGGCAGGTGTTACATAAAAAGCAGACAGGATATTGTTATTAAGACTCTTGAGAGTTTGAAGCATAAAGTCCTGTAGAATGAGCTGAGATTGTATCTTCACAACACACATATTGCTTCTCCAACACGCTCGTAGGCTCTGGGTGGTTCTGCAAAGAGCAGTGACAGCTCTGCCCAGGGACTGGGTGACTCCAGTTTGGGGCTGAATTCTGGTTTCTCCTCTGCTTCCTGCAGCAGCAGGTAGACTCAGGTTCCTGGTCTTTCCTCTTGATTTCCACTTATTCTAGAGGAGGTAAATTTTGGGCACAAAGCTCTATTTTCTCATATAAAATGCAGGATGCAGCTTGCCTGGTTAAACCTGCAAGATTTTCTCCAAACACATAGTTCAAACTGACCATGCATGGTCCCTTTGGCTATGGATACTCTGCACTCTGTTCTGTTTTATTCAAGGAAGAAGTTACCTCCTTCTTAGCCTGTAATGCAGATTATTCCAAGTCTGGAATATATCATTGATCACTGAACGAAACTGTACACATGTAAAATACATTCTCAATCCACCATGATTGCAAATCCAATGTAAATATTATAGTGGGTAAAGTCCTGCTTTCCTTTCTTCCTTTTAATATGTATTTTTTTTCTTTTCCCTCAAACTCGAGATGATTGTATTATTTAAATGAACTCTGACAGCCCAAGTCAGTCCTTTGACAACCTAAGCCCTTCGGTAGTCAGCTCTGACTGGCACCCAGCCACTCACTCCTGCACTTGCCCATAATGGAATCCATTCAAACATATCAGCTCCCGCAGAATGATGTGCCTGCATCTAAGATTACCATGAAGGAAACTACAAAACAAGCAGCTACAAAGAGAGGACTATTTTTATGCACCTTTTTATTTGCATTGTAAAAGGCTTTTCCAACACACAAGGAGTTCCAAGTTGTCTGTGATAAGTTTCAAACTGTTGGAGTTCACTCTGGTTTTTGTGTCTGTATTTATGTGTAGATTTATTTGTATGTGCTGTTAGAAGGATATTAGCTCAGCAACTACAGAGTCGTGTCAGGCTAGGAGAGGAAGTCAGTGTGTTTATACAGACACTGAGTAGTATGTTAAGGGGCTTGTTTTTTGGAAATAAAAGCTTAATTTCATTATCATAATGATGATAACATACAGCTTTGAATGGTATTAGTTCCTGTTTACACAACTCGTGGTGTTGGTCTAAGCTGCGTTTGCCATCGAGACATAATTACTATTTTATTATTATTTTTTTCACAGTTAAGTGGAGCATTTTAGCACAGCTGAATTGCTACAAGCCTTGGTGGAACAAATCTATTAGTGGTATGGCTTGAAACAATACACAAAAGAGCCCTGTGTGTGGTCTGCTCTACATGCTTTTCACTTCCTTATGTTAAACAATAAATCTCTGAGTCAGCTAGAACTCAGAGACTAACATCCAACGAGAGCCGCATTTTATCTTTTATTCATTGGCAGGAACATAGCTGTAGGAGGTATTCAAATCACACTTTTATTTAAACAAACACAGCTGGATCACAGCCTCTTAATATAGCAATTCTCTAATGAAAAATAACAACATAGTATTTATCTCTTTTCTTTTGTGCAGCTCTCAATTTGCTAAAATTAGGCAGACTTCAATCCCATACAAAATTGGCATGTTTTCATGACCAGAGCTCATAGCAACTAACTGCAAAATTATAATGGGAATGTAATTATAGTAGGGCATGTGAAATACACATCCTTTTGCCGCTGTAAGCTATATGGGGTTATACAATTATGCTGTAATAACATCATTTATCTTAAAGAACTCAGACAGCTGATTTCATTTATTTAACTTCAGTTCTCTATTATGTGCTGTGTCAGGTTAACATTAATGTATTGCACAAAGTAAAAAGGTGAGAGAAACTGGGGATTCCTCAAGGTGCGTTGGTCCCTGGTTTGCATAAGGTCATTTTTTTCTTTGTGCCTGTGACTGTTTGGAGACAGCAAACTTGACTTTCTAGTTGTTTGGGAGCCTTGTAAAACACAATTTTCAATCTTTCTGACTCACTGCTTGTTTCTTTCTGTGGTCACGATTTGGGGCCAAAAATTTGTAATTGCAGAAGGATGTAAGTAATTAAATAAATAAAATAGATGAGTCACCTGTCCACATGCTGAGAGAGAGTTTGGAAATAATCACCTTCCCATTTATGTGGTGTAATAATGAATTGTGGCCAAATTCTCTACTCACCTTAGGCAAAACAATCTCATTGATATCAACGGGACTTTAGTAAGTCAGTTCTGTCTTTGAACTCAGAATGAAGTACAATTCCCCAAACACCATATTTCTGAAAGAGATGCAGCATTTAGTGACTATTTTAAAGATTTTTCCAGACAGCTATAATACATTGGATTAGTCTTTCAGGAATGGGACAAGAATGTGTGATAGCACAAATGTGCTAATGAATGATCAGGGAGAGCTGCAAGGCGCTGTATTCCCAGTGAGATATCCTGGGAAGTTGTGTAATTCAGCACAGAAAAGATGTATGGGGCAGGGAGAATGTTGTGTCAGAAAAGTCTTCTTTGGGAGAGAAACACTGGATATCAGATATCACTATTAGCTCTGTGTGGTCTATTATAATAAATAACAATAGTAATTATTATTGCTGTTGAATGACACAATGCAGGCAGAAGTTCACATCTCTGGAATTACTTTACCAACCCTGAGACGCACATTCCTTTCAAGCCCTATAACTTGGGATCACTCCACCATCCTAACTCCATTTCAGGCGTTTTTAATACACAAGTACACAATGAAAACTTTTAATTTCAGTCTGAACTCTCTGTGTTCTTAGGGTATTTTGTGGCCTGGCAAAATTTGTTGTTATTGGTGAAGATGGCAAATTTGGCTTCCCTCAGCAGCCATGAATTCCCTACACACATGATGGAGACAGGACTCTCTGTTCATTTCATAAAGCTGTTGTTTAGCACACTCTCTATAATGGATTTTGAAAAGAGTTCAGCCTGTTTAAAACAACAGCCATATGGTTCTCAATACTGGAGAGCTGGCCAGAATTTAAATGGATATGACACACATTGTCAATAAAAAGTCATTTTACCACTAAACGCACATCTGTATTTTAAGGACAGTTTTGAATCCAAGTCCACATTTGTTCAAATGTATGGGGCATGGATATCTCATGTGAGGCTGAATTTTCACATTATTATTTTGAATTGCAAGCTCCATTTCTCAGCAAAAATAATTTATGTTTTTTTATTAAACTTGTATAAAATATCTTCTTTTTTTTCCTAAAGGTACAGTTGGAGCTGGTTATTATATGCCCATGAACACATTTCTGAACTGTGAAAGCTAAAGCAAAAATATACTGAAAAGCTACTTGCAAAAATATAATCCTTGAAATGTCTTCTCAGGTAAGACAGAATTTGATGGTACAGCAGGCTGTAAAACACAATATGGGAGCCTCAGGATTGTATCTTGGAAGCTCAGATAGTCCCTGAAAGATGAGGGGACATCTGGAAATGTCACCAACATCTGCGCAGGCTCTTAAACAGTGAGCTACCACTTTACATGGGAAAAAAAAAAACAAACATGGAAAAAAGTTTAATATTTTGCCTTTATCGCAAAGAGTTGTTCTTGAAGGAAGAGAGGACATTCCTGTTTTGTTGGTGTGATTCTACATTCCGGACAAAATGGGCTTGTTCTGCTTTTAGTGGTTGATTTTCTGTTTTGTTTTCTATCTCTACAGTCAGCATTTCTCTCTAATATTGTATCTGCCATTTCTTAGTATCTTTCTCGTGTCACTGGTCACTGACATTTAGCTATCCCCTTTTTCACTATTACAAATCCTGGGAAATTAATCCAGGGGCCACTTGAGTGGAATGAAACCTTGAGAACAAACTGAGCTTATGGACACAGCCTACGTTCTTGGAGACGTTTGGGATGGGTGTGGGATAGAAGAGTAGTTGTTGAGCAAATACTCCCTGAAACGCATTTGGCAAACACTGCTGCTCTTCCAGGGACTGTCCACCCCCAACTCAAAGTGAAAAACAAATAAATTAACCTTGGCGTTGTCCTTGAGGAACGAAGCTCAGTCAAAATGATTTCTTTCTATGGACGCCTTGCAGATCATCATAATGACAAGTAACTTGTCTGGGCACGGTGACAATTTGTGGATTTTGTCTATGGATGTGAAGTTTCACTGAACACAGCACTCATGAATGCAGATAAATTCTTTTTGGATCTAATTCCACTATGGTCCACTCCACTATTAGAGATGGGTGTCAAATGTTAAGATGGGAAAAAGCACTCAGCTGTTCCAGATGTTTTTTCAAATCCATTTGAATAAACTAAGCTGAGGTAGGACAGCCTCAGGAGAACAAGCTCTTTCACAGGATGTTTGATACTTCCTATTTCTGATTTTTTTAAAAATAAATATTTCTAAATACTCTTTCAGGTTTTGTGCTTCTATTTCTGATTAAAACCAGGAAATGTGACATTACACCAGGGAAGTAAATGAAATCAAGGGAGGGAAATCGGGCCACTTCTTGAAACTTCACAAGCAGCCTGGTGCAGGTTCTTGGAGAAGTGGGTGGGTTTCTCATTACCAATATGAAGATCTTAATTAAAAAACCAGCACTACCAATTCACAGGTTTGGCAGCATAAGCCAGAGTGACATAACTGAAAGGATATTTTTGCCCTAAATCTCAAGGTGTGGTTATAGTTTTATGAAGTCAGCATGAATCTGTGCAGTAGCAGTATCTTAGTGGCTCTTTCATTGTTCTGCACAGGCCACCAAACCAAGCAGGATTTCAAACACAAATCCAAACAGCATGAACAGGGAACCAGTGCTGGCTTCTTCGGTGGAGCCGCTGCATTTTCCATGACCATCAAGAATGAGGCACTGGATCCTGTTGATGTTATTTCACCTTTGAGGTGCAAAGCTCTGGGTGTTGTTTATGCTTATGAGGGAGTACACGGAGTCTACACTAAATGCAGACTGGAGAAGGCACAACTTCAGCCATTCAGAAGCCTGTCCAAACATACATTCCATGTGTCCTTTCTTGCAGGAACTCTCCATTCACTTTTATGGTGAAATTTGGAAAGGGTGTCTTGCATGTTTTCCTTAATGACATGGTGCAGGAAGACCTTTTGTTTGCTGTTATAGATGAACATAAAGTTCATCTGCCAGTACACCATCAGCAAACACAGCCTCTCTGTCTGTGTTCCAGTTTGTCCAAATTCCATGTGGCTGTGTCAACACAGCACCAAGCCCAAGGTAATATATTTAGCCACTGGCAGGGTTTTCCCATTCAGGATTGGCACAGCGTTATCCACAAGGATTTGACCACCTTGGAAAGGGGACAGATTAAACTCATGCCTGTTCACAATGTGTCACATGAATCCCTGGAACCATTGGAGTACTGGGTCTACTTACACTTTGAACACCTTCTTCATGTTGTTGCTTAGTTTCTTAAGCATGGTTTTTCCCCTCCTCCTTCCTTTCAGTAGCATAAGCACAAGGCTAATTTTGATATAAAGCCTGGGGCAACTTGTCAAAAACTTAAAAATCAGATTTTTGATGTATTATATCATCATGCAGAAGACATCAAATACATTTTATTAGATGCTTTTTACTATCAACTGTATTTACCCTCCAAAACCGGACTACTAGTGTTAATAACTTACATGAGCCCTAAGCAAATGTCTCTTTAGAAGTAGCCACAGAGGTGGTTCAAGGCTCAGATTAATCCATCAGCCCTTTCCCATGGTTGCAGAATGCCTGAGCTCGTTGTTCCTGAAAATAGGTAGAAGTTTTTTTTCTAGCCACTACCAATAATTTCTCCTCCACCTTTCACCATTACAAGCAGCAGTTAGAGTACCTCGTCTTGCTCCCATCTCTTTTCCCATCTGGCTTTGCTCCTAACCCTACATTAGGAAAAGGAATGGAGAAGGGAGGATCTGAGTCTGGGAAGTAGAGTGTATGTGGGTTATGTATCCTTGGTTAACTACAGCCACAGTACAAATAGGAAAACTGAGTAAATACTGATTTAAAAAGTACTTCTAGACATTTCTGCTTTAAACAACTTAAATCCCATTTTTGAAAACTTCTCTCTATAACCTTATTCATCTTTCATCAATAGCAAAATTCCATAAAGCCCAACATGGGACAGAGAGCTTTTTATTTTAGTAAATCTTCTCAGGTTGATTTCTCCTGTGGGGCACTAGACCAGAAGTGTGTGCAAAGCAAGGGCAGAAAAAAACAGCAAATCAAGGCATGGTCAGCCATGAGAGCACAGCACAACTTGCTACTGAGCTCTCTCCCACATAAGAGCACGAGGGAGGCTTTACCCACAACAGATGCTAAGTGCTACCTCAGAGAGCCAAGCAGGCTGGGGGGCCATGGACTTCTCTTTGAAACAAGATATAAGGAAAAAGAGGGGAAACAGGCTGCTTCTTTCCTTCCTTCCTGTTTATCCTCGAACTCAATTAGCAAAGTAATAGACAGAACTATGGAGACAAAATACTTGTGTTGCTTTCCAAAGTCTGTTAATCTTTAAATTTTATCTTGGAAAAAGGAAACAGTTTGTTCAGAATTCTGGCTTTTCACCCAACCACTTCACTGCCTCATTTACTGACAATAAATAAGATTAAGAATAGATATTGTTTGTACTTTCCAGTTAGATGTGCCGAACTGCACAGTTATGGAAAAGGAGCTTAGAGTTCAATTCCAGAAGGCACTTCATTAACAAAAATGACATATAAACCCCACACACATTTGGCAGCAACCTGCAAAGGGTTAATGAAAGACCAATTTGCCTCCCCCATCTGTGAAAAAGTGCCAATCAAAAAACAGCTGCTATAAAAGGCTGCAGCCCAGCAGGAATAGGAGTAGTAGGTGGGGAGGTGTTGGAGAGGCAAGCTGTGGGAGGCAAGCCTGCCAAGGAGGGCTGATGGAGTGGGAAGGCTTGGTCCTTTGATTATTCAGTCTTGGCCTGGAAGCTGGAAGAGAAGGTGGATGTGGGGTCCCTGGTTTCTAGTGGGAAGTAGACTGAACTTAGAGGTTTGGCCCTGATGGGGGATGTATGACCTTCCAGGTATGGGGCTGACTTATTTAAGAAACAGAGATATTCACCGGTAAGGTTTCAACCTCAATAACTTCCCTTTTCTTTCTACCCCAAGCTATGCCATGCAGCCAAAATATAAACAGGGAGCCTGAACTTAATGGGTTCTACTGGAAGGGAAGCAGAAGCATAGCTCCTGTATGGACTTATGTTTCCTGTAAGGATTCTTTCCTTTGTGACATTCTAGTTCAGCCTGTACAATCAGTCTGTGAGGGTTTGTACTTTATGGGTGTTGGTGCGTACAGGTACAATCCTGGGATCTCATTAAAATTGAAAAGCAGATCTAGGGGGAAAAAAGGTCATTTATATTAATATTAGCTCAAAAGTATGCATTGTAGCTGGGAACGGACAGGCTCAAGGGAGTTGGAAAATGCCTTCAGCAAAATAAAAAGTGATAGAAACGATGTGTCAGCTATCAAAGACATTGACTAGGAGCTGAAAATGGCAGTAGGAATACATTAATAAAATGAAAACAACAGCTTAAGGTGTTTGGGATCTTGTTTCCTTCATGTCTGTTGGAGAGATGGAAAGATGATATGAGAGAATAGGGAATATTCTCCAAACTTGCTCATGTCATTCTCCAACCAACCTGGTGTGGACTTTGTCAGTGATCTGTTTCTCAAGTGCTTAATTTTGTCCTCATTAGCTTTACCTGTAAAATAGAAAGAGCACAAGCCAAATGGCATATCCCTTGATACATTCATCAGGAAACTTCACTTGTGTAATTACAATTAACCTTCCTGCATGTGACAGCAGTGGGCTGGATACTGTAGCTGCCTGCTGATCCAGTAAAAACCACGTAGCTCCCTGCTGGTATGAAGGAAGAACCTGTTGAGATTGGAAGGGAGAAAAGTCTCACTGGTGCTTTTGCACCTGTCTGAAGTAATTTCCTGCTGGGACTTGTGCTCGCTATATTTGAGGTGGGACAAATAGAAATGTTACTGCTTGTGTACATGCTTTAATTTCATTTGTCCTGCATTATTTTGGTGTCTCCTCAGTATTGTGAGGTGAGGCTGCTGCTTCTTGTGGGTTCCTTGCCTGTGACAACTATCCCTGTGCCAGCTTTGTCTGAGAGACTTGGCATCTCCAAGGTCTGTGCTCAGGACCTGCCTTTGTTAGTCTGCCTCTTTCGAAGGAAAAACTTTGTGGAGGCTGTGATCCCAGAGGAAATTTTGCCATATTGGGCAAAACAAGATTTATTCTTGAGGAATGGTGTTGTAAAGTCATAGGATGGAGTCAGGATTCTTGAGTCCTACCAAAGCCACGTTGCTGTCTGGCTTTCACAGAAGCAGGTTTAGAGTTTGCTAATGAAGGTGCAGTAACAACCTTCGTAGGAATTTCTGTTTCTGATATGCCAAGTCATCTCTGCTGCACTGAGTTCTCTCAGCTCTGTTGCATGTGAAGGCTTTCCTTGGCTCCTCCCTTTCCTGACAGCTCAGCACATTGTAATACCCTTTCATGGATCTGTAATGTTTCGCATTATTGAACATGGAACATTAATGACACGTGTATTCTGTTAAAAATATGGTAAAGGCCATCAGCATAGCTTGTTGTGAAAACTGCAAGATGTATTGACAGTGATGGTGACTGACATACTCTTTCTCTGAACTCCTGCTTCCTTTCTCACCCTGCCATTTTGCCAGGTCACTCCAGGGACTCCGAGCATCACATTTCCTCTGCTCTTTTCAGTATTCCATGCATCCTTTTTTCCCTGTATTTGTTCATAACTTTCCTTAACAACTTTCCCTGATGAAGAGTTTGTTGGTAGTGGAATAAGCCAGCCTGGATCGCTCTCCATCAGTTCCTGCTGTTCCATAATGTATGGAATGATAGTTCATTTAATCTTGTTAGTATAATTGAAGAAAGCTAATTTATCTGCACCATGCACAGCTTAAAACTGAACACTGTGTGTCATGTTTAACAATATTGATGGTCTTGTGGAGCTTGTTGTGCTACTCAGACATTTAACTTTGTTCTGAAGTTGAGAATCTTGTGCATCCTGTAGCACAAAACCAGAGTTGTTGGTATGTGTACTCATATGAGTAGACTGATTCCAGGGTGTATGGAATGTTGGAGGCTTCCCTATTGGGATGCCAAAGAATAGCACTTGGCTCTGAGGTTTTTATATCTGAAGCTGTGCCCCATTTACAACAGCTTTATGCACTACCTGTGTGGGGGTTGTTTTCTTGCAGTCACAAGACCTGGAAATGTAAGTGGAAGCGAACATAAGTGTGACTATGAAAGCAGGGTGTGAATGTGTGATAGAAATAGTGCCTGTGACTTCCTGAATGCTGAGTTACTCCATCTGGGACCACCACAGTGTTGGCTTCGCATGAATGAGAGTCCCGAGGGTTATCGCTGGCTGCTGCCCCAACAATTCCAAGAAGCTGCTCTAGAAAGTGTCTTCATTATTCTGTGTTTGTCATGTCTGCACCTCCATCCCTTCAGATGCTTGGGAAATATTCTTGGACAAGATATGCTTGACAGGTGGGGAAAAATCAAGCAAAGCAAAATGCTGGTCTCTTCCAAAGTCAGAAGTGTTACCACGTTGGCTGAGACTCCAACATTGCCATGTTAGCCATATAGAAAAATGGCGTGGAAAGGAAAGCTTGAGTGTGGTTGGGAGTTCTCACAGTCCTGTTTCTGTGTTATTTGTGTTTGCGACAGTATCAGCTTTTTCCACATAAATACCCGGAAGGCAAAATTTCCTTTTTTTTCCTGCAAAAGCTCCAATAAACAATCGCTTGGTGCCTGCTCTGCAAACTGACCCTCTTCCTGAGATAGAAATGTGAGGGCTTTGCTTGTTGTCAATGAGCCTGTCATGGTTTTCAACATGTTACTTTGCAAGAAATTCAGTTCCAGTGATCAGCTTATAAACCTGCCATAAGGAAGTGTGTTTTCACACTAGTCTAGTGTACTTCTTGTTTTCAAACTCTCAGGGACGTAGAAATACACCAGATTTTTGGCAGCACATGGTTTAAAAATCAGCACCAACGTATCTATTGAACATCTCAAATGGGTAAAGGAAAGGGCAGGTTTCATCAGGGGTCAGTAAACAACGAACATCTGCCTTGCCAATCTTTTCTTTTAGTACAGTATTGTGCAGTCCCAAAAATCCTTCAGACATATGTTGAACAGAGTTTCAAAGCACCCAAGCCTCCTGCTTCTGCTGATATTTTGGCCAGTGCTTAACCCTATGTAGTTCAGTCAGGATTTTTCCTGACTGCATCTAAGTCAGATTGGGTGGATATGGATTGTGTTTTGGGCTGGGAAATTGAGGTTTCTGATTTCCAGCAGGTTAGATGTAGTATGGGCAGCAGCACTCTAATTCTCTTGTGCAATTACCAAAGAAAAAAACAGATGAGTGAAGTATGAACTGATGTTCTTCACCGCTCTTTGTCAGATCTTGGCATGTGACACTTAGCATTAATGTGCTTATTATAGCACATCCCTGCCCAGTGCAGTCTGCCCCAATTGGCCATAATAAATAGTTCCACAATGGTCTCCAGCCAAGTAAGTGTTTGACCTATTAATGCATCTTACATTCTGCCTTGGAGCCCCGTGGTGCTGTGCTGCACAGGGCACAGCAGAACTCTCTGAAGGTCAAGTTAAGCTACGAGGAATAGCCATCTGGTGACCCCTTGCTTAAAGCATCAGCCTTCATTCCCAGAACGTGCAGCCAGTGGGTTGCCAGCAGATGCAGTTAATTCCGAGCCTGGATGTTGCGATGGTGCAGGGAGAGAAGGGACCCACCAGAAAGCTCTGCTCCAACCCTTGTGAGGCTTTATTGATAGGCTGATGCTCAGCAGGTCAGCTTATGGATCACCAGGAGGAGCTTGCTCGTGCTCTGCCCTGTCAAAGCATTGACAAACTGTGAGTCATCTTTGGAAACAGTCAAAGCAGAATCAATTGCAATTGCCTGGCATAGACAAGCCTTGATTTTAGTTTCTAAAACTCAGAAGGCTTCCAGCTCATGGCTCAAGTTTGCAGGCAGAAAATGAAAGAGGCCAGAAGAAATATTGGAGCAATTGAGACTTAAGTGTAGTCCCAGCAGCAGTTTTTGGTCACACGGACATGTTTGCCATTCTGTTCAATCCTCACCTAATCTGCCTGAAATGTTAAGTGCTGCAAATAGTGATGCCAGTCTTGGAGAAAAATATCCATTAAGGACTGAGCAGAAATTCATTGCTTGTCCTGTTCAACTTCATAAATACTAGTTTGACCATGTCTGAATTGGCTGACCATGTCTGAAAGATGGCACTCTGGATTAAAAAAGGCACAAAACAGAAACATTTTGCATTTCTAATTAAGATCTGAATCAGGTGGGAGAGAGTGTGCTGATGCATTGCCTTTCATCCTGTACTCGCTAACTTGTCCAAAATACTGTAGTTACGTAACTATGGTGAAGTTTCTCACCTACTCTGCGTGTTTTTAGGCAACTGCATGTTGGAGTAGGGTCACAGGTTTATGTTTTTGGGCTTTTGTGGTGCTCCAAATACTTTTGGAAAAAGCACTTCCAACCCATATCTTTGAAATGGAAAGAGAATTAGAAATATTACAGATGTAATTGGGTAGAATGGCTGATCAGATACTTTGGGGGTGAAGAAAAGCACTGAGTAGCTAATTTTTGGATTATTTTCCCTGTTTTTGTATTATGTAATTCCAATTTGTAGCTCTGCTGGCAGTGAACCTTTGGTAAGTTTTCTTCTTAAGACAGAAGAGGTTTTGCAATTATTTCTGTCTGTTCTGTTGAAAAAAAATATACTTTATTGTTTGAGAAGTAATTGCTTACAAGTAACTTGTATTTACAGACATGTTGAGTTTTCATTTTCAAGAAGCCTTTCTGATATGTCATGACTTATCTCCACACCAGTCACGGGCTTATGGATGTAATAACTGACAATGTCTAGGATATTTTTGCTTCTGCTTGCTTGCTGACAGAATTTTATCACAGAGAAAGAATCACATACCCTTTGAGCAGGGAGTTGTTGAATTTATTTGGCTAATGCATCACTTAAAAAATGCAGAGGGTTTGACCTACTTATAACCTGAGTTTTGCTGACCTTATGAGAAAGTAAAATAGCATTTCTTACTCCTGTATCCTGGTCCAAAGTACATCTCTCCCAGCAGTTTCTGGTCATATCTCAGATGGAATAGAAAATCTTTGTCATCTTGCATGAAAATAAGTGTAGTGTGCTCAAAATGAGTTGATGATCCTTGACTCCTCTTAAGGCTCAGTACTACTTGAACATGGATTCAGGATCTGTTTGGGTAAGACCCAAACAGCAAGTGGATTTTTTATTTTCATACAAAAGGGTTCTCCTTTTTTTCCCCCCACCCTTACAGATACCATCATGTAGCAGTGATATACATAGCCATTGCATGTCCTGGATTCCCATCCTGGTATTGATTTCCCCTTGATGTATTCATACAGAGTTAGAAACTTTTTATGTGACATTTTGACGAATCCTGGTGCCCTGTCAGTCAACATGGATGTGGGAGACCATTTTTCCATGCATGTGAACCAAGTAGCTTTTCTTCCTTGGTTATTTGTAATGCAGAGACAAGACCAGAGGCAAAGAGACCAGTAGCACAATGGTTTTATCTGATCTGTAACACCTAGATCCATATGAATTTCATGTCAGCAGAAAGCTAGATGTTTATCTGGGACTACTCACCTACTCCTGGGGATGTTGTGTGGTACCATCCACTGCCCTCAAGTCATGGGATGTGACCACAGGAGGATGGGCCTACAAGGACGAGATGGTTCTGAGCTGAATGACCCTGTCACAGCTGTCTCACTCCATTCCAAGGCTCTCTTACCAATTACAAGGAGTCAGATTGTACTTGCAGAGTCCAACATTTAAGTATCTACTGCATAATTCTTGTAGTACTGTAGTGAGGCAGGCTTGTATTAATACCACCTCATCTTGGAAGCCTTCAAAGCCTGTCAGTGTGCCTGATAGTGTTTGGCACTTAGATCTGACAGTGAATGGTAATTTGCAAGTGCCTCAAATGGACAGAAAATAGTTTTCATTATTTTTACATGATTAGGAGTGGTGTCAAGCACCCTGTAAGAGCTCAGCTCTTACTCAGGCTGTGGTGTTCCCTAACAGGTGGCTGTGAGTGGTACAGAATGTCCCATCCTTGGTGCAGGTCTTCAGAGGTTGGGGGCAGTTCCTGGGCTCAGCACTGACCTTTTGGGTGACCTTGGGTGGAGGAAGCAGCTTGTTTGTTGCCTTTTACAAAATGCTCTGAGAGTTACAGATGGAAATGCTATATAGAGGGACAGCATGACTGTGGTGTTGATGGGTGTTGGGGAAACATGGGTTGCAAAAGAACAAGTGGGTGTAACGAAGGAGGAAGAAGAGTAGGAAAGTGGTGGAAAAGGTAGAAAGGGGTATTTACTCTTCTCTGCTACAGTGGGACTTTGGTGAGGACGTCTGGGTATGGAAGTACTTGTGCCCTTGGCACCAGGACTTCTCACAGATCAGTCATTCTCCTCTTGTGTTGGCTTTTGCCGCTTTTCTCCACAGACCAAATGATGTACTTTGCCTTTGAAGAAGCTATAATTACAGAAGAGCCTGGCAGCACTTTCCTGTGGTGGTAATGGATATATCAGCACTTCCACAAACTCCCTTGTGAGGGATTTACAGCTCTGCCATTAATATTAGCCACACAGTGGATGTCTAAGCTGCTTGCCCAAAAGTATTAAAAAATAGTTTTAAAACAGTGTAGCAAACTTTAGTAGGCCTTGTCTAGAAGCAAATATTCACTGGTTTGATAAAGAGGGATTTTTAACATAGTTGGGCTAGAGTATTTCTTATTTGTATGTAATTCCTCATATCTGGCTTGAGGGTGACTTATTTCAGTCTATTCTGACTTTAATAAACTAGAATCTATGCAGGAATTCTGTAAGGTTTCTCTCTTCAGGCAGAGTATCCCCTGTGCTGAATAAATCTGGTATCTCATGGGTTAAATAAAACAATCAAACCAGAAGTTATTTAGACAAACTGGTTTTAAACATCATTCTGAACAGCTAAAATGCTGCAGATTGTTTGAGCCACTGCCTCAAACTGAAGAGAGGAGAAATAGTGAGACTCTAGCTATGTTATTACTATCATAGTGTTAAAACTGGGAGGAAATATTGGAATATCTCAGCTCAGTTTAACATAGAACAGCACAAACATCCTTTTATCCTCTCCTGTCTTCTTTATTGCATTGGGTAGGCATAAGAACACGTTTCTATTTCTCTGAGTTAAAAATTACATGCACACTTACTGGAATAAACAAAGGCTCTGAATGTCAGAGGTAAAGCTGAAGGCTTTTTCCGGCGGATGATCTCCAGTATCAGGAATTCATGGTTCAAAAGGCACTTTCCTCTGGTAATGGAGTCCGAGGCCATGTTAATATGTATAGCTTTTCCCATTCTGAGAAAATACTTCTGGCAGGAGGAAGGTGGGGAGGAGGAAGGAGGACACATCTCTGGCGTGGAGATTTTCCTACAAGGAATAAGGGACGATACAGTAGGCCTTGTGCTGTCATCAAAATAAGACTTCTTAAAAATCAGATCAGATCCATAGGATGGTGGACTGATCCTGGACCCTTGGGCACTTTCCCAGTCCTATTTTTTAATTCCTATGGTTTCCCTTTGACTACTGAGGGCTTTCACATGGAATTTCTTCTGCAGAATTGTCCCTTCTCCACCCTACCCCTGTAGTGCACAGTGCGATGGGCTCCAGTAGTGACTTTGTTCAGCACTATATTAATATTTATTGCTGCTGCTATTCCCATCACTTAACAAATTGATTAGGAAATGGAGAAGCATATTCCAAGAGAGTCTAACAGAGCCTCTTGATCAACTCTTAATCAAGACCCAACCTGATTTGTGGCTTTTTTTTTTTTTCCATCTGTTTTCAGCTTCTGAAGACAATCTAAGTTGGGAGTTTAAGAAAACATGAAAGCATTTAGCTGTCAGTCTAGAAACATTCCTTTTTTTTTTTCTTTTCTTTTTTTTTTGTGGGTTACGCATTTATGTTGAGAACTGGAGTGCAGAAATCTGCATTGAACAATAATTTAGCCTATAAAGTTGTTTTTGACTCCTGAATATATTTAACAGTATTTTAGCCTCTAAAGGTGTCTTTTTGCTTCTAAATGCAAGGGGTTTTCTTCAAAAAATACTGAAGTCTTATGTTAGTAAAATGAATGTTCTTAAGAATTCTTGTACCCCCATAAGCTACAGCTATAGCTTTTCCCCTCCTGAGAAGCTCCTCAGCAATGGTGCTGATGAACAGCTGAAGGAGTTTTCTCCTGCTTTTCTCTTTAATACAACATAAGCACAGTGAAAACTCAAATGATTCTTAGATACAGAATTTGTGGAAGTGGCTTGATACTGTAACTTCAGAATTTCACAGCACTGCTGCTCACACTACCATTACAATAATATTGGTGGGCTTCTAAGTGCTGTAAAATATAACAATGCTGCATCTACATGAATCAGTCCAGGTAAGCTATTAAATTCCTTAGGGGATATGCTGAAGAGGTGTAAATAAATAGAAGAAATATTTGCATGTATGTCCCTGAATGTGGTCTGAAGGACTAAAGAGGAGAAACTAAAAAAATTGAGAATACATTGAACTCTTGTGATGTTCCAACAGTGTGATAACATCAGCCTTCAGAGGAAGATGTCAATTTGGCCAGCAGGCAGGAGCCAGTGCAGAGCAAACTTTCAAAATGAGAAACTTCTATGAATTTAATGTGGATCTTGTGCTCTGTGTGTGGAAGCCCTTTCCATGCCATTGAAAATAATCCTGGTGCTTCAGATTCAGCTTGTCAGGCAAAGTAGTGGAGGTGCCCATGGAGAGCAGGACTGGAGGTGCTGCTTGGCTGAGTTCACACAACTTAATATACAGGAGGATGTTTCTGCAAATTCAGCCAGTCTAACATTTTATTTATAACTGAATAATATGGAGACTTGTTAGCTGCTCAACCCACTCCATATTTAATACTTTCAGAATTAATAACTGATTCAGCTTGGGACATGATGAATGTCCATGTCAAAGTCTAAGCATATCTGGCTTTTGTTTCAGCATATTCCAGAGACAAAACATTCTTTTATGACTCTCCTAGTCTATGCATTTTTAAAAACACAGAATAAAAAGTCTTGGCAGCAATCCAGTCACTAGAATGATATTCATTCCAGGAATATTCTGAAGACCACTGCTTGCTGTTCAACCTCCTGGTATTTGTCAGTTGCTTGTTCTTTTTACAATTGAGACATCCTTTTTTTTAATTTAAAGACTATATGTAGTTTTGACTTCCTCTAGTAAGAAAAAAAATAAATTCTAATGATATAAACTGTTTGTTTACCTGTATTTATTCACAAGCCACTCAAGTCCTTTAAACCCCAGAAAGCAACTTTGAAGGAGGCTGTAAAGCTACATTATGGTAAATGTCTTTCAATCTTCATCCTGTATGAGATATTCAGATGAGCTACATCTACTTGCTTTTTTACAGAAAAAATCTTTATCAAGTAGAGAGCGCCATAAATGATGAAGGACCATGTTTTTCCGGTGTTACTCAAGATTGAATAACTGATCATTTTTTGCCTATGCTTGGAGATGTAACACCAAGTCATCAGAACAGCCCTGAAATGTCTCAGAAACCACTTCAAAGGCAGTATGTGCACCAGTGAATACAGGGTACGTCTGGCAGGACTTTGAGAATCTGCTCTATGGCAAAAGAGGAGTCAAAAACACTCAATCTATGTTGAAGATACTCTGATTTACAAATATAAACCCATACATTCGCTTTCAGTCATAAAATTATTGACACTGAATAGCAATGCCTGGAAAAAGAGAATATGGTCTCAACAAAATGTGCACTCCTTGAAGTCGGTTCAATTATTGATTGCTGGATTGTGACACTTGCAATAACTCAGAGATGTTGAGATATTTTAAAGCAGCCTTTTCATTTTCATACAGAGATTGCAGAGGTGCTTGTTCAGCAGGATGGGAGGATGAACTCTGCATCCAAATATATAAATAACTGACTAAGCTTTTCGTTTTTCCATCATAACTGTTGCCTCAATCACCACCCTTTTACCAGAAAAGATATTTTGACTTATGATTTTATAAGGACAAAAATACTTTGGAGATCATGAGTGCTTGGAGCATCTTTTTATAAGAAGGAAACATTAATATTAAGGTTGTCATATGCAAAATGCCAGGGATAAATACTTGTACCTGCTTAGACATTGACAAGCACTTTGTTAAAGAAACCATTCCAAGGTGACAGCTTGTAAACTTGTGGGTTATTTTAGGGCAGAAAGGGTCATTATGACCACCTAACCCTGCTTTATGGGCCATGGAAATGTAGCCATTTCTTTTGGATGTAAGCCCAAAGACCAAGTCTGTCTGACATTTCAGTGCTCTCATTCCCTTCAAGAGATTTTTCTTCTCATAAAAAATAACAGCTTTTGCTTCAGGAGTACTGCATCGGCTTGCAATTATGTCCAGTCCAAAGACAATTCTGATTTTGTAATCAATGCATTAAACTGGGGAAAAAATTGAAAGTACAGTGACTAATTTTGACCTTTGGACAGTTTATGTAAAAAAAAGGATAGGTTTTTCTCATAATTTGTAGGGTTCAAGTCAAGATTTGTTATCATTGTGTCTCTGTAAGAGGGCAGAGTACAGATAGAGGATTGAGATGGGGAAATTCTGTGGCACAGTTTATGGAGGAGGCTCTTACTAGATGCACAAATGATCCCTCCTGGCCTTCAGACTGCTGAATTACTTCATGCATGTTAACCAGAGTTTACAGAAAATCCATGCAGTGGAAATTACCAACATAATGAAACAGGCTGAAACACTTTGCTGTGTTGCTTTTTATTTTTCCACATGTGAACAGAATGTCAGAAGAACTACATAGCGACATAGCACATTACCAATCATCTTACCAATGCTCTTCTAAGTCAACTTTCTGAAGGGGAAAAGCAGATATTTCTGTAATGGCTGCTGCATTTATAACAATTAAGGGTTAAGGTGTGTGATTGGTGTGGTACTGGTGCACTTCTGTGCACAAATGATGGGTTCCCTTTCCAACTCCTGCCTATTGCTCACTGGCAAGCTAAAACAAATAACACCGCATGCTAAATATAAGTGGCTAGATCCTACTGTGGATCCATCTGCAAACATACCACGTGCCAGTTGCTCTAGGTAGGGTATCTTGGCATGGACATCTGTTTACAGGGAAAGCCTGGTTTGTTTTGTTGTTTTTTTCTGCCCTAATTGTTTCCATGTATTTCAGACTTGGGTTTCTCCCATTTCATGGACATGAGAGCAATTAGCCAAGAACTTACAAGCTCAGCAGAGTTAGGAGAGTAGTTTATAAACAAATCAGGGTTGCTCACAAGGCATGTTTTCTCAGATCCGGGGAAATGGTAAATACAGTCATCTCCCAATTAGTCTGGCCAGCTAGGGGGAGATGGGATAACCTGGATAAAGAAAACACAAATACTACAAAACACATGTAAATGAGTCAATAAGATTGCATGGTAAAAGCACAAAATGGAAAAGGTTTATGATGCTTTTGGCTCACATTCCTGGGTGCTAACGAGCTCCTGAGCTGGGAAGGCTACACAGCGTGCTGCTGTGTACCTTAGCCTGAATCTACCACGTGTAATATAAACATTTCCCTGGTTCCTCAGCCCAGAGAGATCCCATTCCTGTGTCCATGCACAGGGCTGTGAACAATGTCTCCTGAATCATACATGGCTTGGCCTCTGTACCAGCATCGCCAGGAGCTCTGGTTATGTGGCAGTGTGGATGCAATTCCCTCTGCCAACAGAGCATCCCTCATGTGCTGCACACACCTCCTGCCCAATGGGTGACATAGCTCCCTCCATGCAAGGCTTTCCCAGGATCTAATTGGAGTAGATATTCGTCTGTCTGCTCTCTCTACTGTTGTTGCTCTCCCACACTTCTTTAACTCAATAGCTTCTATCTGCTGTTCCAATATTATCTACTTGCCAATACTTAGACTGACATTTAAATACACTGCATCAGAATTCAGCTGGGTTTACACTGATAGGCTTTTCTGAGCTCTGAGAAAAACGTGGTGGAAAGTGTCTTACCAAAAGCTAACTTGTAAAGTGTAACATAAATGGACATACTCTGCTATGTGGTGTCTTAAAAGCTGCTGACCTGTGGTCATGCAGTCTGCTAGTAAATTGAAGTATCCCAATATCTAAAACCAGTGTGTGTGTGTGTGTGTGTGTGTGTGTGTGTGTGTGTGTGTGTGTATACAGCAAAAAAAAGGTGAAAATAAATTTTAGGAATTGGTGCCATATAGATTAACTATTCCGTAGCAGTTCCTTCAACAAAAAGTTTTTATTAGCACCTCAGATTTGGAACAAGTAGATATTGTTAATCATTCCTGAACACTTTAATATCCACTCTGAGATACTGCATGTTTTATTCCTTTAGTGCAATGTGCGTTCTCACCTGTCCAGAACTACACAAGGTTGATGAGATTCAACTTATTTAATTTTTTATGATGGAATGTAGTGGTTAAAGCCCTCTGTTCTGATTGGGCAATGACCTCTCAAGGTATTTTTTCAAAACCCAAAGGCTTATACAGGATCGGATATTCTCTTTCTGCTTCTTATGGATTCCAGTTGGCTGAGTGATGGTGAAAGTTTTAGTGTAGGTGTTGCATCCAGTTGTGCAACTGTGGTTACAAGGCCATTATAGATGAGTGCTTATGGTTTATTTGGCATGGTGGTATTTGGTCAGAGGTTGGACTTGATGATCTTGGAGGTCTTTTCCAACCCAAATTATTCTGTCTCTAAGTCTGGTTACACTGCAGGGAACAGCAGTGGTGGTTATGCAGGTAGTTCCACTCAAGCTCACTGGGCTCCCAGGAAGTTCATCTTGGGAGAAAGGATTGGAGAATGAGGCTTTGAATATGAAACAGGAAAATGTCCGTGTCTACCTGCTGTCTTGGTAGACATGCTGTTTTCTGCACTGTTGTTGAAAGTTTTCAGAATCAAGTCCTTGTCTCTTTTGTCACTTCCAAACCTGGAGAGGATGTGCATCCACTCTAAATGTCTATGGAGTTGTTTTTTTAAGAAGAGCCAGGTACATGTATATCAGTCATTTCCTTAGCACCGAGCCTCTCCAGCACTCTAACCCTATACTTTAGTCACTACTGACAGGTAGAGGGCAAATTTGCATAATGAACTGTTTAAATATTCAGTTTTATCAAGGCTTCAAGGCACTATTTGTCCTCCGCATCTTCAATAGCTAGTGACCCTATCTAAATCAACATCATTTGTCAAATCAAATTAGGCTTGTTGTTAATTTCAGACAGTGATGTTCATCTTTTTGATGCTTTCAAACAACTCTGAGGTAAATCCCTGTGACATAATGCTGCTTAGATATGCTAAATGAGTCACTTGTTCAATGCTGCAATTGTCAGAAAAATATGAAACTTAGCTCTAAGGTAAATATTGTTGGGTCACTTGAAATGTATGCAAATTTGACATTTCTCTGCTGATTAGCATATCTACACATCAAAGTTTTCTATATATCACATCAGATATTTTTGATTCAGGAGAGTTAAGGTCAGTGGCACTTGGCATACTCTTTATTTTGCTTCAGACAAGATGAGAAATGAAAATCTTCTCAGGGAAACTTTCCAGCTCAAACCTTACTTTGCTGAAATAAGAACATTGCAGAGAAGCGGGGGAGATAACACAGGTTCTTGGTTTTCAGTATAAAACTAATAGAGGAACATAAAGAGATTATTCACTTGACTAATGAATTCCAAAGGAAGGAGAAAAAAGGAATCAATAAATATTTGGGCACAGAGGCAGTAAAAAGCTTCTCTTAATCACTGCAGTGAATTTGCCTATATAAAGTATACATATGGCCGTGTATGTGTTTGATTTGGAAATTAGTCTTTTCCAATGAAAAAATGAGGGGGTATGTCCTGTTCTTTAAAAACTGTGTTTTGATTTGTGTCTGAAAGCCATCAGTGGGAGTTTTGCACTGTCCTCCCACAAATCCACCTGTGCATGATGGAGCTGCAGCTCCTAAGTTCATTAGCTCCGTGATTGCTTCCATAGATCCTGATACGACTGGTCAGAGGGGTTAATTGTTCACTCATTTTTGCACATCAGGCCTTTCGAGATCATCAATAAGTTGTCAGCAGATTCTGTCATCTCCAGAACTCTCTGAAAATCCATTGTGTTCCATGATAGCCAGGTCTTGGTTTGAGTGGTCCTGGGCTTCCATGTACATCACCATGGGAAGGATAATTATGTAGTCCTTTTGAAGTCCTGATACCCAAAAAGATCTGCCTCAGTGAGGCTAAGGAAGCACCCAACATAGGCACTAAAAATTCCCCAGTATCTTGCTGGAGAGTAAACTGAGTGCATGAGCACAGGGACTTTCTGTTCTGCTGTAATGGAGTAACTCAGTCATATAGATGCTTTTTTCTTCTTCCCAAACAGAGTGAAACTATCTCAACTGCAGCTTCCAGTGAATGCCAGAGAAATTTTGTTTTAAAAATAAAACAAACGTTTTTCAAATTATTGGAGCAGAAAGATGTGTCAGACACCACTAACATATGTTTATTTTTCTTTTTCTCTCCTGGAACTGAAGCATGGCCAAACTCTGTTTCTTTCTCCTTTGCATTGTGTGAGTAGGTATATACAGATATAAATTTTATACTTATTTTCATAGAGACCCTCCATGCAACATTCTAGAAACAAGTCAGACGATGGACTTATTTGAATGGACTTATTAGATTCAAGAAAATAAGACCCAGAAATGCCAGTTGATCCATTATTCCTTCAGGGCATATAGCACCTCTCAACCACATTAGTAGTTGATGTTTGATGATAAATCAATAATAGCTTTTATCTTCTAAGTAAAAGATATTTTATTCTCTTCTGTCCTTCCCATGATGGGTGAGATAAAACCAGGAGCTGCACTCACATTCTTAAGGCAAGATTTTAAAACTATTTTGGTGTAAGATTCACATTTGCAAGCTGCCCATGCTTCTCATATTGGCAATGATTTTGACAAATGTAAAAAAGTCACTAATATTTTGACACTTTCACTGCCCAACTATGATACCAGCTGGCTGTGAATTCAGTTATTCATTGTTCTGCTGTATTTTAAAGACTGGTCCAGAGCCAATGTACTGGACCAGCTCCATTCATTCATTTTCAAGATTGAAGTTTCAGCTAACTGTAGTGGCCATTTTTCAAATAGATCTGGAAACCTCTTCCAATTTAACAGGATCATACGGAACAGAAAAAGTCAAGTGTGCATGTAGATTTAAAGCTCTTCCCTTCAAGGGAAGGAATATATATACATTTCAGCATGAATCAACCTAGTCCTCACAGGATTTCTGACTGCTCTCATCTGTTTTTTTTTAAGACATGACCAGTGCTTTCTTCACTGTAAAGCAAGTAAAAAACTAAAATCTTGATGATGGTTAGACACATTTAAAATAAAATTGAACTAAGGCATAGCTGTTCTGAATTCTGACACTGGTCTCATGCTGCCCAAGATTTATAGTAACTCAATCATTAATTTTAAAGAAACTGTAAAGAAACTTACACATTTTTGGCTCCAGGAAGGCAACTACAGTTTAAAATAGACAGGGATGGAGCTCTTGGAAGTCCTTAATGCACTTGCAGTGCAGATCAGAAGTACAGGACCCTCTGTAAGTCCAACGTTTTCCAATGTGAGCGTCTTGGAGAGCAGATACACATCTAAGTGAGCAGGTCCTTTTGAAGTGCCCCTCTTTAACAAACATAGTAAAAATGTTCTTACTTCCTAAGCCTTCTTTATTGTGCCTGTTAACATTTTACACTGTTTTCCAAAGCCAGTAACAATATTCATCCCTCTGGCTTGTAACGCACTGATTAAAAAACAGATTGCCAGCAGTCATCTGCTATTGTCTGGCTTCCTAAATTCTGTTTCTGGTTTAATTTACTTGATTGTTCCATGCACTATTCATGAGTTCTATAATATTCCAAACTTTAATTTCAACAGATTAATTCTTACTAATTATTCAACATATGAACCTGCACATGAGAATTGTACTGTATGCACCATCCTGAGGCACAGAATGCAATGTCGAATCGTTTTCTGATTTCAAGTGGAAAACAAACTAATTATGTGGAAATATGATAATATATTGTGCTGCAGGGACCAGCCCTTTGTCTGTTTAGAAATGTTTACTTATGATCGGCTCCCTGTGTTATTTCTTCCAGGAGGAGCTGCCCTTTCTTAATGCATAAACATTATTGACTGGTCCATGATTCTTTACTTCAAGAAAGCTGATTTACATAATTTTATATTACTTCCGTCTGGTGGAAACAAACAAGACATCCCAGGAAAGTAATAATTGAGCTAGCTGTAGCAATCTTCTGGAAAGATAAGACACGGAAGTCCTTGGAAATGAAGGATCACTTATTTCTCTTTTATTTCTCCTACATTTTTTTTTAAGCTGTCAAACAGCTTTACCTCTGCGCTGTTTGATTTGATGCATATCAGCATCCAGCACTTCATCACAGCATGGGGTCCAAATCAACTATCACAAAACTGAAGTAGAACATGCTTTCTCCAGTTTTCTGTCAACCTACCCCAGCCAAAGCTAATTGGGTAATGCTGGTACCAGGAAATATCAGGATACTGCATCATTCATTGTTTGGGAGAAGCACAGTGAAGCTCTGCTGGGGTCAGTGGAGCTGTCAGACTGGTCTGTGGTGTCTCAGCCTTACCAGGCTAAAAACTGTGGCAACATACCAAAATCTCTCTGTAATTCTGCTCATCTGAAAAAGAAATGATTTAGTCCAATATGGCGGGGAGAGGGGTGGGAGAGAGGAGAAATTAACCCCCCTCAAGAAAAGAAATACATTTTTGCTTCCCATGACATGTGAAATGAGATATGTGCTAGAAATTGAAGGGTTGAAATATGTTTTCAAATTCTAATCACCAGAGAAAATTATGAAAATAAAATAAAGGAATAGAGTTTCTCAGGGGACCCTACTCAGTAGTGGCATTATGGAGCTAAGTCAAGACTCCACAAAAACAAACACCAGCAATAATGGGGGAAGATAAAATCTGGACCCTAGAATGACATTTGAATAGACCTCGGGTGATACAACATAGTTTAACATATACCAAAATACCCAATTCCCCCTAGAAACCCTGATCTTAAACAACAGGGAGAGTATCTGGCTTTCATCCTTCCATCTTCCACAATAATTTTCACTTTATGAACTTTATAATATTTAACACATTCTCTTATTTATCACACTTGGGTTTTTTCACTCTATAATGGTGAAACAGTTTGCAGATCCTCTGCTTCATGGCTCATTTCTATTTTTGCTATTACTTCTGTTGTATGTTGCCTAAAGACCCCAAGGAGCAATCAGAGGTGTGTGTAACCAGAGTAAATAAGATCCTTATCATAAAGTTCCCACTCTAGGATCCAAATTTTGGATCCAGAAAGATTTTTTTTAGCAATTTTTCAATATTAACTCTAATAAAACTTTACGATCATATTTTCCCTATCTTAAAGTGTAAAAACTGAGTCAATGCTGTGACCAGGAGTTATTTTGCTCCTCTCTGAAAGAACATCTTCTTTTCTTCGTTCTTCCTTAGTGCCTGAATGTTGAGTAACAAGTCCTTACATTTTACATTTGCCTGTCCCAACTCCTCTGCTCAGTACTGATGGAAGAGAGGGATGGAAAACAGAATGGATCTTGGGATGAATCCCTTCATTTGATCAGCCACTGATGTTCCAAAGATTTTTTCTGCCATAAAGAAAAATGAAGGAATCTATTTTTCACAAAGAAAATATTCCCAGAGTGACCAGGACAGCTCAGGAAGCATATGCACATTCAATGAGGCAGCTCAGAGGGGAATTTTTTATATCAATTTCAGATCTTGCATTCATATTTGATACCAATCTAAAAAATAATGTCTTAAAAGACTCTGCTGTAAATTTCCTGCTATTAGTTAAAAACGTTTGTGTTCACACCTAATGATGTGATCAAGAAATGATGAGAAAGTTGGGGCTATATAGATATGATGGTTATTTTTCTCATTTGGCCTCAGAGTCAAATTAGGCTCAGAGAAATTAGGGCTCAGAAATTAGGGCTGTGGGAAACTTCCTCGGGAAAGCCTGTAGAGTGGTCGCCTAATGGTATTTAAATACTGAAAATGTAAATATCATTGTAACCCAGCAGTCTGGGTTTTCTCTGTGCTGCAGATCCTTGGAAAAGCAATGCAAGGAACCAGGGAAGAAAGGAGGATGATTCCCTAATCCCAGGGTGCACTATGGATCCTACTACAGCCTGCAGCTGTACCACTGGCTCTAGGCTGTGATCTTGTCTGATCTCCAGCTCAGCTGTGTCAGATCAGGTCAGTCCTCAGCTGAGAGATGTTCCTGTAAAAAAAAATATTTGAGATGTTTCCAGAAGTGAGAGGTGATGGAGGTGACTGAAGGCAGTTGGCTGGGGCTGGGTTGGTCCCCTCCAGCCAGGGAAGAGACCTCTCTGCCATCTATAGCCCCACACCTGCAGCCAAACCAGTGATGTTTGCTGGCAGTCTGTGGAGTCAAAGATGATCAGCATTCAGTGCTCTTTCTCTTCCTTCCTGTATGCCTGTCTCTTCCCGGAAGGATCAATTCCCATTCTCAGCCCATTTCCCCCAGAAGATTTACCCTCCATCCCCTTGGCTTGTGCTTCACTCTTTTCACTGCCTCAGCTCATCTCCGTCAGCAGGATGGGGCTCTCAGGACATTTTCTATAAGGGACGGGCTCCCACTGTGATTTGTCATCACTAATCCATAGAATCCCAAGAAATGGTATATCCTCAGCCACCTGAACAGGGCCATGGCTTGCACCCTTGCTGCTTCTGGTGCACACACCACCTCCTTCATTCAAAATTTATGGATACTGGAAAGCCTGGCTCCTCTATCAGAAATCGCCATAAACAAGATGCTGAGCATGCTCAGATTTACCACACACATTTTTTTGCAGGGTTAGCTGGTGCCACTAATACTTAATTTAACTGGAAAGAATTCTGCCATGGTTAATAACTTAAATGATCTAGGCTGAGAGACTTTTGCTGAGGGAGTGACTGATCCAAAGCCTGTTGAAATTAATGCAAAGAATAGCCTTGTCTCCAGTGGGTTTTGGATTGGGCCCAGATTCATGTTCATAATATGCTGTCTTTTTTATCATTTTGAGAGAATGGCTTTTTCTTTTGTGTGACAAGCCTTAGCAGAGGGGAGTGGGGAAGAAAGGAAGGCAAAAAGAACCACAGAAACTGTGATAAAGGAATTTAAAATGAAAACTGCATTAAAAATTTAGTATCTGAGCAAAAACAGACTACTTTGCTCTAGAAGGGTGAAAGGGAGGAAAAAATATTATTTTAATATGTACCAGGCAAGGACAAGCACAAATGTGACCACGTCTGAGAACAGCAGAGAGCCACAGCCTTGGCTCACATTGAAAAGCTCTGGCAAATATCTCGGTTTAAAAGAAGGTGTGAGAAGGGAAGAGCCAGATCTGGCACATGAGCCCCTACATGTTTGTGTGAAGCTGTACCACACTTAGCTTTCAAGACTTTTTGCCTGATTTGAATGCATATGTTTGATAAAAGGAAATGACATATTTATGTTTACTCCTTACAATATTCAGTCTTCTAAAAGGTTCAGGGAGTTTCTACAAAGGGCTCTGCAAGGTCCTGGGTCATTCTCACCAAAGCAACCTGATAATTTGGGGGTTGCACTAATTAAGAATGTAAATCTAACAGCACCTGGAGCTCATGGGATGTGCAGGTAGCTCTGAGATTGCTAGTGGGGAAAGGCAATTTTCTTACAGGAGCAGAGTAAATTTCTGTTGGCTCCACTGCAGGGACTCTTAGCCATTCAAAGACTGCCTGTGAGATCTGCTGTCCACCACTAGTCCACCTGTGAGCATCACTTTGCAAAGAGAGACTTTAAAGAGCAGTGGCCAGACATTCTACCAGTGTTTTCACATATTTTGAGTTTTTCTACTGGGCTCTATTTAAATTATCTGTGATTTTTTTTAGTATTTTTACAAACTTTTTTTTTAGGGGCTAAGGGACAAATCAAGAGAAAATTTAGTTGTTCCTTTCAGGTTTCTCCATATTAAACCAGTTTGGATATGCCTGTCACCAATATCTATATGGAGACTTCTGGAAAGAGCATTATCTTGAGTCTCTTAGAGAAAACAGTCCTTCTTTGGTTGGTTTTTCCTTCTGAAAGCCACTGTGCAGTCGAGAAGGAGCTACATGAAAGCAGGAAGATACAAACACACAAGTCTAGGCCATCCACATTAAACACCCAAGAGGGGCAAACAAACCCCCTCACTTTCCTGCAGGAGTAGACATGAGTAAGAGATGTCAGTGCAGCTATGACATCTGTTTACATGGGGATTTTATGCACCTGTTCACTAGGCAATAACAAATGCTTACCATGGTGGTAGCTGTATCACACGGTACATATGCTGCTTCTGACATACATAACACCTCTTTAAGGAAACACATGGCCCCATATGTCATGAGAACTTGTTTACATTCTACAATACAGTAATGGAAAATATGTTTCATAATAAATGTTTTCATCATTTTTGTGTTTAAGGAAAGAATGGGAGTTTTACGCCCTAGCTGTTAAGCTGAGTGTCCTCCCTCATTGTTCTCACTGAGAGATGTGTGGCTGTGGAGCAAACTTACTGTAAGCTTTCCAAGTTGTGGGAAGTTGGGATGTCAGTTGGTCACTTTTAATGGCCAATGCCCATGAAAAGGGTCAAATTAGTAAAAGAAAGTAAGATTGGAACATATATTTGGATGTAAACCAGAGTATTTATTTATTTGGTTTGCTATCGAGCAACTGATTCCTGGTCACTTTGACAAGAGCAGATGTCATATACTGATTGCCTGTGCAGAGCCCTTGGGATACTGAAGCCACCTCAGAAAATTGTCCCCATCATATTTGCAGCCACATCTTTTCGTTCAGTCACCCTGGAACCAGGAAAAGGAATCATATTACTTCACATCCATTAAATGAAGCAAATTTTTGCTTGAAGATTGCCCAGTCCAATCTCTTGAGAAATTAATTTGAATAGCTATTAGCTTTGGTATGGTTTGGGTGAAATTATTCAGATTTATGATGCCATTTTAAGGCTTTTCCCTTCTAGTAGTTCTTCTGTTTTCCACTGTCAGTGTTTCTACCACAAGGACTCTTTGTACATATGAATCTTTGTCCTTAGTTCCCTCCTCACTGCTGAAGCAAGATTTTGTCCTACAATTAAACTAACAAGGCAGTAAGAACTCAATAGAATAAATTTTTCCTCTGATAGACAGGTCCAAGAGATAATAATTTTTATTATAGTGATTATTTTCTTGATACTTACCCTGCAATTTCTGGTATTTATTTTGTGGAGTTAGTTAACAAAGTGAAAATCAAATTCTACCTGATTTACAGACAAAAATGAAGTGTGAATGTAGAGCTAAGTGGAGAAACAACTTTTATTATTTTGATGTAAGGAATGATACATTCATATAGTGTTTAAATACATCTTTCCTCTGTTTAGTCATTCTGCAAAGAAGTATTCACCACTATTTGAGCAGTTGACTTGATAGTAAAGAATGCATGAATAGACCATTTAATGTTGTTTAACAACAAAGACTTTTCATGACTTTCATAGCATGTCCACCCCTGGTACTGTTCATTACTTTTTATCACTTCATCTATCACATATGCATATTAAAAGTTAAGAAAGCATTTTCTATTCTAGCAATTCTAATTCTAATTTTTATTCTAATATAGAGTCTATTTGGCTATTTTTCTGGAGATTTTTTGCATTGGTTTGTATTTTATGCAATGCAATATTTATTATTCTCTCCCAGCCTCCTTCCTGGACTGGAAAGTCCTTGTCTGTTTTGGCCAAGCTTGGACAAGTGACGTAACTCTCTGTGATCTGACAAATGGGGGTCACAGAGAATTTCAAAACCTTCTTCTGAAATGTGTCAATGCTAAAACTATAAAAATAGATTAAACTACACTTTTAGTGACATTTTCTGACTTATCCATTCTCAGTGTTAGTTCCTGAGTTCCTTGGAGCTTGTGCAATATGTTAGGGCACGCAGCTACTCTTGGCCATATGTATTTGGGGACAAAGATACTTATTTTGAGCATGCCATAGCAAAAAATTTAAAACACCTCCCAAATTGTCTGGTCCCAGCAGTTTGCTTAATGGCGAGAAATATGATAGATTATTTAATATCTTCAAAAGCCTAAGGCCCTAATTTAACAAAGCAAATAAGTCTCTGACATCAAGTGTGCTTAAAGTTAACCGTGTGCTTCATTGCTTTGTGGAACTGGAGCCATATATATGGTGATAATGTATAACCTATTAAAAAATGATGTGGCTAAAGCTTGGACTTACAACGTTTTAGTAGTGCTCAGTTTAGTTTATAAATAATTCTACTTTCTTAGAAACACATACAAATACATAAGCATTATTACATAAAAGGTTAACGTTTTTTTCCATAGTATGAATTCACAGCTGTTTCTCCCATATTGAAACTTGGTTTTCATCCCACAGACATATGCAAAAAATATGTATATGTAAAATATCCTACAATTAGGCCCAAGACTCCTTTTGAATTTATAATTGTACACAGAATAGAGGGGACTGCATGTCTTGTTTGACTTAGAATTCTTGGCAGTCATTTCTTTCTTTTAAATACTTTTCCTCTCTTTTTTAAATTTTATTCATTCCAACCACGTAAGTAGAACAATTTTGAAAAAATTTGGGACACATTGAAGGTAGCTTCTTAATCCATCAATATGCTTTTTATGTTCATTAGAGGAAGATGATGTTGTCAACTGTGTCAGGATACACAAGCACCTTTTAAAAGAGTGATTATAATCTTGTTTTCAGGGGTTTTGTACATTAAATATACTACTGAAATTTAAAGTGAAATCTGACCTATTAATTTATCCCATAAAGTTTATTGAACTGGATTATTGCTTCTGTACTTAGGTGTCTCGTTTACAGCAGAGAGCTGACAAGCTTTATGAATGTGAGAACAGCATCATTTTCAAAAGAAAGCAACTTCAAATCCCTAAGGAAGAACAGTTTCCCAGCATTTTAAGGCAGCATACCAGGTTCCATCAGTTTGAAGCCAACCTTTTTTTGACTTATTTTCAAGACAAAACCCAACATGATAACAGCCTATAGAAACTTGGCAGGATAATTAAATAATCATTTTTCTTCTAATGTCCGATTAAGCCACAATGAGAAAAATCACAAAGACGAGACAAATTTTATTTTGCCATCATATGTGGTGAGCAGTTTCTGAGAAATATAATTTCCTCACTACAGGGAACCAGTGCTCACTAATAGCAGAGCCAAGCAAAATTTCTGAAAATTGTTATCGTAATGTTTACATAATGAGATCATTTTTTTTTCATTTATGAAGTACAGGTGCAAAATCTAAACACTTTGCTCCCAGAAGTGCAACTTTCCACCCTTTTCTTTCTTAAGTGGTCCTTGCAAACATAACCAGCCAAGTATTAATGGGCTATTGACAACTTTGGGAAATCCATTTATTTTTTTTCTTTTTTGCCTCTTGCAACTACACCAGTGCAAAAACCCCAAACCTGTCCCTACAAATCTTTTTGCTTTTTAATTTTCTTTCTCTTTTTCTCTCTTTTTTTTTTTTTTTTTCAATTCCTATTTTATTTTTCGAGGACCAGTCAACCTACAGAAGAGCATCTGCTGGACCCTGTGTGGGGAAGCAGACACGTGGAAGCTTTGCAAATGTAAAAGCCAGGAGTGGGTCAGGCCCCAGATGGTGAGTGTTTGCTCTTAACAAGGAGGCTCTTTCTCCTTCAAAAGAAGGGAGGTAGCACCCTCTAGCACTGAGCCTTTGCTACCACTCCAATGACAGGCACTGCCAAACATAAATCAGAGTGATAACAGCCTCTACTGGGGATTCAGACCCACATTTTCCTGCATGGAAGATAAAATCTTTTCTGGTTCTTAATTCAATCACATACCCAACTGGCAATCTTGCATATCAAAATGGGAATCCTGGGAGGCTGCTGGAATATGCAGATCAACAGAAGCTAATTAGCATTTACTTGCAGCCATCCTTAACTGATTGGCAGCACAGCTGTGGGGACCAAGCAGAACATGCTGAGTTGCATATTTGTATGGCCACCTGCCATTTGGTGGGATCCAAAATAGTGTAAACTACCACTTCACAATAACTCAGTGACCTTAGTTTTGAAGTAATATTGAACAGACATATTTGGCTAAGTGTATAATTAGTGCTTATTTCACCTGACACACAGTTCAACAATAGGCTGTGCAGCAGTACCTTCTTAATTTGACATGTTGATGTCTTAATTGAGATTGACAACTTGTTAGAGAGGTACTGTATTTCCAACACAGGCTGAGATCTACCCGTCATCACCGACTTCCCTGAGCATATGAAACAATGTGCTTTTATGCCTGGAAACATATTCCAGTTATTCAGATCTATACAATCAAACATGAGTGGAGCTCACTGATGAAAGCCATGGGTCCTGTTCTTGGAAGGGTTTTATGTGAGCAATTTTATTGCCTTGCTTAAAATATGCGGTGGAATGGGGTGCGACCCTGAAAATAAAAATGTCGGGAAGCATAACAAAGAAAATAAAGGGGGAAAGCATGTTTGGGCAGAAGGAATGTCAGCTTTGGGGACCAATTCACACAATGGTGGTGAAGTGAAAATGAATGAAAGCTGTACCAAGGATTTACAGTAAGGCATTGGGAAGACAGTGGTGCCTCCTATGGTTAAACCAGCAAAGGTCTGTAGCCTGATTGCCTCATCATCCTAACTGGGAAACCTGGGTTACCTGAATGTTGGGATACCTCTGCTTACAGGCAAAAATATGTGGAGCACATCAAATTTTTGTATCTGTTGCAAACACGAACTCTGTGAATTGGTGTGCTTTCTCAGGGAGGCTGGACTGACTTGTAGCAACAAGAAATTTGGGTCCGTTTCAAAGCGCATGCCAGAGAACTGAAAAAGAAAAAAAATATATATATTATATGGGTCTGATAAGTGATAGGAAGAGTATATCTAGGACTGCTGATGTAGTGAAATGTAATAAAATATACAGGCAGTGGTATTATAGGAAGATGTATTAGCATAGTCAGAATGTAGTTCTTGTTTGTGTGTTTCCGAAAAGGGACCATAGCCTGTGGAAAAATAAGTCCCTTTAATCGGAACTACATCCTCATTATTCCTATGTCACATATACAGTGGAGGAAGACCAGGATTTCATCTGCTGTCCTTTACCTGAGGAAATTCTGTAACAAAGGCTGGCTATGCCATTCTTGGTGTCCTTGGGTTAAGTATGTTCAGAGATACTTCAGAGGGAGATGGCCATAAGGAATTTCATGTTTGTTAAAGCGCGCACACACACACAAATCACATTCCTGATAATGCAAGGAAATAACTGATCAAGTTAAAAGCTCACCAGCCATGTACTGCCTGAGCTATGGATAGACAGAGCCCACCAGGCCAGTAAGTCCAGGTGAGCTGCCTCTGCAGAAGTCATTCCAATAATTACTTGATATTCGTCCCTTACCACATTCCCCATGATTTTGTCAGTGCCCTTCAAGCAAAGACAGCTGTTGAATGTTACGGCAGCTCTGTTCATGAGCCCTGATGTGAAGACATTGCACACATGGTCCCAGAATTGCCTTGGCTCTTTTTCTGTAGCCACACTGAATCACACCATGTGCTTCATTCAGAGAAAAATCTTGACTGCTATGAAACCCTGCCAGATAAGTAAATACTTTTGAGCTAAGGCTTTGTATGCAATTTTTCACTATAGCAATTGATTTTTCAATACATAGTAAATAGCAGATGTAGCCTCTCAACCCAAAGGCAATTGAAGGTAGCAGAAGTTCTCCTCTTGTCTTGAATGCACTTTTATCACCTACAATTATCATGAAATTGTGTAGTAGCTTTCTGGACATAAAGAGGAATGCCCTCAGGTTAGGGAGGTCATATTTGTCAAGAAAGTTACTTTGACACTTCATTTTGTGAAGATCTGAGCAGGATTTGTAGCTGGTTGAATGCAGAGTGGAGGAGCCATAGGAGTCTCAGCTGATGGGCAACTTGACAGCCCACTGAGCAGATTGCTGCAGCTTTAGGCTTTGTGTATGCATGGAAAGTAAGGAACATTGGCTTCTGAGTCCTGAGACTCCCATTTATCTGGGACTTCCAAGTTCCTGTCTCCATATTATGTAACCAAGTGGAATTTTAGTAAGAGATTTACCCAAATTACTTGACAATTTTTCAAACCTTCTAGATTTCCTTTTTTCCATCCAAAACAGAATGAAAACAAACTTCAGAATATTAAAATATTTCCCGTGCCAGAATTCCCTATCTTCATCCAACTCTACTTGGAAATTTGTGTCACAATACGGTTTTTGAGCTATGTCATGCTGTGGGAATGACAGCCTGACATTGTAAGTGCTCATCACAGTGCCTTATATATACAAAGATGATCATAGTTCTCCCAACAGACAGACATGGTCCTTTGGAAAACGTATACTAATAGTCGTAGTAGTAGTAGGGGCAAGGAAGAGAATTCATTCTTCATCAATGAATCTGACTCTCTCTTAGGAGGCTAAAGAGGCCTAAATGGGACAAAAAGCTACTGGACCCTGCTGGCATTAAAGCAAATCTTATGTGTCTAAGCTCCCTGCTAATGAAGAAAGCCACTCTACCAGTTTAGGAGCACATCCTGGAATTTCACTTGGCAGAAGTGTCCATGTCTCACATCCAGGTGAGATCTCATAAGCAGACAGGATGCTCTGGGACAGCCCTTCATTAGGATGTATTCTGATCTGTAGTGATGATTTAACGGTTAATTGGACTCCTCCAGGTTGAAGCCTGTGCTGCGAGCAGCAGAGGGTTGCAGTCCTTGCTGAAGACTTTTTGCTTCTTTTCCACTAAGCAAAAATTACAAAAAAGACTAATCTTAAAACTGCTCTTAATGAGTATAACCAAAATATTAACAGTAGTAAACAAGAATACATTTGCTCATAACTTGTCATATCAGTGTAATAAATTAAGCCAGAAACACATTAACATTTGACAGCTTAAACAATGCAGGAAAAAATACAAACCTCACAGGGACTATGTGAAGCATGTTGGCAGTTTAACAGACATTTTGAGATGTAGATACATATATCAACCTTTCTGAATTTAGTCTTGATAACTCCTTTTCCTCTGTGTGCCAAAACACTGCCGTGTGAAGACTAATGAGTTCCAGATTTGTTTATCTTTGGTGGCTAAGGCAGATTCATGAGCCCCTTGAACCTCTTTTACAGCGGCCCTGTGATACCAGCGTGCAACACCAGAGGCAGAAACGTCTCTTATATGCTGATAGATGTATAGGATCTTCTAAGAAAGATGTGCTTGGCCATCTGATAGAAGGAACCACATCAGATGTGTTTTGGATGATCTTTATGAGTGAATTGTCCTTCCTGTTAGCTTTCATATGTGTTTTATGTTTATGTTCAGAGGTGTAATAACAAATGCTCGGAATAAATCTCACACATGAAATAGGGATTATTATGTCTAACAGCAAGGCTTCGTGTCATGCACTCACCAGATTTTTGTATGGGTGATTGTGTTTCCCAAACTTTTTTTAAAAATTGTGTGAGCTCTCAAATAGACATCATAGATCAGGAAGATCCTGTGCCACCTAAGCGATATTTCTTTTTGGTTTTCCCCTGTTTGATCTCAGCGTTCTTGTTTGGCTCTGTAGAATTTTGTTTTTCTCTCAATAAGAGGGGTTTTGTGGTTTAATGTTTGTCTTAAATTCTGTGGCTGTTAGGAGGGGTTGGGTTAATAGTTGGACTCGATGATCTGAGATGACTTTCCAACCTTAATGATTCTAGGATTATGCATCTTTATCAAAGTTAACATACAACATTTTGCACAGACTTTTGTGAAAGCAAAGCAGAGATTTTTTTCCTGCTGACAGTCCAAGCTGGTTATTTCTTTGTGGATTAATTCTTTGCTCAGTTCTGAAGAAAGAGGATAGTTTGGATCTATCACTTCCTCAAATGCATGGCTGGTTTTTATCTCAAAGAGACAAAAGTGGTGCAAAGGCACTTGGAACAACTTGAAAATTCCAGAGATTTCCCTGGAGAATAGACAGTCACTTTGGTGTATCTGCCTGTCCTGCCGTGGGACCAGAGGTCTGGCCAGGGACACAAGGGACAGCCAAGGCACGTGCCCAGTGTGGGTAGCAGAGAGTAAGTTAAAACAACTCTGATCAACACTTCACTTTCTGCCTTCAGATTTCTTATTCACTATTAGCAGTGCAGAGGCTCTAATGTACCCTTACCATAGTTACGGTCCAAAAATAACATTTTTTCCTCAAATCTGAATGTGGTATACATGTTTAAGTATTTTGATGTTGTTTTTTTTTCCTGTTTTAACAGATGCATTTAAACTAACTAATCCTGCAGAGCAATTCCTTCTATAGCAAAGCTCTGAATCCTCCTCTTTCTTGTAAGTAATATTTTTCATCATTTTTAACTGGTGGGGACATGTCATATATAATAAATAAGCAGCAAGAAAAGTCAATAATGAATCCTCCCTCCCCTCAGTTTGGATTTGAGAATGATAAAATCCAAATGCAGCCAGAACCACTCCAGATTTTCCCTACAAGTACGATAGTATGTAACTGTACCCTGTGCAGAAGGAGATGCAGTACATATAGATGCTTACTTACAGTGTGTGATTTGGGAAGGAAGGAGTAAAGAAAGGTGGAAAACTGCTTTCTGCACAGGGAATATTTTTGGAGTTATTTGTAAGAGGAGCTTACTTGCTCTTTGAATATTAATTAGTTATCTAATGCCTGGACTCTGGTTTTCTAGGAACTGGCCTTAAGCTTTTTCCAATAGCAATACTAAACCAAGATGAGAATTTATTGCACAGTAAAAAGGATGTAACAAATGATTTCATGGATCTACATGTCGTTTACTGTGTGCAACACACTCCTGCAAGAGCCCAATGGAGCCTGGAGCCCCACGTGCTCTGTATTGTATCAACACACGGTGAGAAACAACTCCTGGCCTCAACCATTCACATCAAATAGATGTGGCAGGGGAGAAGGGGATAACTGGGAATCTCATTATAAATGGACAAATGAATTGGTGAGAGGGAGAAACCGTTCAGCCGTGGGCAAGAATTTTGCCCACTCCAGGTGGTCACTGAGCCTCTGCTATCAGGTCACGCTGCTCTCCCCAGCTTTATTTCATGGCTGTAAAAGCAACCATTTAAGTTTGATTTTCTGAACAGAAGAAAAATGTAAAAAGAAAAAAAAAGCCATCCCACATAAGAACAGTAGTCCATTTTTGTACCATGAGCCATGACTGTTCTTGCTCCAGTAAAAGCCAGACCTCCTCATAACATACCTTATAACCTGTTAATTATGATTTCCTTCTCTAACATTTGGATCACACTACTAAATATTTTTAAATATCTATATATGTGTTTTTTAAGCTGCTGGGTTTGGGTTACACCTTTTCCATATGCCCAACCCACACAATCCCATCAACGCTTTCACACACCAGTCAAACACTCTATATTTGTGTGAAACTCACTGAAGGAAAAAAATTCCTATTACTACTACTACTAATACAAATTCATTTCTCACAACTATTAGTATTTTGCTGAATGCTGCTGAATGAATTCACTGCAATCAAATGTCTAACTTTTTGTTGTGTTGATTCAGTGAAGATTTTTGATTTATATTCATAATTACCTTAGTCCCCATCACCACACTCCTTATTTTTTTCCTTTTTGCTTGACAAAGCTCCCTTTACAAAACTTAATCACTTTCTGTTTGAGCAATCCCCAAATACATTTTACATTCTGTTATTACTGGGAATGATGTTCTGAAAGTTGATATACATTGCAACAGCAGGTGTTAAGACAGGCAAGTAGGGAACAAAAGCTCTTAGAGCATGAAAGAGTCTAATAATAGACAATTTGTTCACCTGGCACTGGCTGCTTAAGCATTTGAGATGAGCTCATTGTTATTTGGCCATGAGCTTTCTTGGTCATAGGGATGAAAATATGGAAAATCCAGGTTGTGGAAACAAAGGTCTGCTAATGTTAGAACAGCATTAAATGGTGCATGGTAGAGCTGGGGAGGTTGCAGGGTGAGCTGCGGGGTTTAAAGCAGTGAGATGCTTCCATAACTAGGAAAACAATCAATAAAGACACAGTTGTGCATATTCTTGCAATAAAATTACATGTGTAAACGTTTTCGGTAACTTTACAACTGGACAAGCTGTTCAGAGCAGCCCTGCACTCAGAAGTGCAGTTCAAGCTTTTTCCAAGCTGATTGGAAACATGGCCATTAGTTAAGGAAGCTCACCATGACAAGCAGAGATAGGCAATCTGGTCAGGAAATTCCCCACAACTGTCCAGGGGCAGTGCTGGAAGCACCTCTACATCCTTCTGGAGTCACACACATGAAGAATGCTGGTGTGTGTGTCCAGAGCCAGAGCAGGGGGTGTGAGGATGTTGATTCCTAGGAACACATTAAATGCCTTCCTGCAGGTTGTTGGTGTTAGGAGCATTTGGAAAGCTTTCTCTTCAAAGAGGTGTGTGTACCTGTTCTGGGGGAGCTTGGAGGAGACCAGAGATTGTGCAGAGATTGTGGTTCTTGTCCACTCCCCAGAAGATAAAGTGGAAGCTGTGCTTCAGTAAAAAGGGCAGCACTGCAGCTGAGGGTCCCTAAACCACCTTCTCTTTATCATGCACCCCTTCCCATAGCTCTGAGGGTCATGCATGCTCCCTCAGAACAGATATCAAAATAGGCAACCTTTTCTCAGAGGTGCATTTTTATGTCCTAGTTTTCCAAAACTGAGGAAGTAGTGTAAATGGTAGCATACCATTAATTGTCATGTTTTTGTTTTCAGGTCAAAAAAATCCCTCAGATTTTTATTTTCTTTGATTTCCACAGGAAATGTCACAGGATCCTGTTCCTGTTGACCCCTCTAAGTCATGCACACAGTTGTTTGCTTGGATCCAAAGGAGATTAAAGGATGAGGGGACTAAGAATGCCATTGGATAGCTTTCCTTAGGCAGACTGTGGAGATGGACCCTGTGTCAGCAGTCAGTAGTTGCAAATGGTGATCTCCCTCTTGGCTCCAGTTCTACTGAAACGTCAGTATCTTCACGGTTAGGTTGACCTTCCAGTTTGGTTGTTAATCAAAAGTCTCAATTCCTTAAGATTATGGGTGCAGTTTCCAGGAAACACTAATTTTACAATCTTTACCATCACTGGGAGTCAATGAGCCCCCAAAACCATGCAGTGCATTGGGCTCACTTTCCAAACCATCACTATTAGGGCACATTTTGGGCCAAAAGCCACCTCCCTATTAAGCTTAAACTACAGTGGATTGACATTTGTGTTGCTGTCAGGCAGGTCTTATTTCACATCACTGCTATTCATCATCAGCAGATCTGGTACTGCAAACATTTATGGCCAACAAGAGGTCAACATAATCCTACACCACCCCCAAAAAATCCTAATTAGAATACTTGGATACTGATGACTCCAACAAATGTTTCACAAGTAAGCAATGGTTTAAAAATAATATAAGGGCCTAATACCTCATATTTGAATAGTGAACATGATGGAAAAGTTAGTAGACATTCACCAATCAGTTCATGCATTGCTTGACCAAAGCAGTTGTGCAGGGACAGCTTTAGTGTCAGTGTTCGCCCCATCTATGTATCACGGAAATAGCGAGGACCAAGGAGTTATTTTCTTCACATCAGTTGTTGTTGTTCTCCATTCATTTTTATTTTTTCCCTTGGAAATGTCAGCGGGAATTCAGCACGAAAGAGTTTAGGTATCTGAGGGGAGGCCACAACATTGTGCACAGATGAGATTGCTTTTCCTTGGTAAACTCTCCCCTTCACATTCCACCCTGACAAAGTTTTGTTACAGTTACTCACTACATAGATAACCAAATGCTTTAAGTACTAATTAAAATATATGATGTTTAACTGTTGGCCTATGCCATTTGTTTATGATAGAAGATAGCAGAGAAGCAGAATCATCTATTATCATTATCAGCAGAGAGTTTCTTTTCTTCTTGTCTTCTTATCCAAGCAATACATATGTCCACACACTGACTTTGTTCTTGTAAACAGCCTTGTTTCCAACAGAATTTTTTCCTCCACCTTTCCACTGCCTTATCTTTCAATTCACCCTCATTCTACCTTAAAACAATAAATTCCAAGTTCCCTCTGGGCTTTTTTACTTGAAACTTTATATTGGAATTGTTTCAGGCCATTGTGCTTGCAGCCTCTGTGTGCAGAAGTGTGTTCCCATTAATCAAAGGAAAAGCTGCATAAAGTGGTACAATCCACATTCTCATTTTGGAAAATTAAAGAGCAGTATGATTATTAAAAGGCAGTTCTTCTAAATATTTTCTGATGAAAGGAGAATTGGGACACGCTAACCTGTCCGGTGACTTTGCCAAAGATGTGACACCAAGAGACACAATAAATGAATGTATAAATAGTAATTGTTCTGAAAGGGATAGTCATAAATCACAAAGTGAGTTGCAGGAGGTTTCTTTCTTGGTAATACTTGAAATGTGACCTATGTTGAATTAAAAGAAAATCAGATTTTCTCTTTTGGTAGTGTTGAAATGATACAGAAACTGGAAACCCAATTTCCCTGAAGCAGAATCCTATGCAGACTACGAAGCTCTGCAATAAACATTAGACTAAGGTTTGCAAAGTGGAGGGGTTTGTGGAAGAGCACAAACTAGCAATTTGTTGCAGTAAGAGGTCATTAATCATACAACACTTAGGGTTAACAAAACTCTGGCCTTGAATCAGCGACGCACTACAACAAATTGAATCACTCCAGAAAGAACAGATAAGTTGTTCTGTGAAGTTCTGCAGTGGATCTCAAAAGGCTTTTTCCCTTGAAAAACAGCCCCAGTTGTAATGAAAAATGATCCTTTTATTTGTTATGATCATTTATCAGTAGAATTTGATCCATCACATTCTCTCTGTACATATTCTTCCCAGGGTTCATTTACTGTGTTTTTGAATGGAGAGATTACATGCAGATCACCACTTCCCTTTTCTTCCTGAATAGCATCTGCATTAATATGTGCACAACTGGAGAAGTAGAACTGCTGAAAAATTGGGATCCAAAGAGTTTGTAGGACAGCTGAGTGCTGAACCTTATCAAAAAGTCTTTCTTCCTAACAGTGGGGGTCGTGCAGACCTAATCTCATGCAAGTTTAGATATTAAACCAGATACAGGATTCATAGAGCACTTCGAAGCCTGAGTTCTATGTATTTCCAGAAATCCTCTAGCCAACCCCCTATTCTCTTCCAGGGGCCTCTCCATGACCAAGTTTCTACAGCAAGCCATGATGTGTAGGTTGGCATCACTACCTACAATTTTCTGTAATTACATTTGAAAGTAGACCCTTGATAAGATTTGAAAACAGGGACCAGCTCAATTATACATCTATGTGATCTTATTTTATTTGCTTTGGTTTCACAGTCTGCCTTTTGTTATGCTGCTTGTTTGTTCCACTCCTTTGTGCTCTGGTTTAGATCAAATGAGCTCTTCTATGTTTTCTGTTTATATAGTTTAGGATATAGGGACAGCCCAAGAAAACAGCCTGGGGCCTTAAAAAACACAAATTTCCTTGGAGAAAAGCAGTTTTGGAACAGCATGAGAAGAGGGAACCTGGTTGATAGGACAAGGAGTAAACTAAAAGAGGATCAATTTGTATTAGATACGAGGAAGAAATTTTTTGTAGTGAGGGTGGAAATACACTGGCACAGGTTGTCCAGAGAAGCTGTGGATGCGTCATCCCTTGAAAAAGTCAGGTGGGATGGGTTTCTGAGCAACGTGGTCTAGTGGAAGGTGTCCCTGCTTGCTGCAGGAGTTTAAATGAACTTTAACTATTGCTTTCAACCTAAATTACTATATGATTCTGTGAAGAGAGTTGACAGTCACGAGGGGACTACAGTGAAGTGTATGTAACCAGGACTTGATACATCTCACCAGCCCTTTCATCAGGTTGCAAGGAGAAACCCAGAAATTTCTGAGCAGGACATTGGCCATCAAGAGCTGGCCCAGATAAAGGCTATTCCAAGACTACTGTATTTTTGGTATTCCCATAAATTTGTAGGGGTCAAATTATAGTTTCTTTGCTTGTTTTCAAGTGTTCTAAAATCTCAGTGTGTCTCTTTTGCTCAGTACCTGAACCCCAGTTATACGATATAAGCAGTTCAATAGCCCTGATGCTATTGATGCACTTTCTGATTTCATAACTCATTGTCATCAGACACAGAAACTTCCTCAGCAGCAACGAAGAAGCTGATCTGGTTCCCAGACTGACCAATGCCAGGCAGGGATTCCTGAAACTCAGTGTCAGGAGTAGAAAGCATTGGTAATTTAGGAGTTAGCTGAGTCTGTTTCTTTAGTACAGCCTGCAGGTCAACCATTACCTGCTAGTAAATAGGTAATAAATAACCATTAACAGCAATAGCTTCCTCCTATTTATTCCTTCAAATTATACTCCGAGTCTATTTGTGCCACAGGACAAATTACCTGATTGGAGAGCACTAGTCACAGTCAGCTCTCCCTGCTGATGCCTCTGCAAGTCGGTGTGGAATTGGTGCTTCAGGCTGTCCTGATATCTGCAGGACTCCAGGTAAATCACTGCTGCCACAAGGGAACTCTCAGCCAACCTTGCTGTGTCTCATCTCATGCATATCCGTGTGGCTGACCTGGTCCCCAGCCAGGGATCATTCTCCAGCTGGAAATTTGGCTTTCTAGTAGCAGTCTGCTCTTTTTACGAGAGCAAGTATTCAGGCATGATTGCCTTCTTCCTCACACTTTTTGCTGAATTTTGTCTGGTTTTATCCACGTTGCTAAAACTGGCTAAAAGATATCTGTCAGAAGATTGATACAATTAATTTCGTGCTGTGTCTACAGTAAGTGAAGTTTTTTTTCAGCCCATTATTCATCCAACTCCTGGAGTTGTACAGATAGTTTGTATTAATAAAATATACACTAATATCAAAACATATTTCAAGCCAAATCTATTAATTACTTTTCCCATTATCTGCCTGGCTTTATACATGAATAAATGAAAAGAAGCAGAGAAGACAGAGACATGACATGGTCTGTTATGTAAATCACTCTGTACATCTCAAACTATCTTCTGGGGCAGTACTAAGTAATTTATGACAGGTCACCCAATAGTTATTAATAAGTTATTAAATGGACATAAAATGAATCCAGTAATATTTCTACAATTAACAATACCTAACTCACAATTTGAATCAGCCTGTTTGGCAAAAAGGGATAAAAATCATACGTAATTTTGAGATCTATGCTCAGAAAAGTTGTATTTTTCTTTGCACATGAGTAAATGTTAAATCCCTCCTTAACAGCTGGGAAAGATTCATTATTGCATTGCTTCACGGCACAGTCAGTTTCCTCAACTGAAAGGATGGAGGAGCTACTTTGTGCCCTCCCACTGTGTCTGTAGAAGGTACCACATATCCCACTTGGCTCTGAGACATCCCAGTGACTTTTCTCAGCTTAGGATTTGACTAACTGCTTGAGCCTGACTTTGACTCAGTTTTTGGAGGCATGAATGCAGATTCGAAAATCTTACTAACATGGGTCTCTGCTAAAGAGGTATGCAGTTACTGACATTAAACTGACAGAGGGCAGGGTTAGATTAGATAGAAGAAGGAAATTCTTCCCTGTGAGAGTGGTGAGGCCCTGGCACAGGTTGCCCAGAGAAGCTGTGGCTGCCCCATCCCTGGAAGTGTCCAGGGCCAGATTGGACGGGGCTTGGAGCAACCTGGGATAGTGGAAGGGGTCCCTACCTATGGCAGGGATTGGAATGAGATCTTTAACATCCCTTCCAAATCAAACCATTTCATGATTTTATGAAAATGCATTTCCCCTTTGCCAGTGGAGAATGTCTCCACAGATGTGTGCTCTCAATGAATCTTGGATCCAGATTATCTCTCTGTATCCTCTGTGTTTCCTCATTACGTTAATGGGTGTCCCTGCACTGTGTGCTCTGCTTGCCTCCACTTGAATTTTGCATTGAGCTTTCAATTAGTGGGATTCAAACTGATTATTCTGGCAGCACTTTCCCTTCCAGAAATCCAACCCTTATTGCACATCAATTTTTAAAAAGAGGTTATTGATACTTCAGGAGTTGTTAAGGATCCGCTCTGGTGTGCATATGGACAAGGGAAGAAACTCACCGTTGCACGGCAGGGGATGGCATACTCCTGCTGGAAGATCTGCCTTTGCATCCCCTAGGCAGAAAACTGGGAATTTGATGAGAAAGGCAGGTAGCATAAGACTCAATTCAAGCACAGGAGATATTTTGGAGACCTTTTTTTTAAAGAAAAGTATGAATATTGGGTGGGCTCTCACATCCCCATCTATAAATCATTTGAAGTTTGTTAGCCCTCATGTCTTTCATTAGTCAAGGATATTTGCTTCATTTTCCACCCATTTTTCTTCCTTTTGTCACCTCATCTTTGCTGCCTTCAAGGAAACAATATATTGCATAGAGGCTGCCCTGTCCTTAGAAGGGGTTATTTAGTTCTGATACTCTTTGTCTCCTGGCCATGCAGCCTGAAACTCAGCCACTACCTATCTGTAATCCAACCTATTTTTCCAAAGCATAGTTAACCCTTTATTTTACAAGGGAATTATGTCTTCTCTGCTGCAGTATCAGTCACATAGAAATTTCCTCCTCTGAGCCCCAGTATGCACATAGAAGCCTGCTGCCTCAGTGATGCATGAAAGGCATGCTGTCAGTTAGCCCTACTTTCTTCTGAAAGGAGTTATAGAATCCTGAAATGGTTTGGGTTGGAAGGGCCCTCAAAGATCATCTCGTTCTAACCCCTCTGCCGTGGGCAGGGACACCTTCTGCTAGACCAGGTTGCTCAAAGACCCATCTAAATGGACTAAAGTCATCTTAGTTGAGTTCAGCTAAGTTTTCTAACCACAGCTATCTAAAACTGTTTAGAGTTTTTTGGTTCACTATACATAATTTTGATTAATGCCACTGTTATTCCAAGCTGCTGCTGTGGAGGTATGTATTAGTTTTTGGTGTGGTTAAGTTATTAGTGTTCTATTAGTGATGCAACACTTTTGCAAATGCTGATATTATTCATAGAAATACAGTTTCCTCATCCTGATATTTTTGCAGACCAAATATTATCTGAATATAATACTCCTGGAGAGTGAAATGTAACTGGTTTCAGCACTCAGGGAACTACTTGTATGCGAGATATTGTTTTATTCATTTCAGATGTACCTGAGAAATAATTAGGTAAGTGATGGCTAAAAATAATTAACTTAGAGATAGCTAAAGAGACATTGAAGTTGGCAGACAATGTGGACTCATGGGTGCATACTCATGCCTCTCCAACCTCCATGAAACCACTCCCCATTGCTTTGAATGAGATGCAAGTACTGCATCACAGTGCAGTGCTGCAGTACTGGGCTCACTCCAGTTAAAAGACCCTGACTGGAAAGAGCAAGAGCTGCCAACAGCACATTTTGCAGATGCCTCCTGGCTCTGCAGCCTGTCCCCAGCCCCATCGGTGTGAAACAGCCCAAACATTACCGACCCTTCTGGGCAGGATGTAAAAAACCATCTGTATGCAACAGATTTGGAGGAGGCCTGATGGCATGGGATTGGGAGCTGGGTGGAAGGGGCTTGATTCTGCCCCTTGATTTATTTGCTGGTCACATTAATTTGCTTTGTTGTGCAGGAGGATCATTATGTTGCCAGGTGTTTATTCCAATTGGATTGTGAATCTAGCTAATTGCCAGGGCACCTAGAGCTTGTGAATAACCTTTCATGAAAACAAAACAAAAACTTAATCTAAATGTACAAAGCAACATGAACGATCTTGCAAAGCAAACGTCTTTAGCTATTGATTGGGAGCCACAGAGGGGAAGAGGAATTTAGGGCAGGCTGGGGGCCTGGAGCAGACCTTTGGCTCCCAATTCACAGGTAGGCTTTGTCTCAGGGCTGTATCCAGAAAGGATGCTTGTCTTTGGTGTCAGTCTTCTCTGCATGAGTACATGCCAGCCTGAGATGGGGGAGCCCCTCCTCTTCCTCTGCTTCCTAAAGGGGGAGCTCAGTATTTCCCCTGGCAGAGCCAGGTAAAGCTGGAGGGATGGGGTCACTTCCTAAGTCTCACAGCTTGTCCAGCATTAGCACAAGCCCTAACCAGGAGACTGGGTTGCTGGGATCCCAGATTTTGTTCTCAGCTCTTCCAACACCCAGTCTGCTTAGCTTTGTTTAGCATCTCCTCCTCATCCACCCGCTCTCCCTTTGTGCGCAGGTTGGGGTGGGGACCACTTCTGATGGTCAGCAAAGGAAGGCTTTGCATCACCTGGTGCACCACCCATCTACTCTTTCTCTCATTTGAAGCCCAGAGTGACAGAAGTTATATTTATTTTTACTGTTACTCTGACAGGTTATATGTGGTACTTTTTTCCTTCCTACTTTGCTAATGTAATTGTTAAGCTTTGAGGCCTTCTGGGCACCTTGAAGGGATATGTCCTAGTCAGTCCCTTAGGAAGTGATAACTTTCCTCCAGCTTTTTAGCAACGATGCAATAAATTATAGCCCCGACATAGAACTTAATTGCACAGTTAAATACATCATTTACAGGGCTTTTAGCATGCCCTGCTAAATTCTCTGCTTTTTCATCTAATCTCTGTAGGCTGTCGTTCCATTTGCAGAGACCTGTATGGGTTTCATTCCTGTTAAACATATCAGTAAATCACAGAGAGGGGAAAAAACCCTGACACATTTCCCTAGGAATTCTCGCCGCAGCCTGAGCTCCCAACCCTGAGGCTTCTCGTTCAATAGGTCAGCCAAGACCCTATTTGTCATTGCTCTTTAATTACCGTGGAACCTCTAATCCAGGCCACAAATTCCTCCCTGCCCACACTTCTTTTTACTTCAGAATGCGTATCTAATAGCAACCAAGGACTTTTCCTATTTTCTCACTTGGAATCTGTTTTGGGAGCTTGGAATTGCTATCTAACTGAATCAGTAACATCTGTGACTTCAGGGCAGCTTGAGTGGGAATAGTTAGAGGGTTAGACAGATTTCCTGCATTTTAGGGCTCTTTTCCTCTGAAGAGGCTGCTTTGGGATGATCCAATTGCATCTAATGCTGCTTCTTCCCTTCCCCCCCCCCCATTTTTTTGTTATTTAACCCCATCTTTCCTCCTCCTTTCTTCATCTCTCTCTTCCCTCCAAGTTGTTTAGGTTTTTCAGAAGTAAAAACTATTACAAGGAACCACGCCAGCATTTTGAAAAGTTTCAAACACATGAAAAGGAAAAGTCTGAAGGGATTCCTAGAACTGTATTGGAGCTTGCAGGTATGGCTTTGATTTTCCTTTTGGCAGGCTTTTGCCATTCCTTCTTTCATTGCCCTTCCAAGAAACGCTGCTGGGTGCCTAAAGACCCCTACATTGCTTACACTTGGCAGAAGAAGATAACAGGAATGCTACAGTTTGGGCTTTGAAAGATTAAAACCAACATTTTTTTTCCTTACAGTACTTTCAAACTTTCTCAAGTTAATTTAAAATCCATTCTTGAAAATGTTGAACTACTAATACTGGATTTTTTTTTTTTTTTTAATTCTGCACACATCACACCTGTTATTTAAGCTAAATAAAAGGTGGATTAAAGTCAGTGCAATTCTTTAAAGTGCATTAACTGCTTTGAGTAGTCCTTGGAAGGGACACCCTGTGCCTCTGTGATTGGTCTTTTTATGATATCTCTGCAAAAGTTCTGGCAAGAAATGACCACTTTGAGAGCAAATTTTCATTTTTCTGGAACTTTTTTGCTTCTCCCTCCCCTGTTTAATGGTAAGTGACCTCATTGCTAGTTGAGCGTACAACAAAAGTGTCCCTTCCCTGCCTGGCGTGGCAGCTGATAAATTACTCATACGACTAATGAGGATTTTGAATTTTCAGGCAAATTGTGACGGCATTTTTGAAGGCTTGCATCACTTCTGCAGCATTTTCCCCACACCTGCATGCTTCAGGCACTCAGGTGTTTAAGTCACCCAGGCAGAGCTTTGCCCCTTCTCCTCCTGCAAGTGCTTTGCTCCACATGGGAGTCCTGTGGCTATTCTGTCTGTTTGTCTGTATGAGGATTTTCTGTGCTAATTAATGTGAGGGGAAAGTGGAATCCGAGAGGGCTGAATTAATTACCAAAGGAGATCACATACCTTGCCTTATATTAATTTTGAAATGACAAGACACAGGTGCACTTTTAGTGGTGTTTCAATGGATGTTAGTATTTGAGGTCCTTTTTTTTTTTATCCTTTCTATGGATTGATATTACTTTAGCTGGAGCATATCAGAAAAAAAAACCCTGAAGTAATGAAACTCCTGCTGAAGCAAAGAGCTACATTATGTGAAAGGGCTGATTATGTTTATACTACATGATCTTCTGTGAAAGAACCAAGCCCCCCAGCTAATAGGGGAAGAAAGGTCGCTGGAACTGAAGAAACAACTGACTCAGTGTCTTAATTCTGAAGGAAATGAGCCCTTTGGAAATGAGAGGGATTTTCTGATCTACTTCAGAGGAAGGCATACAATTACGAAAATAAGCTTTTCCTGTTATGGTGGAGAATAAAGCAGCAAATCAGAAAGACTGGAGATTGAAAGAAAAAAAGTACATCAATTTTGTTTTTACCTTTAAATGCTCCACAGGTGATTGGCAAAGCTGCATCATTCTCCCAGATTATCATCCACAGCATCCATGAGAAAAATTTGAGTGTGAAAGATTAACAACAAATGAAATCCTTCTTGCATGTGGCAGGCAAAGTTCCATGGCTGGGCTGGAAAGAGCTTTACCATTGCAGGCCTACCTGGTGGCACTGGGTCCTGAGGTTCTCACATCTCCTTCTGCACCCACCACACGTGAACATTTGGATGTGAAGGGGGTGGTAGAAGGAGCACTGTGTGAAAAGCCCTAGTATATATGTACTGAACTTTAATATATACCCGAGACTATGTTTGAGCCCAAACTCACCTTCAGTCCACACTTTGTGGACCTGAGCTTGCAGTGGCTTTTGCTGAATGTGAAAATTAGAGTCTTGCACCAGGGCTGCTCTATATCCCAGGGAATGTCCTAGATGTCCCAGTTCTCCTTCCTAGGTCACTGTCCTGTTTGCTCTGACAGGTATGTCTCAAGAGTGCAAAACACTTCCTATATATCAGTTTATCACAAGGGAAAGTGGGCCCTATGGGCAGCACAAAGCAAGAATGCTTACAACTGTGCAGATTTCTACAGGTGGCTATAAACAGCAATAAATGGTCTTAAGCGTAACTTGTTCCCTTACTTGGCATCGTGGTGGGCATAATTTTTTTGTGGTCATGGGCAGGGACATAGGAGTGCATACTCAGTCTTTATCACAGGTTGTGTTGGTGAAGGCCACAGTTGCTGTGGGTTTAGAAATGTGCTGAGGAATCTAAATCTCAGCAACAGCATCATGAAATATAAGCAATGCATATCTTTATAGATTATTGGTCACCTGAAAGATAAATTTGAGAGCTTTGGTGCATATGCCAATCATCCAGTCACTCTTGGGCAAGAGTTTTGCTCTAAAAGAAATGTAATTGAGCAAGTACAGCTATTCCCACTGTAGCAGTAGGCACAGAACATTCTTACTGCTTTGCTTACAACAAAAGTGACCATTTTGAAAGGGCAAATCACCATGGAAGTTGATCAGAAATGCAACAGAGGATTGTTTTTAATGGCTTTTGGGGAATATTAAGATTTATGCCTGCAAAGACTTACTCAGCATGTTGCACAAACTCCTCTTAGCACACTAATAAGTCAATGTGTTACCGAATGCTCTGCCATTATAATTACAGCCACATGTTGTCCTTTTTACAAATAGGTCTGGCTTAATTGCATCATTTTTCAGCAGGATTTATGTGTTCCTGCTTAATCTAAAATTAGTACATGCACAAATGAAGTGCAAACTATTTTCCATCACTGAACTGTGAAATGTTCTCCAGAATAGAGATATACCAACATGTTCCTAAAAAGATACAATAAGCAGTCAGGCAACTTTTTGATTTGTGTGTCTGTCTGCACCTATATAACTTTGCTCAAAGTAATGAAGAATATACTAAAATATACATTAAGTGCACAATGAACAAAAATTCAGTTAAATGGTCTAAATCAAGCAGTCTTTTTTGATTATCACTGGTAAAACAAAGGATGGGGATATCATAAATCTACCTTGATATTGTTAGCTCTCAGCATTTATTAAATGCAGTAAGAGCTAATGTGTTTTATATATTACATCAATCTTTCACATATAAATATATCACATTTATAAGATGCTTTATAGGCAAGATTGTGCTGGCCTAAATTACAACTTATTGTGACTAATATTCCATATTGCTCTATAGCTCTGAGGACATAAGGATATGTATAGGACATAGCAGGGATAAGAGTTTGGGTTACCTGAACCTAGATTAGATCTAGAAATTGCCATACTTACATACTAATTTGAAGTTTGGAACATGCAAGATATCCAAGAGTGTTAGACATTAAAATATAAATGCATAACCAAATCCCAACTAGATGCAAAAGCCTAATGCTGGAAGCAGATGAAATCCGCTATCTGATAGGAAGAAGTTCTTTTATTTCAGTAGAAAGGACATCTTGCCATCCAGAATGGAGATTTACTTACTGCTGTGAGGAAGTCTGCTGGCTTTCAGTGGATAAATCAGAAAGCAAGGAAAGGTCTCCACCTTGATTAAGCAGCAGTGTAGAAGTACTGGGCCTTGCTCTGCCTCTAAACCTGAAAGATTCTCTCTTAATTTTTATTTTTTTTTGGATGCTATCATCTTGGTGAAAATATTAGAAAAATTACTAAAAACATGTGAATATTAAAAATAGCCCTTGATTTAAATTTAATGTTCCTTATTTTTGTAGCTTTAGAGTATTTTTCCTTGTATGTCTCAATGGACCAAAATCCTAAGGACTTACTTAAAGCAAGGTGCCTAGTGACCCCTACAATGTGCTTTTAGCCACGAAAAATGCTGATGAATGGGTATGAAAGGATTAACACACAAAGAGTATCTTGCAGGTCACTGCCATTTCTCCCTGCTTTAGCATGTCACCACAGTAATTCACACTCAGAAACCTTAAGGTTATAGCTGCTAACATGCTGCAAACAGAAGCTTCAGCTGAGCTGTCTCTGAAATAACACTGATCCTAGATTAGCAGATTGATCCTTGGTGGCCCTTACCATCCACAAGATATCTCTCTGGTTCTGTATTTGGCTTAAAGTGAGGATTATGATGTGTATTATGCAAAGCTAAAAGATCTGATAAACCAATATCATAGCTGAATTCCTGGGAGCCCTTTATCATGAATCTTTGGACATGACAACAGAGGTAATCCCGAAATAGGGCCTGCAGTCTCTCTAGTGGTTTATGACTGCACTGATGTTGGAGCCAGGGTACCACCCCTGTCCTTCTCTCTGCTGCCTTCTGCACATTCACAACTTCTGCTTTTCCTAAGAATGTTTATTTTGTAAATTAAAACCAAATGCCTAGGCTGAGGGGTTTGCTACCTATCATAAATCAGGGTCTGAGCATTTGCCCGGTACTTCTCATGTAGAGTTTTTCAAAAGTTCTTTTATGAAAACATTTAAGCACCATTAGTTTCACTTGATACAAGCAAAGTGTGATGCAGGAGTAGGACACAGGTGTCACAATCACACTGAAAATTCATACCTGAAAAAGGAGGCACTGAGGAATTTTAGAAAACACTTTCCTAAGGAGATGTGACATCCTCCATGGATGCGGCACCACGCTCTGAGAACCAAGCTTGACATAAGCAGTGAAAAGAGATTTGGATCACTTTGGCCTTTTGTGCAGGACATAGGAGTCTTGCGCTGTCCTTGGAGCATGGAGCTTGGGTTTCCCAAAATAACAAAAGTGAGGGAAGAAGGATGTTCTGCCATCTGCTTTGTAAGTTAAGAATTTATGAAGTTCTGTGATTTTGTGGCTACTGCCGCAACTGAATAAGCAATTTTGGTGCTGCGTGTATGGTTTTTAACATCATCAGCTAAACAGCTTCTGACTCCTTGGATTTTATTGTACAATATTTCTTCTCTGGAGTGTGCTCCTCTCCATGCAGAGCGACCTCAGCCTGTCTGGGTGCCAGGGGAGTGATCTCCATCTGTTGAATGCTTGTCAGGGGGGCTACTGACCTACACTGACCTAAAACCCTGCAACACCAGCAGGCTGCTCGGCCGCGGCCATTGGGCCACTGAGTGACACAGAGCAAGATATGGCCACAAAAGCTTGGAGGAAACTGGGTCGCTTTTTTTATAGACTTTAAAATGAAATATGAATCAAAACTCCTTCTGAGAGCAGTAAAGCTGGAAGCAATTCCAAGCCTTCCTTGAGCAGAAAGGCTGCTCCTGGCTGTTAGTTCCCAGACACGAACACTGAAGTGTTAGTCTATCATCTACCAAGAACTTCCACCACATTAAAGGAGGCACCTGGGCTCTGAAGATCGAAGTTCTGCTTGATTTTCTCAAGCTGGATATTCTGATATTTCTAGTGCATCTTGCATATGTAGAAGCAGCAAAATTTGTCTTGGGGAAGAGAGGCATCAGCACAGAGAGGGGACAGATGGTGTTCGGTACGGAGACCAAACTGCGGCTCGATCTTCCCAAAGACAGTGGGTCCTGCAAGGTAGGAAGAGAGGTTTAAACGAGACAGTTGACACAGAAAGTTGGAAGGATGAATGCTTCGGATATGGGATCATTCTGATGCTGAGAGGGATGAGGTGGTTTGAGGACAACACATTGGACTTGAAAAGTTAGTGTGGGGAGAGCTGTTGCCAGAGGAGCTGATGCCGAGATCATCGCCTTTCAAGACTTAATAAGTCATTTTAAACAAAAATGCCAGTGTTGGTTTAGGTAAGTTCCATGTTTTTCACAGGGAATGTTTTTTCCCATCCCACTCTGCTAACAGATGTCATTCCTTCAAATGAGAGTTCATAAACCTCTCAGAAAACTTCTGTTTGATTTTCAGGCTTTTTTTATGACATGACAAGATGTTTTTATTTGCCATATAATTGTTCCCAGTGCCATTGTTCTTGTAATTAGAAAAGATAATAGATTAAATTATAGCTACAGTTTTGAGTCTTCTGTGTTTCAGAAGATTTCCATTTATATTTTTCCCTTAAACTTCGCAATTTAATTTAAAAAACAAAACAAACAAAAAAATCAGAATCTAGGAGAAGATGTTTCTTTATCACCAATTTCTGCAAGTGGTCTGTACCAAGGCTGGGCTGAGGATGAGCTTGAAAAGGATACTTATATGCTTCTTGAATATAAAATAATCCCTAACTTCTCTGAGTCAAATTCATTACACCCTTTTTTTATCTTTTCAGGGCAAGGGAAGACATCAGTTAAACTGTCACAAATAAGCCCCAACTGTTGTGAAACAGCATCTGATTTCCTAGATTGATCTGAAAGGTATGTTTTCAGATTTCAGAACCCTCTCCTTAACCTCCGTTCCACAAATAGCTTTATGCTGAGATGAAGTGTAGACAAATGCACAATAGAACTTTCTAACACAAGAACTGCTGAGGGGTGTGTGCTATATCCTCTCATAGCAACCATAGGCCACAGCTCAGCTTTGGAGGCTGAATGGCTCCTATGCAATGGTTTCCATGGTTGCACAGGGTTTCATGTACCCAATAACATTAATATTCCAGTCCTTAATAGAATAACTTGTACAAAAGCAATTTTTTCCTCTTTATTTCCTATCTTAAATTACTGCTGCATAAATGATTGAATAAAGTTCTAAAATGAAAGTTATTCTAATAAAATATTGTTGAGATTGTTTTAACATGGACTCAAGCCTTCAGTACTTATATAATCAAAATTTCAGGTGCCTTCTGAGTCAACATTACAGGATTTGGCTGGTAAAATAATGATGGGGTTTTTTCTTTACCAGATTGTTAGTATCATTTATCTTAACAAAAAGTTTGATTGCCACTAAGCAGTTAAGTATACTGACTGACCATTTTTAGAAGAAGACAGTGTGAGGCTGAGAACTTACAGGTGGGAACTCAGTTGTGATAATGTGAGTTAAATTTTAAGCCCAGTAAGTTACACTGAATCAATGAAAAATTGTTTTTTAGGTGAGTGCCTCCTTTTGTGTTTTAATACTGAGTTGGAGGTGATTATTGCTCTTGCCTTTTTGGTCACCTGGGGTTTTCAAAAGCTCATCTTCTTTGGAAGTTGTGCACTGCCTCATTTTTTTATGTCCTTCTGAAAAACCTCAGCTGTAAGATGTTATGAGAAGAGCCCTTCAGAACGACACCTTAGTCAAGTGTGAAACAAAACTCCTCAACAAATATTGAGTAACTCCTCAGGTAACGCCAGTTGACTGGGACTTTTCTACAACTTGAAACATAAGGGCTTGGGTTATATGAATGATTTCCTTGACAATAACTCACAGGTGCTCTCCTAGTTCTGGGACAAGCCATGGCTGAATGAGGTGTTGGATCATGGGGAAACATTGCTGTGGGCATCGTGGAGCTGTCCTTTTGATTTACAGGAGAAATAAATGTTCTGGCAGTTCTATTTAGAGTTTCAGGCCTCAGTGAGTGTATCCACCATAGGGCTGAAGCATGGGATGTAAGTGTGTAGGTATCACAGAATAAAATATGCAGATACTTCAAGAGACCTATTCAGAAACTTAACAAAGAGCTTAAAGAAACTGTCCAAAGGTGTGCGGCTTTGATATTTATAATGGCTAGTTGTTACTGAGATGTAATCAGCACTGACTTCTGGCCTCTGCTTTACAGCAGAAAGCCTGAGAGAGCATGCAGAGCTCCCAGTGATTTATCTCAAGTGTTTATTATCTGGCTCACAGATGTGTAGTAAAGCACTGTTTAGAAAGAAGAGCTCAATGTGCAAAAAGGTAGCATTTTTGGCTTGCGTAAACTGTTGTTTTCCAACTGAAGTCAACCAAGTTGCCTTGTGATGTTCCCCTGCAGAGGATCTGCTCTCCAGATCCAAGAGTTTGGCGTATTGTTCTTGGCTGCATCTATGAATATTTCAGAGCTGGGCTCTGAATGCATCCATTCATAGACCACTGTAGAAATGATCAAAGGAGAGGCTTCTTGATCCTGTAAGTAATAAATCCTCTGCTTTCAGGTTTAGTGAACTGGAGACTGTCATAGAAATACTTGTTCCTCATGCACAGATCAGGAAGTTGGAGTCAAGAATTCTTCCCGTTGGACAAATGCCCCTGGAATTCCAGGAATTACTTGACACATCTGACAGAGAAGACAGAAGCATCTCAGCCTTCAATTACTGTACAGTCTGGTTGCACAGATCATGGCTTTAGAGACATTTCTTACTGCTTTAGGTCAAATAGTGGCAGGAGAGAATTAGCATTTACCTGAGTATCTGAAGAAATGAAGCAAAAGGAAAGGTGACTTTTGAAAAATCTGAATTGAATATATTTTATTTATAAAAAGTAGAGGAAGGTAGCTTGCTAAGGTGTTGAGTTTTGGTGGTTTTTTTGCTTGCTATCTGAGTCTTCATCAGAACTAGCTATGGCCAGTTCTACACACAAACAAGTTACTTTTGTGAATTTTGAACACCCCTTGGGTTGTCTCCCCTCTGGAGGGTGTATGCATCTTTCCCATTCAGAACTCAAGGAGGATGAATGTGTGCAAACTGAGCTTTTGAAGTTTCCAAGGGTTTATCATTCATGCCATGTCTTCCTACATTTAACTGACATAACTAATAAAAAACACGTGTCAAAATACAGGAAATTCGTTATTTGATTGCTCAGTGCTTCTATACTACCTCAGGTATCACCTTCTTTGCAGCTGTTTGAGAGGTTAACGGAGAATCCTGCCCTTTGGAATGGGAATTTTGCCAGCCATGTCAACTGGGAGAAGATTATTGACTGTCTGAGGCAAAGCTTAGAAGATAATTGTTGTATTTAACTGTTAATTCTTTAGCATTATCCCAGTAACTTGTTGATACATCTAAGAGTTGCTTGATGTCTATATATACACACACCCACACATGTGCACATGCCTGCCTTTGGGAATTCCCATGCCCTTGCTAATATGTAGGCAAAAGATTTGCTAGGCTTTCTTATTTGTAAACAGAAAATGTTTGGACTTACGTCCTGATAAAGGGAGATATTACAAACACGATGTGAAGCTGCATTTGTGTCTCTGTCTTGGAAGCTCATCAGCTTATCCTCCTGCACTTAACTGCTTTGGTTCAAGATGCCAAAGATGCAGAAACACTGAAGGGAAAAAGCAATGTTACACATTGCTAACCCCCTGCTATAGGGATAGTTCACCTATTTGGAGAGCTATGCACAGACGAGGACATCCTTCACTCGGCAGGATCTCTGTGATCTGGGAATTGGTACCTGCCTCTTGACATGTCTCATGGTGGGAGATAGGTCTATGAAGTCATGGAGCCTGGCTATCTGCAGTCAGGACTCCTGCACTACATCCAAAGCAAGCTTGCCAGTCAGCAAAGGCTGCCTTAATCTTTCAGGGAGTGTTTGTTTTGCTTGTTTTGCTAGGCTGAGTTTCAAGCAACTGATAATGTGTTCATGAGCGGTTCTCTTGTTGCAGTCCATTTTTCAAAAAGAAGTGTGAAGTCCGAAGTTCCCAAGGTTGTGCGGAACACGGGTTTGAAATGTTATACATGACCTTGCTTCAGTGTGTGAGCTCACGGTGCTTTTGAGTACATGTTAATATGTCTGTGCAGGTACACTGGAGACAGTGGAGTGGTGATTCTTTGAAACCTGATGGGTGTTTTTCAAAATATACCTTGGACATGGTTCTTCTCTGTTGGCACTAATTCTGCTCATGGAGTCACCTCACTGCAAATGAGATGTACTTTTGTTTTCTTAGAAATAGTCAAACCTTCAGACTGCTGAAGGATAAACTCTGAAAGCTTCTGGGGGTTAGATAAGACACTTTATTGCTCACAGGTTTTTCAGCATTGAAATGCCTGGGATTTCAGGAATGGCTGAAAGGAATGGCAGTGGGTCTGGCTTGTTCCCACTTGTACCTGCAGTGTTGCTGCTCCATCCAGCTGCACCACTGAAGTCACAGTTCTCTCATACACTTAATGTTTTTGCATTTACTTCCCCTAGGCAAAAAGGAATTTAGATACCCACGTAGCTTTTAGGATGTGGAAAATTCAGGTATGAATCTGGAGACTCTTGTATGTGTAGTACCTTTAAATATGAGACACTTTTCTGGGCTTATTTTGAAGGATTTTATTTTAAGAAACTCCATGTTCTTTCATGACTTGCAAAATAAAATCTAGCAACGTTTCCACAAGTCAAGAGAATCTCAGCATCTTGAGTGAGAACAGAAGGACACACTGTGATCTTGAGGTCTTTTTGCCTGCTTAAGTACTCTGAAAGAATGTGACTGGGCAGTCAGTCTGTTACAAAATGATGATTTCTATGGTGTTGGAATACCACAGATCCAGTGGATATTTCATATGCACATACTTCTCCTGGAAACTTGCTGAGAAGAAATCAATTACTTAAAATGTATTCTGCTGAAAGTACTCCAGAGGTAGTACTACATAAAGCAGTATTTCTTTTAAGTGTATTTTATAAGACTATATACATTCTGCTTAAATTCAAAGTGAAAATGTACTTGGAGAAGGTTTTGGGTGGGAAGAGAAGGGGAATAGTTCAGTGCTTTATTGTTGTCCTAATTTAGCACCTTTTCCTACTTCCAATACAGGTGATTAAAAAGGCAGAAGTAAAAAAAAAAAAAAAGCTACCAGTATGAGGGCTGTTGGAATTTTTTTTTGTTTCTTTCTTATCCCTGGAACTCTTCGAAGAATGAGATGTAGCACTTTATGATACAGTTTGGTGTTTATGGAGGTACTCAGTTGAAGGTTGGACTTGATGACCTTGGATGTCTTTCCAGCCTTAATAGTTCTACGATACTCTATAGAGTGATGATGATGATGACGACCTGAATCCTGTGCAGTGTCTGGTGATGGAAGGTCCCCAACATGGATGGATCATAGCGTGAGGTATGTTGTGTCGGATACCAGTAGAACCATGGGATGCAATGCAATGCCTACAAAAAATTAGACAATTTCTCTTGTAAAACTTATCTTCATAATCTTCCTCAGCAAGGTTTGATTCTTTTGCATGTATCCCAGGAAAATTAATAGACATTCTTCTGAAAAAAAGCCCCACAAGTTTTTCACATCTGTTCAAATTTCTGAGTGAGAGCCTGCAAACTTCAGGCTGGTTACTAAGAACAGCCCAATGTATATTTGAGGGTGAAAAAATAATCATGTCACTTCTTTGGAACATGATCTAAAGTTCACTGAAGTGAATGAAAAGGCTCCTGTTGGTTTTAAGTGGATCCAGCCTTTACACAGTGAACAGAAGACGTGTGTCTCATCTACTTAAATCTGAAAATGTTATTGGTAATTTGTGTTGATAGAAAGAGCACATGGTAACTCCCTTTCTGCATTTATATAACAGGAGGCAAAAGCCTCAAATTTGAAAACATTGAGGATGCAGTTGCCTATTTCCAGCACGATGAGAGACACAACCAAGATTGGGCTGTTTGAAGAATATTTGATGGAAGGCAAAGCATTAGGCACTGGTTTCCCATTAGGTAATGGTTTTCTATTGCCATCCCACCAACAGATGACAACTTACCACTCCAGTGTCAACTTCAAGTTTGCAAAAGAGGATATAGTTCTTGCTGAAATACCTATGTTGATGTTTTATTTATGAATTTTATTCAAGTGATTATTATACTCTCACTAAAACAACCAAGACAATGAATGCTGCAATGGTGATCAAGGAATCCATTGCAGATGGGCCAAGCAGGATGTTGCAGCCTGGGGAGGTGATAATCCTCTGCTACTGCTACATGAATGACTTGATTAAAATCAACAGAGTTGCTCAGGATTTTCATCAGCATTAAAACAGGTGAAAGCAAAAGCAAAAATGACAATTGACTTACTATTTTTCTTATTTTGTTTAGATATGCTGATTCAATTTGTTTCTTTCAATGCTTAAACAAATATAGAAAATGAATAGAAATATCAAGACACTGGAAAAAAAAACATTTGAAAGACAATTTTTATGAATTGATGAGCTGAGGGCTGAGCTGGTACTGACAGAGTGGGATCAGTCAGTGGTCAGATTCCATATGCTGGATTTCCACATTTTTCAGCCATCTTTAAGACTGATTCCTGTGTTACATGAGGCAAAGGGAGCCTGGAACTACACTACTTCTTGTTAAAGAAACTTGCATCATCACAAGGTGTCAACTCCTCTCTCCAGAGACACAATCTCCAGACAATCAACTTGTGTGTGCTGTTAGTGCTTTGTTTCTCTCACTTCTCCCATGTACATATGAAGCTGTCGAGCTGAATTACACTTTATAAGGCGTTAGGGAAAAGATCTAACATTTATTTTTCCCTTTTACTAATTTTTAGAGTGCAGGGAAGCTCATTTTTCCAGCCTAAAGACCAATCAAGGAAAACAAGTCCTGCTATTCCTGACATATTTCAGGTAAACAAGAAGAGTATTTGACATCATTTGCCATCATTATTATAATTCTTTTAAAAGCTCTGCTTTCAAAAACGGATGCTGGGAGAGGCATGAGATTAAATGATGTTTATTGAAATCTAAATTGTTATATTAAAATACACCCAATGAGCCTAAGAGTAGAAATTTAAGTCGAGGCAGAAGTCTGGCAGCACCTTGCCAATCCTGTTTCTGACTATTTTAAGGGAGAGTTGAGCATTGTGCAGCCTCACTGCAGAGAACAATGCTCCCCATCAGTGCAGATACTTGAGACCTTCTCAGTGATTCTTGAAAAAGGGGGGAAAAATCAGTGATTTTCTTGGTGCTTCACTGAAATTTGTCCTGTGTGGACAACAGTGCTCTCCAGCAATGTCTTTTTCTTTTTGATAATGGACAATGGATTTCAAAGCCCTACACCAGCTCCTGGGTGCATGATCCTCATGGAAGACAGAGTCTGCTCACTTCTGACTCTCTGCAGAATAAGAGATTTGCAGTTTCTGTGCCAAACCAGTCAAATGTCACATTTCACTTCATTCACTATAAAATGAAAATTGTGAGCTGTACCCTGCACTGGTATTTCTGTTCCCTGCCAACACATCTGGCAGGAAAGTTCACTCTATGAAGTGTTTTCTACCTTGGTGAGATCTTTCCATGATATTACATGAAAAATCCAGATTTGTCAATTCCTTTGTTGTACAATAAGCCCTGCAGCTTGTTCCACATATTTATTGCCTGACTTCTCATAGTTTTGAAATGTTCTTGTATTTTACCATTTAGTAAGCAAGGCCTTGATAAAGTCAGAGCATAAAGCTTGTTCAAGGTGCTTGCATTCCTTGAAAGGAGCCAGGCAAGCATTTTCTCCACAAATGCGAATTATTCATCAAATTTATTCCATCTGGGGCTTGCATGTGTGCATGTATTTTTTTTAAAGTGTTTTAGCAAATACTAAAATCCCAGGTAGGTTAAGGGGATCAGCAAAATTCCTGCTAGTATTAAATTAATATTTGTGGAGGGTGAATTTTGAATGTGCTGTGTAAAGCCTATAATTCTTAAGGCTATATTCTGCAGCTAAATGGTTAAACTCTGCCCTAAGACCAATTTGTCCAGAACAGTGGGAGAGTAGAAAAGGAGTGAGAGTTGTAGTGCAGAACATACAACAATGGGAAAAGATTATTTTAGAAATTATAATAGGCAGTTGAAGTCTTGGAAGTGTTCAAGAGACTTCACTGCTTCCAATAGCAAATTGTTTATGGAGAGAAATAAAGCTGAACTTATTCTTTTTTTTTTTTTTTTTTCCAGTAGCTCTAGTATCTTGCAAGATTTGTGTCAGACTCCAAGTAGAAAATTATCACCAATTATATTCCAAAGAATAGCAATAAAAGCGTGGTAAGAGAGGAGCAATACTGAAGCTTCTTCAGTCAGCTCAGTAGCTTTAATTGCTATACATTTTTGAAGGATTTTTTTTTAACTCTCAGACCATTTTCTGTAGAAATGTTGCAACTCATCTACAGTGGGTTTTCTTTCACTTCATCTTGTTCTTGTCTTTCTCAAAATCACACTTTAGCTGTGTGCCTCTGTTTGTTAACTCTGTGCATTTCTTTCAGATATCAGAAAGCTTGATTCCAGCAATACATAAGCCTCAAAAATCATCACAGTGGGATAACACCTCACTTACCCCCTGCTTTTAGTGTCAAAGAGGAAATCAATTATGTCCTCTTATATTGCTGAGAAGGTACAGCAGCTTTACTTCTGACTCAACAGCCTTGGACAGTTAGGTAGCCTTGTGCTTGTTCATGGAAAGATGGACTTTTTTGTCTATCTTTCACACCAGAAGGCAGGAATTTCTCCTAAGAAAGAGGTAATATTCTTTATAATCTTATGCTCTATGGACAGTCTGTCATTTCCTAAGAGCATTGCACCAACCTTGTCATCTAATAGAGGATGGCAGGACTGGGTTGTAGAAGCATAAAATCTTCCTAGGACAGGCAGATTAGAAAGTTTTTCATCCTCACTGGAGTTAGAGGCTCTGAGAGATGCACTAAACTGCCCATTATCTGCTTCTAGTTTCACTCAGTGGAGTGGCTGTGTTTTACCATCAGCTGACACACATTGTAAGCTTTTAAATGTGCAGGACAGAACATGGGGGAGGAAGAATCCTCCTATTCCAAAAGCACAGGCAAAGCTGCTGAGTGTCATAGAACTTCTTCCAGGCTCAAACTACCGGCAGGTAGGTACCGGCTGTGCAGTAGCTGGATTCTGGTAAGGTCCCTCTGGATGCGGCAAAATAAACCCCTCCTTCATACTCCCAATGAGGATGTGAAGGTTTTTTCTAGTTAATAAACCTCTTCTGTACAGTTTCATTGATCAGCCTGGACTTGCCAAGATGGAAGGAGCTTTGTTTGCAGGCTTTTAATTCATTAGTTAATTTGTTTGTGTTCTTCCTTTAAAATTCTCCACAGCTGATTACTATCCAGAGTCTCAAAAATAGACTCTCTGTGGAACTTGGGGGGAAAGAGAAGGCTACATCTTACCCATAATTGTGTAATAGTGTCTGAAGCGTCATATTTTTAAAAAAATGTTTTTAAAAGGAGCCTTCTGATTTTGTGAGGACAAATCCTAGTAGAGCAGAGGGTGGACAGGTGCAGAGATCAGGGAGGAATGTGGCATAAGCTTTCCTTTCTGTTACCTGCGGGCACATTTAAAACAGCTGTTGCTGTATTAAAGAGGGAGTTTCTTTAACATCTAAGATATATGTTTTAAAATATGGTATATTTATTCTGTCAATTTATCCAAGTGCTTAGGAACAGCACCTTCTACTTTAAATACTTCTCAAAAGCAGAAATTACTGGAGCCTTTCTTTTGCCATCTCAGCTTGTGACATCTGATGTGGTAAAGACACCTGGTTCAGCACAGGTGAGGTTCCTCCTCGAACAGGTGAAGAATTTCCATGGCTTGAGGTCCTGTCCCACCAGAAGCTTTGGTCATGGTGCACACTCTTTGTGTTTGTGCTGTCTCCATATCCTGATGTGGGTGCCAGTCATGAAACCACTTCTCTTGCCCACCTCCATCTGGCAGAATAAAACTGAGGGACCGGGTCCCCACGGTAGGCGTTAGTGAAACACCAGTAAAACCAGTGGGACTGGTGGTGCTAAATCCAGGCTCAGAGCAACACTTCAAGTGACAGCAGCCAATGTGATCAATTGACTGAGCGGGCAATGCTGGACCTCAGCTCTTCCCTTGCCCCCCTCCCCTCATATTTATAGGTTTCTAATTTCCGCTGGATAATGAATATCGCTCTTCATTATAATTATGTTAAAAGGTACCAGCATGATGATTCAGAAACCCTTGAAGATATAGTCATATTTTCAGCAACAGATGGATTTAACACTGCAGATGGAGTGTTAAGAGTGCAGGTAATAACAAACTCAGCAATGTACTGTACTGAAATATAATTGGAAAGTATTAATCATATATTGGTTACTTCAGCTTCACTAAGTAGATGTTTAATTTTCATCAATCTTTTCACCAGATTCCCGGAAAGATTTCTGTGTAGATAGAGTGTGGCTTCTAGGTGAAATGATTGCCCAAGTTATTAATGACCAAGGCCTTGATCTTGCAGGCATGTGCCCATGGCTTACCCAAGCATGCAGAATAAAAATCATTTGTGTTAATAAGGCTGTCAGAGGGGGCCCCATTCATATGGCCCAAGCTTCAGCTGGTGACTAGTCAGTAGTAAAATTCAGATCCTCCCCTACTTGGGGGCTGCTGGAAACCTGCCAGCAGGAATGGCTGGCTGCAGGATTAGGGGCAGAATGCAGCAATTTGAAAAGCCCCATTTATAGAAGTGAACCATCAGTCTACGTCTATGCAGGACTCGGAGTTAGAATGTAGATAAAACAGGGGTTTTTTGCTAGTCATTATTTTCTCTAAGTAAAGACCTTTTTGAATTATCTGCATGCAGAGGAATGTCTGCTGCTATTCCCATAAACTCTGTCACCTTGCAGAATTTTTTTTAATGTGCCTCTTCCTAGAGACTGTATTGGAAGCCTGGGTTATTCAGGGGAGTTTTTGCTCTAAGCACACCATGCAGACCAGGGTTATCAGTGATGCCTGGTTGCATACCATGACTGATTCTTTAATAAATGCTATTTATAACTAGGATATCGTTTATAGTATCAGAAAGTGGTCCATGCTCCAGTGTGCCACCTGGAGACACAGGGAGTAGAGAGTGTGGTAGGGCACAATTCCAGCTCATGCAAAAATCTATTTTACACCAGGAATATAAAATGTAATTTTTGGTGATAATGGGAGCATTATTCTTTTGAATATATTTCTATGGATAGTTTGCGCTCACATTCTTCTCTGTGGGCTCAGATATCTGGTGAAGCTGCATGTCCACTGATTTCCCTAACAAGCCTCCTTCCCTCCTAGTGGGAGCCCATAGCCATGCTGTTCCATGATGACTATGGACTGACCTGATTTGTAAACAACATAGCCACACCTACATTTTAGGCCCCATAAAATACTTTGGCTGAAGGCTTTGGTTTTTTTCTGGAAAGTTTAGTTTTCTAGCTATCTGTGAATGCTGAAAATATAATGAAAAACTGGAATTCTCTCTGCAAAGTTGACTCTCACTTGATGGCACGGTACCGTTATCTTCCCTGATGAGGATAAAAGATGAGGTAACAAAATTCAACATGACTAGAAACAAAATTGAGCATGACTAGAAACCACAGGTGAACATGTTTAATAATGTTTATTAGTGTGCTGTCTACTTTTTGACAGGCATTTCTACTCCAGGGAGATACAAACAGGTACTGATCGATTGACCATGATAATCAAATAAAGGTCTGTGAGTATAAATGGCTCTAAATACAGTGTTTCTTTAGAGGCACCAGTTTCTAACACAGGTCCCACATGTCCATACTGGTAGGATAGACTTCATCTTACTGCCAATGTTTGAACCCTCATTCTTCCTGTCTTTTTTTTCCTCCTTATGAGAATTAATTGAATCAAGAATTACTTAAATTGCCAGGTGTCCCAGTTTGGGCCTAAACAGTATGTTTTAAAACTTGTTCTGCAATTGTAGCACGGAGTCTGTGATGCTTGAGAGAGGTTCAGTCTCAGTTTTCACCAGCAGGACAGGACATTGGGTAATTGTTTGTGAGAAACAGGTGGATTGAGCACTGCATACACACATAATAATGTGACAATACAGGTTAAGAAGCTGTCTAGTTCTATAAAGAAGATACTGGGAGGCAAGAGATTCCCTTTAATAAACCAACTCATAGTTTGCTCTAAAAGACTGAAACTCCAGCTCAACCAAAGGGGACTGAGCAAAGGAGTGTAACTTAAATCACTGGTACCTGTGAAAGCTACAGAGCTTCTATTGCCTTCCCATCATCATCAGGACTTCTACCTGTCCCTCTTTGTCCTGCATCATCTCAGGATATGCTGCTTGATCTTTCCAATTAACTCTGATGATATTTTAATTTACAATTCATGACAAAGTGCTTTGGATGAAAATTGTAATTCAAGCAAAATCACAAACCACATGTTTTATGAAGGCCTTTTATTTGCTAGCTTAGGCTGTGTGAAGTTTGCTGGATGTATCAGAAAATAAAGGTAAATATCTTGTATTTCAAAACTTGATACACACAGAATTACACACACAGAATTAATAAGGTTGGAAAAGACCATGGAGATCATCAAGTCCAACCTTTACCTAGGTTAACAACCTATCCAACATCAGTCTAACATCTAAACCATTTAAACCATCTAAACCATACCACTAAGTTCATCATCTGACCTATCCTTAAACACATCCAAGGATGGTGACTCCACCACCTCCCTGGGAAGCCCATTCCAGTGGGGGATCACTCTCACTGTGAAAACGTTTCTCCCGATATCCAACCTAAACCTCCCCTGACGCAGCCTAAGACTGTGTCCTCTTGTTCTGTCATTGGGAGCCTGAGAGAAGAGACCGACCCCTGCCTGCCTACAACCTCCTTTTCAGATAGTTATAGGCAGCAATAAGGTCTCCCCTGAGCCTCCTCTTCTCCAGGCTGAACAATCCCAGCTCCATCAGCTGTTCCTCATAGGGCTTGTGCTCCAGCCCCTTCACCATCCTCGTTGCCCTTCTCTGGACACGCTCCAGCAACTCAATATCCTTCTTAAACTGAGGGGCCCAGAACTGGACACAGTACTCGAGCTGTGGTCTGACCAGTGCCAAATACAAGGGGAGGATAACTTCCCTGGTCCTACTGGCAACACTATTCTTGATGCAGGCCAGAATGATAAATTATTGACAAAGAAAAAAATGCCCTGAGTTAATCAATCTGATGTTTTTTTCACCATTTTTCCCTCGAGGACTTAGATGTAGTGGATTGTGCTTTAATGATGGTCTGCTCTCATCATTTGCAAGAAAGAAAACAAACATTCCTGTGTCTCAACTCCTCAACAGTGTCTGAACTTGGATGAATCAGCTATTGAGCTGAAGGAAATTAAATATAAATTGACACGAAGAAAATGTTCTCCCTGCAGCTGCAGAAGAAGCTATGGTTTTAAAAAGCTGATTTTAATCCCTTCAAAGACCAGTATTTTGGTCATATCATCCTATTCAATAGCTGGTCTTTCTGTAAAAGTTTGGACGAAAGGTACTGCTTTAATACTACTTTTAAAAATTTAGTAAAGTAAGTTCAGTGAAATATTGTCTTAATTTCAGTTCTGACTTTTAGAACCCATTTAGAAAGCAAAGTCAGAATACAAGCTACTTATTTTAAATGTTGCTAATGTTTCTTCCTTGTTCATTACCACAGACACAGCATTTAGTAGTCTCAGTTTAAAAGCATAATGAGTTTTTTTTTTTTACTCTGAGACATAACTCAGTACCTTATGTAGCAGAAATGCCCCTATCTGTGGGTCAGATTGTTGCATTTGCTCACCTTGGTTTTGCTGGGCTTGGGCATACATTTGTGCAAGGACATAATGCTGTAATTTATGGCACGATGTCCTAAACAAATACTAAATAGTCTATTTCAGAGAGTGATTTCAAACCATTTAGATTTCTGATGCTGCATCCTAGACCCCTCTGCTGCATTGAATTATCTGGAATAAATCTTTTCAGCTCAGGTTGCCTAATAATCCTTCTGCCTCAAGTGCTGCCATTTTTTAAATGTTATATTTTTCTGGGCAGTTTGTTTGCTATGCGACTTTTCTGACTTTACTTTGTGCTAAAATACACTGGGGAACATGACACAGTCTCTCCCTGCTCCCCTTCTCATGCATGCTTGGAGATATGAAAGCACATTAGAAGACGATCATCTTGAAAATTGCATTCATTATATGGGAGAGAAAAAAGGAAACATCTTGTTGGTATTTTGGAGATGTCTAGAGATGTATTAGGAGAAGTCTCTGTGCCCAAATCTCTGATCATTCAGTTCTCTATCACAGCAACTACTCTGCTGTAGCACATTTATCAAACTTATCAAACTTAGATCGTTGCTAAGTCTTCTGCAAGTGGATGCCTCCTAATTGCTGTGAAATAATATATATCTACCTTGAGATCAGCTGCACCAAGAATTTGTGAAAGTTGGGCCTTTCCCTGTTGGATCCTCTAAAATCTATTCCATGAGATCCCTTTGTTTTTATTAGAGCTATTTTTATTATTATTTTCTTAAAGATGTAGTTAGTTTAGGACATGACAAAAAGTCACTTTGGTACAGCACTGAGACCTGCTCACTTTATAGGAATCCTACATGTAAAAATCTTTCCTTACATAACTGATATTTCTTATTTTAATATAGTACATTTTTAAAGCTGAACTTTGAAGCTGATCCCTCTCTAATGCTTGGTGTCACTCACTAACTAAAAAGAAGCCTTTTATTATTTTTAAAGGATTTGTACACTGTCAGATGAACAGATGTAATATGCACCTGTAATCTCTCTCCACTGGGAACCATTTTTACTGCTACTGTTTAGAACTGTTCAAAAAATTTTTGAACCAACTTTGTGATAAACAAATACACTTTTATGTAAAAAAGCTTTCGCAAAAAGCATCTGCTTTGAACGTCTAGTTTGGTGGTTTTGTTTTTTTTTTTTTGCTAGAACTAAAAATTGATGTATGTCTTTTGACTTGAGAATTTCTGTTCAAAATACCAACATAGCGTGGAAAAGAGAGATGGAGAAGATTTTTCTGAGGACTTGTCAAAATTCTGTCCAGACATGGTGATGACAACTTCTGTGTTTTAGCTACTTATCATAATTTGTTGATGTTTTAGATACTCTTGTTTGATATTTGTATTCATATGGCTGAAGTAAATGGCTTCCTTGGGATTTATTCCTGATTTTGCCATCAGCTTTAATTTCCAAAGACATTGCCCATGTTTTTTCTGGTTTATTTTAGGAACTGGTGGATGAGGGTAATGGGGTGGGGTAAGCAAGGCTGTTTGGAGACCCTTTAGCCTTAACTCTGAGGTACTTAGTGGTCATATCTCCAATCAATCATCAATTTCCTGCATGAATTAGGGACTACCTGTTCCAGAGCACTGGGCAGGAATTATGTGGACATAGAATCATAAAATAGTTCAAGTTTGAAGGGACCTTCAAAGATCTTCTCATTCCAAACCCCCCAAAATGAGCAGGGACACCTTCCAACCTGGCCTTGGACACTTCCAGGGATGGGGCAGCCACACCTTCTCTGGGCAACCTGTGTCAGGGTCTCACCTCATTGTAAAAAATAATTTTTACTTCATGCTAAAAAACATGACAGAAGATCCAGAAATACAAATGCAATCAAAACAAGCACAGAGAGAAGATAATGGCATGATCAGAGGAATGGATAGTCTATCCTTAGAGAGGAGTTTGAACTCAGCTAAACAAAGTCTGAGAGGGAGAAAGAGTTACCTCAAAGTATCTTGAGGGAATAAGCAGAGAGGGTAAATAAAATCTAAACTCTTTAGGCTAATAGGCAATAGTGGCACCAAACCAAACAAATTGAAACAAACTGCCATGAGAAAATTCAGGCCAGCAATTGAAAGATGGTTTCCATCCACTAGAGGAAAACTATTCCAACCAGCTCTCAGAGGCAAGAAACTTCAAAATTGGAGCATATTTTGTAAAAGGGGCTTTATGCCCTGACTGTTGATGATGGAGGGTACAGGATGGGACAGATTTCTGTGTCCTCTCTTCAAATCTTTGGCTGTGATTATTTTTCCCACCACCAATGAACCCTCAACAATGTGTTGGTTTCTAACTCCTGAGTCCAGCTCCTGAGTCAGCTTGTGTGTTCCACCCAAGCGTGATTTCCGGACTGGTGCTCCCTGCTCCTCCCTAGGGCGTGGTTCTTGTGTGGACATCTTTGCTCTGTTTCTGACAGAGGGACAAGTGCAGTGGCTGTTTTGATGAAGGTCTTCATCCACCTCCACCATCTCCTACTGCTCTCCCAGTTCAAAATTTGAATGCTGCCTCCCTGCCTGTTGATAACCAGTGGCCTAAGATGCATGTGGGTACCTTATGTAACATGATTTCACTTCCATATTTAACCTAAATTACTACCCGCGCATATTTTTTTTAAGTTTGTATTTGACCCTGAATTGTTTGGGCCAGTCTGCAGTGACAGGACTTGTCTTGGGTGGAATGAAAATCATACTGTTTCCCCAGTTGTAAGACTCATCCTTTAGCAGGCAGAGATTGTCACACTGTCACAAACTGGGTTGCACAGGAGCCAGCAGCAACACTCTGCTGCTCTGGAGATGAGTCATGTTATTTTCAAACTATTCGGCTAATCAGTAAACTGAGATCTGCTGCTTTACAGACAATATATATTTGCTTTGCTTTTGTGCACTACTTTACATTTTGGATCCTTTGCCATTAGAATTCGAAGCATATAGACTGCATCTAATCCAATTTATCCTGTTCATCTTGGCAGCGCTCGCAATGCTGACAGCTTAAAGAAAACACTTAATTTGACTAAGTGTTTTCAGTTTGCTTCTCAAAATATTTGAAATCATTAAAGCCAGAGTACCCCTGCACTGCAATACACACAGTCCTGACCTACTTCAGCAAGTTAATTACAATTTGTGTGATCCCACGGCCTCTGATTATGCTGCAGGCTGAAGTAGTTTACCTGGTTAAGATAGGGCTCAATGTTTGAGAATAATTCTCCTCGTTTGATGCTTTTTAATATGACTTTTAAAGAGGCTCTTCGATAAAAAATGAGGCATACTGGGGGCTTGGTGTGACATGTTGTCTCTCCCGCCTCACTGGGCAGGGCACAGGGGGCTGTGGTGCGGAGCTCCCCATGCAGATGCTCTCCTGCTGTTGGAGCCGGTGTATCCACAGCTATTTGTATTCATTGCTCTGTGCCAGAGGTCAGGCACAGCACAGGGATGTAGAGCAGCCCTGGAAGTGCCCTGATGAGCACAGGTGATTATCAACGGTGGCTCAGCAGCGCCGGAGCGTGCCGGTGCTGATGGGGTCATGGGCTGCACCCTCTTCCTCTGCACAGCGGCCTCATGGCTGAGGGCTTGTCACAAACCCCTCTGTGATGACATCTCAGCCTTCCCCTGCTGAAACCCGATGGGAAAAAACGTCATCCAGGCTTGCTGTCAGTGCCAAACACAGATCCCAGACACCACACAGGACGGAAAAGAAGGGAGAGGGCATACATGAGAATAGAAATGGACTAAGAGAATTTATCAGTGCAAGCAGTAATGTATCATGCTAGTGTGAGTCAAGTGAGGTTGCAAATCCCTACACAGATAACACTGAGGCAGCATAAGCATCAGTACATTCTAGTAAGTTGAAAATATGTCCTGAACTCCTCACTGCTCTCACACCTTGTCCAGCTCATCTATTATGTCTCTTCTGCCAGCACAGGTCACAACAAGTTACATAGCTGCTGTGTCTGAAGTTTTGGGAGATGTCAATAAAGCCCCAATACTCTGTGTGTCATATGATCTGGTTTGTCATTTGGATTTGTGGTTTTTGTAGTTAATGATTCAAAAATTACGAAATAGTTCTCTAATCCCACTTTCATACAAAGGTTACATAAAAAACATCCTGTTATGAATGGCTGATTTTTACTGCTGGAGAGGACCAGGTGATTCAATATTGTGGTTTGGAGGCACTGGAACATCTGTCTGCAACGATGAGGCAGGTGAAACTGCCAGTCATTGCAGGGCAGGTGATACAATCATGCTACAACAACACAGAGATAGCTTGATTTGGCACATCAACATGATATAATTTTCCTCAGTGGAATGTTTTGTTTCCTTTTAAATGACTCGCTCAAGGCTTCCCTTTCAGAGATGTGTGCTGGCAAGTTGCAATACCGCAGAGAAGGGAAGGTCCAGAGCTGCAGTAGGAGTAAGGAACTTGGAAAAATGCAACTGGTGCGGAAGAGCGAACAAGGTCACTGGTGACAAGGCTCTGCTCCATCTGTGCAGGCACACTCGTGAGCAGAAGCATTCCAGCAAAGTGGCATTTCGTCACATTATTCCTTTCCTTTTAAATTTCAATAGCTAGTTATGTGCCTGCCTTTGGTGAGGAGACAAAGCCCCTCTTTGTGAGGCCACACAACACAACTATCTCATGTAATGGAGAAATGAAATGCAAATTTCTCTGATAAGGCAGGAATGGGGCTTTTCTGGGGAAGAAGGAAGCATTGTCCAGCCACAGGAGCAGAAGAAGGTGGTGCTGCCCAGTGCCTCTGTCATTCAGTCCCAAAAGGTGGAAGAAGCCACAATTTGGGGAATCTACTGATAATGTTGATATTAAAATCTTCCATATCCCCATTTCATCTTTCATAGAAAAGGAGAAAAAATGACTCTGCTATTTTGTGCAATTCAGCAAAGCATTTTAACCTGCACCTTTTTTTTTAAGGTACACAAGAACCTGCCCAACTGTCTGCACAGAGCAATATACATGCTAAGGCGTAATTTACACAGGATCTGAGTGCTTGAGGACTTGGAGACATTTAAGTGAGAAGCATGGAAATTACTGAGTAAGAAAATCTTTTAAACATCCTTTTTTTAAATCCATGTTTCAAAGAAGTGAAAATGTTTGCATTAAACGTTAATATTTTTTCTTTATATTTTTTTGTCGAGGTGTGGTACAGAGTAAATGCCTGGTTAAAAAAAATAGTAAAGTAAAAGAAAACTAATTCTGGAGCAAAGACAAGCTTTTGAAATATCACTCAGAAATTCATTTGTTCGGTATCAGCACCCTGATAAGAGCAATACTAATGTGCATTGTGCTTATGAAGAGCTATTCTGAGTCTAAATTGGTGACACAGTCAGGGGACAGTTTAACCTCTGGCATTAGCTAGAATTGGGCAGCGATGGGAGCCAGTGCAGCAGTACTAATTAGTGCACCCTGAGGGGACCCAACGAGGCATTGGCCTTCTACACCTGAGACATACTTCTGTCACCACTGAGGTGCCAATTACTGTTCTCTCATAAAAATAACCATGTTAAAAAAAAACCAAAAAACAAAAAAAAAAAAAAAAAAACAAAAAAAAACAAAAAACAAAAAGGCAAAATTCCAAGTAATGCAGATAAAACAAGATTTAGCCATAAAATTATAAAGTGGACTCAGTAATGCATTTCTCCAGATTGTTAATGTAAGGCAGGACAAGCTCTGTTGTAGCCGCTCTAGTTATTGAAATGCATAAGCTTCTTTGCTGGGCTGGGCAGCAACACCTTTGCTGAGCTCATTTACCTCACCTGGTCTGAGGCCTGACAGGTCTCACACCCAACCATTTTGGAGCAAACTCCACTGGTGAGCAAGGATGAACATCTCAGGGCCACCACTGCAGCAAGCATGAGGGTGCCCGGAAAAACAGGAATTCCTATTCTACTTCTAGTTTAATATTAGTAGTGCATTGTCCTTTACAGGTGTTCAGTTTCAACTGATTTAGGAATAAAAATATCCAAACACTCCAGGTGAAAAATCACTGCATAGAAAACCAAAATGTTACAGGAGTATGGGCAAGCTCTTGATAACCAAGGCAAGGAAGGGTTTGTCCAGACTAGCTAAAGGCATCTTAATGAGGATTTGTATCCGCTGATGCTTTCGGAGTCAATAGGGAATCTTAAGCAGGAAAGTGTTTGAAATATCTCTGTGTTTCTGATGAAGACCCCAAGAACCTTAACTTCATGTAAAAGACACTGAGTACAGCTTGTTAGAAAATGCTTTTCCCTCAGTTGGCTTAAGAAGATCAATGCTGGGATTGATAGAAGTAAGTATATACCCCGCAATATGCTACTATTCCTCTAAAAAAAGTATTTTATTGGAGTCTTATATGGTAATAGTGCAAGGTTGTTTGGGGCACTACTTTACAACTGCCTCGATGGTAGGAGAGAGGAACCATTTGGCAAATCAGGCCAGACCAAATAGCATTCATTTGGTTAATCACCAGCTATTAAAATAGCATCAAATCATAGCAACCTATTTGCTTATAATTCAGTGCACAATTTTCTGCACAGTATATTCATAACTGCTGTACCCAAGCTAATTTTAAATGAGCCAACAAAGCCATTTTCCAGCATTCTCCTGAGAAATGGATCTGGGGACTGATGGATCTCTCTGCTTCTGGGGCTAAGCCCTCACAAGATCCGAGCTGATGACATTGGTGTTTAACTTTGAAACAAGCTGATTTTGGATTAGCTTGTTTTTAAAGCTTTGTGTGGTTTTAATCTCCAAGATTCATTTAACTTCCAGTGCCTAAAAGGTTATACCCACTATGTTCTCTCCAAACATGTGAACATTCAGGTATCATTGCAGATCACTTTGTGAATTCTATCAGACAACCTTCAACAGTTCCCTGTTGGTTCCAGTCTTTGTCACTATGAATTCAGCAGATAATGAAATCCCTTTTCTTCCAACTCAGGAATATATCAATAACTTTGATTTTGGTCTTCAAAGTGCTGATCTTTCATTTCTGAGAACTGATACCTCCCTGCTGGAGTAGGAGCCCTTTACAGTTCTGAGGGGCAGAACAGTAGAGCTGTGACCTGTGAAATGATTAAATTATTTTAGTAGTGAGGGGAAAAATGGATGGAGGTATGTTAGTAAAAAGTACACAAGGTCTGCTGTTTGTAGGCATTGTGCACAGTGTTGTTTTCCTGTATTGCAGTGGAGCTTAGGAGTCTTAGTGATGACTCTCTGGCCTCAGCAAAAGCTGAGGAATGAGAGCTACCTGCCCCAAATACTTTTCCTATATAAATAAATAAATAAATGGTGAGCTTAGAATTTCTTCTCTGGCACTGTTGGTGTCCTCCTAATCCATCTTCCTCACCTTTAACATATTGGTGTAGAAATGGGGACAAATTCTGGCTCTGAAGCCAGATCTAGTCTTGCATATATGCATATTCCCACTGTGACCACATTCTTGTGTCAGTGAAATAGGTATGTTCTTACTTTTAAGAGATGTGACGGCATGCGATGGGATCTGACAAAACCTCAGAGCCATCTTAAGGCCAGCTGAATCCTTGTCTTGGCATTTCATTCTGCACGTCAGTTGATTGGTCATTTTATCACCAGTTATGAAGTGAAATTAGATAATCTCGCTGCCATATGGTATACAGTATTTATAGTTTAGTATGTTTTCCATATATGTGTGCTAAAGCCTGCTTCGGGGATTTGTTACGGTCCTTGTGTTTACAGGATTTGGGTCTTGGGTGAAAGAAGAAATTGACAGTTGCTAATGTTTGATTTAAACTGATACATCAGAGGCCACATGAGTGATCCCTAATTAAAATCAATTTACACATTCTGTCCTTTGCCAGGGAGGCTGGCAGGGCTCCCCAGCACCAGAGCTCTTGTCCACCCAGCCCTGTTACCTCTGGTAGCCTTTGAGGGGGGGTGACCCCAGGGGATAGGGGGCAAAGCTTGTGGGAGCCTGGGAATGTTTAACCTCCACCTCAGCTTCCCTCCCAAAGAGCCAGGGTACCCAGTGACTCCTCCAGTTCTCTGACACAGATAGACTTAACCCTGAATCGTCTCTCCAAGGATTATTGTCTGTGTTAGATTTAACTCCAGATTTCTTGCTCTGCATCAAAATGCTCCATTCCCTTTGAAATCTTTATAAATAAGGAGTTAGAGGATTAATTATGTGGGACATTAGTCACTCGATATGTGTCATTATTTTCTCAAAACAAGCCTAAATGAGCACCACAGAAGGGTCTTAGAGATCTGCATTTGGAGCTGACTCAAATGTGATAAAACAGGAGCGTATTCTTAAAACAAAATATTAGTTGTCTGGTACAGGCACCAGCGCTGGCGAATTTTATGTTGTGAATACCCTTCATACAATTTTTTGACTGCTTCCTATCAAAAAAGATCCCCATGAATATCTTCAGCTCCAGAGAAAAGTAATAGCAAAGCTATGCTAAGCTTTAGAGCACTTGTGTGGGTCTGCCTGAGACCCACATCCCACTCCTCACCTGTCTCTGCTGCCATGCCTTGGTCACCCTAAATGGTAATGTCAGAGCCAACAGAGACTGGCTGAAACTAGACCAGCAATTTTTAAAAAATGGTAAATAATAATAATAATGAACAACAAACCCTGAGAGAAGAGAAGCAACATTCAAACGCCCTGTAAGAACCCTGTGAGCCCTTGAACAAAGAGGAGTTAATAAATGTTACAGTCAGGTTTTTTCGGATAGGATTCTTGCAGAATATGATTTCATAATCCCCTGTCTCTAGTGAACAACAAGACCTCTGTAAACACTCAATATTCAAATAGAAAATTGTTTCTTGTAGGCTTCCATGGCACAAAATAAAAGCTCTGTAAATCTGGGCCTCCATATGTGGTTCTCAGCTGGTGTAAGTCCCTGAATGAATTACATGTGAACAGAGAAATTAATGCTACACACATGGTGGCCAAACTTGAAAGCAAAAATTGCAACTGAGAATAAACTGCAGTGGATTGTGAAATATTTGAAGATAAATGGAAGCTTGAGTTCTTGTTGATGTAATGCAACATTGATGCATTTCAAGGGATACATAACTATCACAGTGAGATACTACAATACTGACATCACATTTGGGAGGGTGGAAGGACTTGCTCTTCAAAATCAAAGACTGACTTTAAAAAGACAAATATTCAATACTCTTTAATGTAATTCTGAACAAAAAGCTGGCTAAAATAATCCCCCTTTTTTAAATCCTGCAAATTACTGTAGCAGTATGCATATACTACCCATGTTTTGAAATGATTGTGCTCTCAAGCCCCTTTTGTTAATCAGTCAACGTTGAAGATGAATTGCCCGAGAGTTTTGGTACTTCTGAAACAGTTGCAATCTTTTTGTTGGTTTTTTTTCCCCCTTCTCCTCTCAACAGAGGAGGGAAGAATGTGCATGTTACAGTGAATTCTAAATGAGGTCTGTGCCTCCCCTGTTTGCAAAAAGCCAAGCAAAGCAGTAAAAATAATAAATAAAACAAATGAAACTCTCTTTAATCCATTCATGAGCTCAAGTGTTTCAAGTAGGCCATAATATTAAGACACGGAGCTCTGAAAGAGATGGATCAGAGGAAAGGGCTATTGCTTAAACAATGCCAGCCTATTTAATTGAATTACTTATTTGTCAGCACTTTATTTTCCCATGTCCAGGATTCTTACAGTTGAATCAGGGCTTAAGGCCTAAATAGAAAGAGCAACAACTGCCATGTATTTTGGTCATGAACAAGCCGTGTCCTTTGAAACACCCGTGCTCAATGTTGGGAAGAATATTGGAGTGCTTTGCAGCAACACAGGGCACCAGCAAAAGAGGTAATGAAAATAGGTTACCCCCATGGATTCAACCTTGCTGCAGCATACTGAGGAACCTGGCCGAGAAGTTTTTAAGCCTGATGTTATTTCTGGAGCAGTTTATTTGTATTCTTCACAAGGACAAATGGAGTTGTCCTTGAACAAGAGGACAAGAGCCAAGAATTCCCAACTCTTTCCTTGAATTGATTTGGCAGGATTTTTTTTTTTAATATAAAATCTATCCTTTAGTAAAGGGCATTAGCAAATGTTTCTTGTATTAAATAAGCATTTCTGTATCCATCCTTTCCCTCGATTGATACTTTATGCCTTACATGCCACAATAAGGCTGGAGGAATCCAGGGACCTGGAAAACAGCAGCTCAAGCTGGAGCAGGAGATAAGTACAACTTGCAAGTTTTAGGCCAGAGTATCTGCTCTGTTTCTTTTTGGAGTTTCCCACTGGCGTTCCCCTCTGTCCCAGTCACCTCACTACTGCTGCCATACACAGAACAACAAACAGAATTTTTTTTTTCTATTCTGCACTCATACAAGTTCTGATTATAAATTATTTTGAGGACAGAAAGTGCTCTGTGATCACGAAGAACACGATCATTCCTTTGAGTCAGCTGTGACAAAACTGTGTTCCCCTAAATGAATCTGTATTTGGAGCATAAGTGTTGTCAGGGCATCCTAACTTCAACAGTGATGACACTACAAGAAGGATGCTTAAAATTGGTCTCTCCATGCAACTGCTGAGTCACATTCTAAAACTCAACTAAATACTCTGTGGCTCTTACTGAGTCATATTTACCCAATTTACTATGTCCAGACTCTCATCACATTTCATTTTATAATGACATTATATAGCCCAAGTACCACCTCTTCCATTGCATTCTACTCCAAATGACCATGAAATTCCAATTTTTTTTAGGTTGGAACAGCTCTTCCCAGGCTAGTATAGCAGTGACACAGATTAATAGGAGTTTTATTTGAAGAAATGTCATAGTGAAATACAGGTTACCAGCTCAACAGAGCAATGACTTGGAGAAATTCTGTATTTTATGACCATGCAGGGGTCTGCCTATCTTAGCTGATAGATCTTAAAAATCTACAGTGTTTCAAAGTACACTTGTCCCTGCTAACAAATCTATCCATCTCTCTGCCTGTGCATCAGCTTTTTTTTCATCACTAAAAGTATCTTCATTTGCCTGAAGTTCAAGGTGAGAGGATATTTCTTTCAGCTGACTCTAGTTCTCCCAAACTGTATTGAGGCACGGTTTTCCCTCCTGCTGATCACACAATTTTATTTGCATTAATTGTAGGCAATTTTAATAGAATTGCTAAAATAGGTTCCATAAATAGAAATGTTATGACCCAAGGAAACGACTTACCCAGGTGGAAGGACCTGCTGCCTGTGCATCTATAACCTGGCTCCACAGAATATACACAGCAAAACTTCTCTGGAGCTCTAACCTGCCCATGTATAAAGTGGTTTCATCTTGTAGGTCCAGTTCCATGAAGGCTGGGACCACAAAATCAGCTCATAGGGCTGTGTGGTCCTGTCATCTCTGCACCAGAGTCTTCATTTGTCCTCTCAACAGGTTGTAGGAAGAGAAGTGTCACCACCTCCATTCACAGAGAAGGAAGTGGGATGCAGAGAGGTTAAAGATTTGTGTGAGCTGGCTCAGGGATGGTGCAGTGAAATCAAAATTTCAAAGCACCAAGATAATTCCTTTCTTGTTCTTCTGCAATAGAGAAAATGGGCTTTCTTGCAACAGTGAAAATTTGCAGGACTTTTTGTGAAATCATACTGAAAATCTTTTGACAGTCTTTAGCTCTCCAAATTCAATGGCAAAAATGTTACTGTGGAATGTAAAGATTTCATTTTCTATCTTGCCTAATAATTTTATGAAGCTTATAGTTGAAATATGATTTCAAATAAGACCTGAAATACCTTGTTTCAAATATTTTTTTTAAATACTATTTCATGCACTTTCTCAAGTTTGGGAGATTTGCATTTATTTTGATTGAGGCACTTCTTTTTTTCCCCACTTTTTTTGTGCATCAAGCAGTTTGGATGCATTTTAAACAGTTTCTCCTCACGTCTGTGCTCTAGTCCTGATGTGTGCGAAGAGCACGGCTGCTCTGAACCCGCCACATGTTAAAAGGATGAATATTAACTTTTGTTTTTTCAAAGTGACTCTTTAATTGAAAAATTAAATATTTAATGAGCTATTTCCATCCAGGAGGAAGAAAAAAAAATCCTGTGGTTCATTCCCAAGAAAAACTCATGCTGGTGTCTGGTCTGCCGTCCGCGGTGAGCTGGCAGCAATTAGTGCTAACACAGCCTGTACACAGGACACCCTCGGGGGTGCCAGTCTGCACCCTCTGCCCTCAGTCCCTTACCTACACCCCTTAACATACAGCCCATGTCCAGCAATTCAGTTGGAAAACATCTCTGGCTTTGGTTATTTGTATGAGTCCTTATTCAGTGTATTAGGGTAAAATTTGGTTCTACTCACATAAAACCTCATAATCAAAACAAATGGCATTTCTAATTGAGCAAGGCCCTCTTGGTAATGAAGGGCAGCAGCGTTGCTGAGATCATTGGTTCATGTTTCTCTCCCTGTTCAGAAGACTAAACTAATTTATTTATGAAATCAAAGCAACCCACCAGATTAGCCATATAACCAGCTCGCTGCACTGTTTAGATTCACTCGTTTGCTCTCTCATGACATCCAAGTGAACAAGCTATATGTCAACGAAAGCGTTGGCGCTCCATCGTACATTATAGACTAGTTTGAAGTGCAAAAACAAACAAAAAAAAAAGAGATGCTGCAGTGGGGCTATGAGCACTAATTTATTTTTTTTAATTTTTTTTTTCCAGCAAGCATATGCTGCGAGTGGGAAAGGACCGAGTAATGTAAACGGAGGTTTCATTAGTGATGATATGTGGCAGTCCCTGGGTGAAGGGAGAGAAAGCAAATCTGGGAACACCTGTAGACTTCGCAGACTTGTACGCAAGAGAAAGAGGATGTTCTGAGGACAGTGATGGAATCTTCCCCCTTGGGATCTCCTCATGCCTCCTGGCAAAGGCAGGGCACAGTAAGGTAGTTTGGGTGCAGAATGAGTTCCTCTCTGTCCATCTGGTGTCCGGAAAGCAGTTTTTGCAAACAAAAGGTAAGCACTTGCTTCAACTGGAAGTTTCTAAGTTTCTGTCAGAAAGGCAGAGGATCTGCTAGGAGATGCTTTTGACCAAATGTCTCCCATGTTCCCATCACACTAGTTTTAAAAGTTCTTGTTCAACTTTTCTATAAACCTTGAGAATTGGCCTGGCTGTGTTTCCTCTCCCCTGACTTTTTCCTTGTAGCAGATTGGAAATAGTGCCTAGAGTGCTATGGGACTGACCACACTGAATGCTGAATGTCAGCCCCATGGGTGCTCTGAGCATCAACATCACCACTCTCCGCCAGCTTGTGGGTTGATAGTAAATGGATTCTGGTGGATATGCTGGTGACATGCCAGAGAGAGACATAAACTGCTCTGAGAACTTGTCCCATTCCTGGAAGTGTTCAAGGCCAGTTTGGATTGGGGTTAGAGCAACCTGGTCTAGCAGAAGGTGTCCCTGTCTATGGCAGGGTTTGGAACAAAATGATCTCTAAGGTCCTGTCCAACCCAAACCACTGTAGGATTCTATAATCCACCTCTTTTTCCCCGGCTGAGCTGCAGCAGGGTATGAGTGATAGAACTTCTTTCCTCCGTGGCCTTGTATTGCTTAGCTGCTTCTTGCTGCACCTTGGACTGGAGCTCAAGTGTGAAGAGGGGCGGCCNGAAGGCTGGGACCACAAAATCAGCTCATAGGGCTGTGTGGTCCTGTCATCTCTGCACCAGAGTCTTCATTTGTCCTCTCAACAGGTTGTAGGAAGAGAAGTGTCACCACCTCCATTCACAGAGAAGGAAGTGGGATGCAGAGAGGTTAAAGATTTGTGTGAGCTGGCTCAGGGATGGTGCAGTGAAATCAAAATTTCAAAGCACCAAGATAATTCCTTTCTTGTTCTTCTGCAATAGAGAAAATGGGCTTTCTTGCAACAGTGAAAATTTGCAGGACTTTTTGTGAAATCATACTGAAAATCTTTTGACAGTCTTTAGCTCTCCAAATTCAATGGCAAAAATGTTACTGTGGAATGTAAAGATTTCATTTTCTATCTTGCCTAATAATTTTATGAAGCTTATAGTTGAAATATGATTTCAAATAAGACCTGAAATACCTTGTTTCAAATATTTTTTTTAAATACTATTTCATGCACTTTCTCAAGTTTGGGAGATTTGCATTTATTTTGATTGAGGCACTTCTTTTTTTCCCCACTTTTTTTGTGCATCAAGCAGTTTGGATGCATTTTAAACAGTTTCTCCTCACGTCTGTGCTCTAGTCCTGATGTGTGCGAAGAGCACGGCTGCTCTGAACCCGCCACATGTTAAAAGGATGAATATTAACTTTTGTTTTTTCAAAGTGACTCTTTAATTGAAAAATTAAATATTTAATGAGCTATTTCCATCCAGGAGGAAGAAAAAAAAATCCTGTGGTTCATTCCCAAGAAAAACTCATGCTGGTGTCTGGTCTGCCGTCCGCGGTGAGCTGGCAGCAATTAGTGCTAACACAGCCTGTACACAGGACACCCTCGGGGGTGCCAGTCTGCACCCTCTGCCCTCAGTCCCTTACCTACACCCCTTAACATACAGCCCATGTCCAGCAATTCAGTTGGAAAACATCTCTGGCTTTGGTTATTTGTATGAGTCCTTATTCAGTGTATTAGGGTAAAATTTGGTTCTACTCACATAAAACCTCATAATCAAAACAAATGGCATTTCTAATTGAGCAAGGCCCTCTTGGTAATGAAGGGCAGCAGCGTTGCTGAGATCATTGGTTCATGTTTCTCTCCCTGTTCAGAAGACTAAACTAATTTATTTATGAAATCAAAGCAACCCACCAGATTAGCCATATAACCAGCTCGCTGCACTGTTTAGATTCACTCGTTTGCTCTCTCATGACATCCAAGTGAACAAGCTATATGTCAACGAAAGCGTTGGCGCTCCATCGTACATTATAGACTAGTTTGAAGTGCAAAAACAAACAAAAAAAAAAGAGATGCTGCAGTGGGGCTATGAGCACTAATTTATTTTTTTTAATTTTTTTTTTCCAGCAAGCATATGCTGCGAGTGGGAAAGGACCGAGTAATGTAAACGGAGGTTTCATTAGTGATGATATGTGGCAGTCCCTGGGTGAAGGGAGAGAAAGCAAATCTGGGAACACCTGTAGACTTCGCAGACTTGTACGCAAGAGAAAGAGGATGTTCTGAGGACAGTGATGGAATCTTCCCCCTTGGGATCTCCTCATGCCTCCTGGCAAAGGCAGGGCACAGTAAGGTAGTTTGGGTGCAGAATGAGTTCCTCTCTGTCCATCTGGTGTCCGGAAAGCAGTTTTTGCAAACAAAAGGTAAGCACTTGCTTCAACTGGAAGTTTCTAAGTTTCTGTCAGAAAGGCAGAGGATCTGCTAGGAGATGCTTTTGACCAAATGTCTCCCATGTTCCCATCACACTAGTTTTAAAAGTTCTTGTTCAACTTTTCTATAAACCTTGAGAATTGGCCTGGCTGTGTTTCCTCTCCCCTGACTTTTTCCTTGTAGCAGATTGGAAATAGTGCCTAGAGTGCTATGGGACTGACCACACTGAATGCTGAATGTCAGCCCCATGGGTGCTCTGAGCATCAACATCACCACTCTCCGCCAGCTTGTGGGTTGATAGTAAATGGATTCTGGTGGATATGCTGGTGACATGCCAGAGAGAGACATAAACTGCTCTGAGAACTTGTCCCATTCCTGGAAGTGTTCAAGGCCAGTTTGGATTGGGGTTAGAGCAACCTGGTCTAGCAGAAGGTGTCCCTGTCTATGGCAGGGTTTGGAACAAAATGATCTCTAAGGTCCTGTCCAACCCAAACCACTGTAGGATTCTATAATCCACCTCTTTTTCCCCGGCTGAGCTGCAGCAGGGTATGAGTGATAGAACTTCTTTCCTCCGTGGCCTTGTATTGCTTAGCTGCTTCTTGCTGCACCTTGGACTGGAGCTCAAGTGTGAAGAGGGGCGGCCGAGGGGCCCGGGGGGGCTCAGCCTGGAGAAAAGGAGGCTCAGGGGGGACTTTATCCAACTCCCTGACAGGAGGGGGGAGCCAAGGCGGAGTCGGGCTCTGCTCCCAGGGAACAAG
>VXBA01005850.1:33038-99922 GCA_013399895.1 Serilophus lunatus | reverse complement strand
CGGCCGCTCACTGCAGCCCGGCCCCGCCGCCTCAGGACCACCGGCGCGTCCGGCCGATTATTTCAAGGAATTATTTCAAGGAACGGGGTGGGGGTTTTTTAATGTAGTCTTTTTAAGTGAAAAACCGTTCTATTTTTCCCCCCCCCCGCCTCGGTGTATTCAATCACACTCTGGATGTATTTATGTGCATACACTGTGGTGCCAGTTAAGCCCGTTCCGTGAACAGCTTCATTCCCTGTTTCCCCATTTCTTTCCCCAAAACAGGCTGAAAAACCGGACATGGGTAGGAAGCGGCGCCAGGTCTCCAGGAGCATTGTTTCAAATCTTCCTGCAGCCGCTGACTTTCTAGGTTACTTGTCAAATTTGGCTTGTGCCCGCCTGTGTTTTCCTGCCGCATCGAGGGTTTGGCAAGCCAGGCCCACCGACTGAGTGTGAAGCACTTGGATGCTTTGGTGACAAGGGCTATGTTTGTGCCCAGGGAATATGGAATTCAGGGAGAGCTCTAGCCCTGCAAAGCAGATGTGCTGAAGAACACATCATGTATGAATCTCTTTTAAGTGCCCCCAAAATTTACTGAAGACATTGCCAGTATCTCACTAGCAATCGAGGCCTCCCATGGGGAGTGCTCCAAAGCGTGCCAAGCTTGGCTCGCTCTCTACTCCGTAAGTTAGCTGGGAATGACTTCCAGAGCCCCGCTGCGCCGCTTCTGCTCTTGCATTTGCAGGAATCGCAGCAAGAATAAAGGATCCACTGAAGGCTGCTAAACACGGACTTAACCCCTTGGGAGGGGTCCGAGCTACAAGTCATTGCAAGGTGAAAGACCGTAGATGAGAAATATCAAAGCCTTAGAAAGCACAGCTTAGGGAGAGAGCAGCAGTGAGGGGACACTCTCAGAGGGGCGGAACCCTGTTTGGGTGCTATGTTGAGCTGTGAGTTGTATGGGTTTGCGTGTGGCATCCCATTGCAGCAATGGGCATTGGCATCACAGGGGCAACAAAGATTTCTTTCAGTGAAAGCAGAAAGGGCTTTCTGAGTCTAGTGTTTAAAGAACATAACTGATGTCTTAAATTTCAGAGACTTGTGGGGCTTTTTGGGGAGGAATAATATGATGCCTATGTTCTAAGTTTTTTGAAAAATCTAGGGTTTTCATTTTAATTTTCCCCTCTTTCCTGTAGGACTGATGCTGCTGTACATGCATAATGACACAGAAAGCCTAGAGGATAGTTTTACCGTGCAGCTGACAGATGGCAAGCGCACAGTCCAAGGGACACTTTACATCTACATCATGCCAGTCAACGATGAAATCCCTCATCTTTCCAGGTTAGCCATCTAAGTGACATTCGGTGCATAAAGACTTGCAAAGAAAAAAGAGAGTAATGGAAGCAACCCATCTCTCCACCATCACCTGCAAGCCCACCCACAATACAGAGGAGGTCTTGCTTTCGTTGCATGAGTTATCCCTGAAAGCTGGTTTGTAACAAGGCTGTGCACGCTGTTGTCTGGTGCAGGACTGTGACAAGCCACACAATACCATCCAGCAAAATCCATTCATGCAGAAATAGCTGGTTTGTGGTCTCTGAGCGGAGGCTTGTTTGCATTCAGGTTAGTGGCAAAACTCTGGTTGTCTTCAATTAGGCCAAAGTTGCTCCTTTTTCATCCTCCATGTCATTCTCCGTCTTCCTTTACTCCCCTCCACATGTTTTTTCCATTCTCTTTAATCTATTTTTAACAGTGAATCTTGTTGAGAAGAACGTGGTGTGGGGATTTTTTTCAATATTTAAGGTCCAAAGCCAGTTGAAGGCAGTATTAATGCTCACATTCCTTTCAAGAGAACCAGAGTGCCATCTCTGGGAATAAAGCTTCAAAGAGGGAGAGCCACACAGAGAGTGATATCAATTAATTGTCTGTTTGCCAGCAGTAAAGTCCTTCTGACATCCTTTCACCATAGAACAGTCTATCACAAGGTTTTTGAATGGCATGGCAACTCTAAACCCTGACATGAGCATTTTGTTTATTGGTCTGAGGAAGAAACAGGAAGACCCCAGGCACTGAGGTTGTTGTGAGGCTGGGATGTGGATGGTGTAGCTTCACGTACTTCATGACAGTAACCCATATTTTGGCCTAATTAGTGTTTCTACTCATAACAATTCGAAAGTTGAAAAATAAAATAAATACCATAGACCTGCTGAATCCCTCCAGAAATGCCAGATCCAGTCTATAAAAAGAAGAGCAAAATATTGATTTTGCTTCTTGCCTTATGTCAACCCTTTAAAAGATCTTCGTGGGCTACAGGGCAAGAAGCACCAGCAGGGCTAATACTTCAGTGCCCTCCCTGCATGGTGATGGTACATTTTCTTGACTCACAAAAACAGTTTGTAGAGCTAAAAATAGTTTCTTATCCCACAAGAACTTTTAGGACCTGCAAAGCAAATTTTATGTCTCAAAGAGGGAAGAGTATCAACCACAAACTTGTGTCAAAGTCCGACTCTTTTTTCACCACTAGCAGGGTTTGAATCCCCATTTTCAGGGAATGAGAAACATGGTTTCCAAAATACCTGGTGAACTCTTACTTGTGAAGATAAGTACAAGCTCTCTTTTTGAGGCATAAAGTGGTGCATATATGACACCCCATGTTGTTCTGCCTGGGTGCCTGGGGCCACTTTTCTGAGTTCTTTGTGCAGGGAAAAGCAGAAAAATCCATTGCTGTTGCCCCTCTTAGGGGGGGGAGCAGCAGCCTGTGGCGTGCACAGAGGGGCATCAATACTCCAAACAGCTTTGGCTTCTTTCCCAGAGCATCACGTGTGTATTTTGAAAAATTTCATGTAAGTAGTAAACAATGAGAAGTTATAAATGGATATGTGTCCCTGCTTCCTACCAGTATTTCCTTAGGAGCTCATGGGTGAGGAGCCACCAAGCCCCTTTGCTCAGGGGGAAACGTTGCCAGCCTCCCCCTCACCTCTCCAGCCAGGTCCTATCCTTGCAAGGCCTGGTCTGCTGCTCTGTCTTCATCCTTCTCTTCTCTGCCTTGGTCTGATTTTCTTATGCTTCATGTCTTGTTTGACTTTCCCCCATTTCTTTCAATTTCCCTTTCGTGGTGTATCTGAGGATGGTTCCTTGCTGCTATTTCTGTTTTCACTCACGTGAAATGACTTTCCTGGATCACGTGAAATGGCTTTCCTGGATCCGTATGTTCTCTCCTTCCTAGTGTGAGCCACCCATGGAGATGCCCCTTATTTAGTCTTTTAATTTCCATGCTATTTTCTAGTCTGTCAGAAGCAATCTGCATATCTCAAATCTTGTTCATACATTCCCAGTCCATGGAGAAAATTGAGGCCTTTTGTAAGGAAAGGAAGTGAACCGGGATTGCCGTTTTCCACCAAGCCACGGAGCCGGGAACATACCCTTCCTCTGCACAAATCCATGAATCCAACTCGTAGTTTCATCCAAACCCATGAGGCTGAAGGACAACAAAGGAAAAAATCATGTTTGTGTATGTGGTAAAGCTTTCTGTCTCAGACCTGCAGGAGCAGATTTGTTGAAATGTTTTTTAAAAATTCTGTCTGCTCCATGTTAAGAGGAGCCTGTTCATGCTTAATAAATTGAAGAAATTGCTCACAAATACTTCATCCATATGAAAGTGCGAGCTCTGTACCGCTGCCAAGAGACGTGAGACCTGTGGTGTCATGCCGAGTGATGGTCACATGAATTACAAAAGCTTAGGTACAGATCCCTTGCTACCACAGTTTTCCCCAAGATGTGAAAATGTAACAGGGAAAATACTAAGCAGCATTCAGTCTCTCCAGCCAAATCTGCCTCTTTTGGACACAGTCATGGGCCGTGTACCAAACAGCGTAGAAGAGATCAAAATAGCATCTTTAAACAATCCGAGCTCCCTCTTCCACCACTTTGAAATTAGAAGTAACTTAGAAATAAGGAGCCTCAGAAGGGGCTGCTGCCTGTCACTCTGTGCTGGGTGTTGTACCAATGCATCAGTGCTGTTCCTGCTGCAGGTCATGCAGAGAATCAATGGCCTTTCTTACATCATGTTCATGTATTTTAATTATTCTTACCCAGTTTTGTGACCTCAACTAATTTTTGCCCAGCCTCTCTCCTTAGTACACAGCTGCTTTTCCTACACCAGCCTTGAGAAGTAGCTTGGTTCCTAAGCACTCCAACTTTCATCTTGAAGAGCAAGAACGGCACTGCAGATGCTGAGACATAAATTATGCTTTAAGTTTGCACAAGAGAGTGTGTGAAGTGAGTTACCTCTGTGCAACATGCAGACACTCTGAGCTTGAGAAAGTCTGGCTCAGATCACTAAATCCCCCTCACTAAATGGGCAGTGACTGCTGCTGGTTTGTTTTTTCACCAGTGTCTCCCTTGCCGTTTCTTGTTAATTTATTTTTTTTTTCTCTCCAGGAGTATGGGTTTGGAAGCTGAAGCAGCTGAGAAAAACCATTCCAGTGCTGGGTCAGAAATAGACCCAAAGATGCTCCAGGGGATGAGCTCAAATGAACTGTCCCCTGTGCTCCAGCTGGAGACAGCAGTCGCTTTAGGGCTTTTATATCTCATTTTTCCTGGAGATGAGTGAAATCCCCAGCCAGCTCCTGCAGCAGCAGGCTTGTTCTAGAAATGGTTTAGTTCATGACTTGGCTTGGTTGATAGGGTAAGCAGCAAGACCAAACACAGGTTTTTATTTGAAACTTTCCTCTGTGTTGAGGTGGTTCTGGAAGGTCTCCTGCTGGATTCCTTTCTTGTTTCCTCCTTGCCTTTGCTCCAGAGGTGCCCATTGCTTCTATCCCTACCCCACTTGGACTGAACACAACACACCTATGGAACACCACGGCAAGCTAAAAACCATCCTTCAGCATCACCCTGCAGCTTTGCAGCTAGGAGGTAACTTGGAGGAAAAGCTCAGACCCCAGAAACGCTTTCTTGTTGCATATGTCCCTCCACCATCCCTCTCTATAATGACACATTTTAGCTGACTTTTACATCAGTTCACTAAGCCACTGTGCTGTCTTCTTCCTTTTATAATTAAGCAACTTGAGAAATCCTTTGAGGTCAATAAATTCTGAGGAGGCTTACATAAAACAGAATATAAAGTGGAGAGACCTGCCATCAGAAGCCAGTAAAAGTCAGCGACACCTCTGCAAATGGCATTATGTCATTGCCTAATATTAGTAAGAAACAGTAAGATTATGTTTTTTGTTCAGAGCTATAAAAAGTAATGAGTCTCACATAATCTACTGAAAGGAAGGGGTGGGGGGAGAGCATGAGAGGGGAGGAAGGTGACTGTAAAAGCGAACTTCCATTTTTTTGGACATCCTGAGTGCATTAGGAAATCTAGCTCGTAACAGCCAAATAGATTGTAATGTGCTCTGTCCCGTGAATTTAATTTATTTTGTTTTGATTTGCTTGCCGGGAACACACACACAAAGCCTCTCAGGAGTCAGGTAGTCTCATTTCAGTAACTACAACATAATAATCACAAGCCAGAAGATAGTACAAGGAATCCAGAGAGGGACTCTTCATCAGGAACTATAGGGACAGGAAAAGGGGTAATGGGTTCAAATTGAAAGAGGGAAAATTTACGTTAGATATATGGAAGAATTTCTTCCCTATGAGACTGGTGACACACTAGAACAGATTTCCCAGAGGAGCTGTGGCAGCCCCATCCCTGGAAGTGTTCAAGGCCTGGTTGGATGGGGCTTAGAGCAACATAGTCTAGTGAAAGGTGTCCCCCCGTGGCAGGGGGTTAGAACGAGATGAGTTTTAATGTCCCTTCCAACCCAACACATTCTAGGATTCTGTGGTTATGGGGTGGACGAGGATGGTCTTATTCATCCTGGGTCATGATACAGTGCTGCAAGTGCCTTGGATGCTGCTGATTCCAGTTCAGTGAAGCCCACAGCATTACTTCCAATCTGCACAAACAGGGTGAAATATTTCTAATGCTGAATATTTACTTTCTCACCATAGGAGTGTAAGAGTCTAACCAACAGATCTGTGGAATCATTCATTTAGGAAGAGGAAGGAAGTGACCCTCTAAGAGAGGCTTTGTACTCCTGACCTAAATATGCAGTTTTTGTGGGAGTTAAATATGAGCTGTGAGGGCTGGGGATGCATCAAATCACTGCTCTACTGCAAGCCAACACAATAATCTGCAACAAGGATGGGGATTTACAGGGAGAGCCAAGCACAGCAGGCAATGACTGGTTGGCTTTTCACCCTGCTTGGTCCTGGTGAAGGTGGAAGCACTTCAGAAGGGTCTGGGAAGAGAGTCCTGCAGACTGTGCTCAGTAAATACCAGTACTAAATCCCAGACTGGGGTGAGGGCAGGGAAATATTTTAGCACGATATTCTACAACCAAATAGGAAGGGTTTTTTCACAAGCATAGCTGTTCACTAATGCACTCACTTCCTGCCAAGCCCCTTCATTAGTATCCTTTTCCTTCTGTACTGGAGTCAGACTGAAATAGAGATTATCCCAAAAGTTGGCTGGCTATCAGTTAGTCCAATTTTACGTGTTTTAAAATATGTGCTTTTCACAGGGCTAAAAATTCGTCTGGAGCCTCTGTGTAAGCAGCAGCTCCTAGGGCTGGTGAGTGTTAACTCTCTCTTTGGATCTCCTATTGATTCTCGTGTGCTGTGGGATATTCAACTCAAATACGTGCAAAGTCCCTCAAACACCACTGAGATTTTGTGGAGCTCCTCAGAACCGATGAGTGAAGAGTAGCACAAGAGACATCAGCGACAGCTGATGCAAAATAATCCATATTAATGCATGGAAAACCAACGGATATGATCGCAGCCCTAGGAGGTGCTTCAGCCTGATGGAATACAGATCACAGAATTACTTAGTTTGGAAGAGACCTCTGAGATCATCAAGTCCAACCTGTGACTGATCACCACCTTATCAGCTAGATCAAATACTGTGCCACGTCCAGTCATTTCTTGCATGGTTCTGGGTTAAAAAAGCTGCAGTTTTTAATGCATGGAGTGACATCCTGCTGACTTCTGCTCCCCCATGCTCTAGTGATACCACAGTCCTGTTCACCTCAAGATACTTCAGTCCTGATCCCTATGTATGCCTCAAATGATCCCTCTCTATGTATTTCCAAGATCACTACTATTTTCTAACTTTCCTTCCTGATACCTCAAAATTTTTCTTACCTTGCTATGGGTGGCAAATACAAATGATCAATAAAGGGTGACCTCCTCAGGGCCAACAGAGCTGCCTTCGCCTTTATCTCTTCCTTCTTTCTGAAATTTTATCCATGAAGTTGGAACCTCTGGATTTGCCCAGAGTAGCAAAGTATGGTCCCACACAGCAGGTGGGTGTCGACCCAGCACCTCTGATAATGTCAGCAAGGGCTGCTAATCCTCAAGAAATCTTTGTGGGGCCACGGCATATGTGTGATGCATGGCTTTATAGCCCACACACCACTGATCCAAGGTTTTCTGGAGGGAGCTTGTGCTGCACAGTTGCTCTCCACATGTGTCGCAGGTTTGGCACGTCTCCGGAGCGTTGGACCCTGCTCGTACGTGCTGCTCCTAACGCACCCGCTGCAGACAGCTGGGAAGGCCCCGCCAGCCAGATGGTCGAAAAGCTCCCTGCACCTGAATCCTTAAAAGCATTTGTTCTCCAAAAACTGGTTTGTTCTGCAAAAAGGGTTTAGCAGAGACGTGGGCAGCTCTGGCTCTGTGCGGGGGGCTGGTGCTTGAAGCCACATCGCGTCCCTCTGCCCATCCGCTACGAGCGTTACTGTGTCACCTGGGGTGTGAAGCTGCTGCTTGTGGTGTCTAGACTTGTGATTACTGAAAATTAATTAAACTGAAGGAAATTAGGCTGGAAGGGGAGTAGGCTCCTGGGAGGGGAAAATGGAAGAGAAAATAGGATACTGATGTTAACCCTTTCCAGCTAGTGAAATAGGAAGGCCTCGTAAATGCTCTCCAAGCCACTTGAACAGACAGACAGTGGGTTGTTGTCATTTCAGAAGCTCTGCTCCTGACATGTTCAGACCCTGTGTGGGCAGTGCCCTCAGCCCAGGTGGGATGAACACATCAGATATGGACAGCCCATTCTCCCTCTGCCTGAGTCTTTTAAATAAGTCACTTTATTGCTAAGCAGACTTGAAATAACTTGCAGATCAGCAGTAGGTTTGAAACAAGTTGGTGTGACAGTGGATTAGGTCAGGAGAACAGAGATGCTCAGATGTAATTTGATAATAAATCAGAGCTTTATGGGGATGGGATGGGATGGGAGGCTGGGTGGGCAGCAGAGGAAGGTGGTTGCTGGTGGATTAGTCTCCTCTTCCTTTTGCATTAGCCTCTTACCTGCTCTTCTGTCTCTTAAAGTCTCTCTTATATAGCTTTTCTACACAGTATCTGAGTGCTTTGTGCCTTCCCCTTGGCACGCAGCCACCGTCTGGCTAGCGAGCAAGTACAAACTGTAACACCTGGGTGTCAGCTATGAACATTAGGGTGTGCTACAATGGACCCATCTGTAGTACTTGGCACATGCCAGAGATTTTTATGTGTGGTTGGCTGAAAAGCAGGATCAGAGAGAGAGAGGAGGGAGCGCAGGGGAAGAGGGCTCCGCTGGGCATGTGGAGAACATCATTTTGGCAAAGGTGCCAGTAGGTTTCCATGGGCTTGTCTGCTTCTTCTCTCAGCTCATGCGTTCAATAAAAATATCCAGGTTGTTTCTTAGAAAAGCAGGAGTAGATTTCCCCAAAGAGCAAGCTTAGAAGCCTCATTCTTTGTCTCTGGAGAAGAAGTCTTATGCTATAACTAGATTTAATAAAAATATATTTAATAGTAATAGATATAATAAAAGCTTGATTTAATAATAACTAGTTTTATTGTTCTTCCATGTGAACCAGGTCCTGTTGACTGACCCCCTGAGCACCACAGGGTTTCTAGATGGGTTTGGAGGGAGGAGTTCTCTGTTTTTCAGGCTGTGGCAGCTTTGACAGCATTGTGTCCTGGAATAAATTTCAGACAGCAGAGTATGGACAAGGGCTGCCTTTGGTATTTCCACACTGATATCTTGAGCCCAAAGAGTTGTGATAGTTTCCAGTTTTATTTCAATGAATGGATAAAACATGTCCCCATCTGAAAATGTCTGTGTATCCCTAAGAAATCCCAGGAAAGGTAGGAAATGAGTTTACAGCAGTAAAAGGAGCTGTAGCTTATTGCATGAGGTTCACCTAAGTGAAAACTGCAGTGCACTGAAGGGAGAGGAAACATTTTTTTTTCCCCATTATGTGGCACTGATGTGTTTTAAAATGCATGGACAAAATTTGTAGTTTATTTCCTCCAAAGGGGCCAAGTCCTCCTGGCATTCTTATGAACAAGCTCATTAGAATAAAATCCATTATGCGCATAACTAATGACACAAATTTACAAATCTGTTGACAATTATGGCCACATCCCTCATTGCATTTGCTTGTAGCTCACTGAAGTGACCAGGTGAAGGAGTTCAATCCAGAAGTTTTACAGCTCATGAGCTCCGAGTGCAGCCATGTGAGATTATTTCCCAACTGGATTACAAAGCTGTCATTAGGCAGGGCAACTCGGGAGGACCAGGGCACGAGACCGTAAACTGTCCTCGGGAGACCTAAAAGCATTTTGAAGGCAGAGAGAGATACTCCTGGCTGCAGAGACCCTTATATTTTATATTGTTTTTAGCTGAAGAAGGGGGAAACACATGCGCATGCACACAAACGAGGGCTGTTCCAAGTAGTGCCTGGCATCCTCTGGAAATGAATAGAAATAAAATTGAGACACTGGTGTCCTCCGAATGTTAAATATTTCCAAGTTCTTGCCAGGCGGGTATAATTTATTGCATGTAGGTTTTGTGAAATAGTGCTCCTGTCAGGAGGAGATTGGCACCAGAGAAATGAAGGCGGCTAATTCTCAGGGGGTCCTCCCTGGCAAAAACCCTCTATTGAGTCCTCATGCTACTTGTGCTCATAACTGCCGAAAAACCAGGAGTGCCATCTGCAAACTGTGATTCATAAACACTCTGTCAGTCTGCCATCTACCCTGACATCATAAAATAACAAGAAGCAGCATTGTAATAAAGAGAGGAGGTTTGCAGTCGACCAATTAAATGCATCTAATTTATTTCTGTTACAGCTGAGGCTTTATTTATTAGTAAACAGCTGCATTTGTTACACTTTCCCCCCTCACCCCCCCTTTTTTTTTTCTCTTTAGTAGGAGTGTGCCAACTGGCACTTTTGATAATCCATTAATCCTAAATAATCATCTGGGTACTTCATGTTTGGTAAGGGAAAAAACACAGAAAAAAAAAAAGGTTATTAAAAGTTAAAATGTAACCTTGCAAGGAGGCTGGAGAGCACTTCTCCACTGCGGGTTTGCATGAGTTATGGTGAGCTTAAGTTTGCAGGCCAAGTGCTACGCTCAATTTACACCTGCGAGTAACCAGTGTGACAGCCAGCTGAAAGGGCTATAAATCCAGGAGCAGGATCTGGCCCTGTGGAGATTTTTTTTTAGGACAGTCTGTTTGTGGTAGAAGAGGAGCATTTTGCATGTTTGGTTTACTTGCCTTCTCCTCTCTCAGCGCTAACTTGATCCTCAGCAAAGCTAAAAATCTGCTAATTGGTTGTCAAAGTCTAATTAGCTGATATTACATTAAAAAAAAAAAAGATAATTTTTCCTTTTATAATTGGAGCTGACCCCCACCCTTCTTCCCCTCCCCTTGAGCCCCCTGGTGTGTGTTAATTGAGCTCCAGGACTTTTCAGCGGGTTTTAATGCTCTCTCCTTTTCAGTGCCCTGGAAAGCTTTGCAATTAATGAGACAATCATATGTATAATCAAGAAAAAATGTAGTAAAAAAAATAGGTGAAGCTGTTTGGAATCTGTATGGTGTGAAGGTGTGTGGATATGTGAAGGGAGGGGTTCCTCAGCATCTCTTAAGGAGCCTCATACAGTCAATAATATCCTGTAATTTTTAATTTTCCTTCATGAGTATTTCCTTCCCAATACAAAGGGGAATGCTTTTTTGCTTGAGGATGTATTTGCTTAAGGAAAGAAAGCTGTGCTCTGTGGAGTGGTCAAAGAGGCTGAAACATTAGGGCAAGACCTCATAGCTGTTTGCAGCTTCCTCAGGAGCAGAAGCAGAGGAGCAGACACAAATCTCCGTTCGCTGGTGACCAGTGACAGGGCCCGAGGGCATGAAGCTGTGTCAGGGGAGGCTTAGGTTGGATATTAGGGAAGGGTTCTTCACCCAGAGAGTGGTTGGCCACTGGAAGAGGCTTCCCAGGGAAGTGGTCACAGCATCAGACCTGCCAGAGTTTAAGAAGCATTTGGACAACACTCTCAGGCACATGGTGGGATTCTTGGGGCTGTGGTGTGCAGGGCCAGGACCTGAACTTCGATGATCCTGGTGGGTCCTTTTCAACGTACTCTGTGTTCTATGATTGGTCTCTCTGCATGTATGTCTACAGATATAAATACAGAATCTGCCCTGTAGCCAGCAACCAAGCCCACCTTCAAGTCTGCATGGGCTTTCACACCTTCATCCTCTCCTGTACCATTCTTCCCATAAGATGCCAGAATATTCCAGTGGAGAGTTAAACATCATGAAGAACATCTTCCCTGTACTCCTCCTCCCACGGCCACATCTGTGGGAGCAGCACATGCCATGCTGTGCCTTGTTTTGGTCACTCCATTTTAAAGCCTATCTCTTCTTATATCTTAAAAAAACAATATTAAAAAGAAGAGAGCACAGGTGGGTGCTCTATATATGGGTGCTCTTTTTCAATGTATAACATTGAATTTACTTAGTCTGTCATGTTTTCCTCTTTCTCCTCCTCCCATCTTCCTCCTCCACACCTGCTTTCAATCAGTCCCCTCTGCCCCGCCTGTCATCCTATTCTCTCTGCTGCTTTTACCACAAACCCACTAATGTTATATTTCAAGTCAAACTTTCAAGCCTACGACATTTAAGCAAGTAAATCAAAAAAAATCCCAAGTGGCTTCTCCAGCCTCACAAGGCAGGAGCCGGCACAGCCTCGAGGAGTGTGCGGGGGATGCTGGTGACCCCTTGAGCTGCTGAGGTCATGGGGCTTCACCCATCCTAGAAGTTGGAGTCTGTTTTTCCCTTTGAATCTGAAAGTGCTTCTTGGTTTGTGGTTGCCTTTTTTTTTTTTTTCTTCCCTAGAATCTATAAAAAATGAACATATTAAGGCCAAATGTTGCTGCTAGATGAACAACTTCAGATGTACGTGCCTCCTTGTCATATGTCACATAAGCTTAGTGGTGTTTAACCTGACCACAGCGGTATCAGGCTGAAAAAGGAAAGAAATAAGAAAAGTAGTGAATCAGACCACCTAGAAGATCAGATGAATATTTGTTTATTCTTTTGATTATTGGTATAAGATAGGAGAATTTTGGTGAGTTATTTCTAGCAGCATTCTGGTACCTGAAGGGGATAAAAGAAGGCTTGAGAGGGATGTTTGACAAAGGCATGGAGGGATAAGACAAGGGGGAATGGCTTCACGCTGACAGAGGACAAGGTTAGATTAGAGATCTGGAAGAAATTCTTCATGATGAGGGTGGTGAGGCCTTGGCACAGGTTGCCCAGAGAAGCTGTGGCTGCCTCATCCGTGGAAGTGTTCAAGGCCAGGTTGGACAGGTCTTGAAGCAACCTGGGATAGTGGGAAGTGTTCCTGCCCATGGTAGAGGGGGAGGAATGAGATGAGCTTTGAGGCCACTTCTAACCCAAACCATTCTATGGTTCTATGATTATTTTAAATAACACCTGGTAACCAAACTGTACTGCTTGATAGCTGACATCTCAGTTCATCAGTGTGCTTGAGTCAGTGTGACTTAAGAATAGCCTTGAAAGCTTCATCCTTGTGCTCATAATTAGGGACATAAGGAGCCCAATTATCCCCCCAGTGGTAAGCAATGAGAGTGTGTAGCCTGCTGTTCAAAGGACTAATATGGAGAATCTTCCCCATGTCATGGGGCTTGGGGCAAGAAAACTTTGAAGCTACTACTACTCGGCCTTTTTTTCCCACATGCACTTGCCTGTTTCACTGTTGCCTGCCTATTTTATCTTATTTGTTTGGATTTCTTGTAAAGAAAATAAGTCAACATGAGCACAGCTTCTAATAATAAGCTTGGGCTTGACTGTGTACAGCAGGTCGATGTCCTGCATCCCTGTAGGCAGCTTCCTTTGCTTTTCTAGGTTCTCTTCTCTGCACTCCTTGATCTCAGATCACTCTTGGAAACAGTTTAAAAAGGAGTCCCCATTCAGTGAGATCTCATACAAATTTAGGGTACTTCAAAAATGCAACCAAAATGTAAAAAAATGCCCAACTTCTTCTCCAGCATAACACAAACGATTTGTCTCAATGCTCTAAGACTGGTGAATTCTGATAATGTTGGTTATGCTGGGGAAGGGATCATTATTTTCCTTTCCGATGATTTTTCTCAAACACAATTACAATTTTTGATATATAAAGGCAAGCTAAGTAATTGGATTTATATTCTGAGTGACTACAATGCCCTTAGACTGATTTCCTCAGATAACAATCACTTCTTGAATGCATCAAGTCCCAGTCACACTTTTCATTTGCTGTGCTAGCTGCAACGGAAAAGTGTCTTAAATGGGTTAATAGTAAAGGTGAGCCGTCAAATGGGGTGAAAAGCATGGAATGGTGCACATTCTGTTGTGGAAATAAAATTTTAAACCCCCTAAGCCCTGATAGCCGCTATTCTAAAATGTTGCTGGCAGCCTTCTCCATTTAATGGGAACTTGTTGTTTCTGAAAGTCAGTTGGTGACATAATAGACAAGAAATAAAAAAAAAAACCTAAATTCCACAGTCCAGGTGATAAATGTATTGTATTGTATATGTATATTGTATATTGTCATCAGCAAGTTGACTGGCAGCAATGGAAACTGTCTGACGCTATTCTCTTGCTCTTGCAACATCCTCTGATAAAAACTTATCTTTGCTTCTGCCTTTGGCAGATCAACCCTTGTGCTGTCACCCTCATTTAGATACATTTTAAAAAAACAAGGAGGGTTATGATAGAAATGGATGAAGTGGATAGGACTGGGTAAATCATTGCTACTCCTCTTCTAAGAAAAACAGCTGTTCATCTTTCCAGCAGCCTCAATTTTCTGGGGCTACTCCTTTGTACATGTGAAAATTGCCCTGGCCCTTGGCTGATACGATGGAGCTCCTCATAAATAAATCTAATGGAGCCAGAACCTCTGTTGCTGAGGTTACAGCAACACTATCGGCTTAAAACACAGTGTTTGTGCTTAATGCTTAGTTCATTAACGCGTCCTGTCCATTGGCTCGTTTGGATCTATTAACATAATTGTTCTTTCTAAACAACTGGGTCATTCTCTCTGCCCAAACAGAAAATCAAAGCTGGCTTCAATATTTTGGACAAATGACGCAGCAGGACAAATACATGGGCTCTACTATAGACTCACCCAGGCTGAGGTTAGATAAAAATCTTGTGGTTCCACTTAGCATCAGTCTTAAAGTGAGACTCACTGTGGGGCCTACTTGAAATCAAATGAGACATCTCTGCAGCTTTTTCTGTAGTAAATGTCCTGTCTGCCTCTAAAACCTAAAGCAAAAATATTTTCCCGAGCTATTTTGATAACATTCTTCTTCTTGCCCTGAACGGAAGGGCTCAATTGTATCCTATTCTCTCCTGGTCTGGGATGTAACAAGGAATATTCCCCTTTTTAATTTCTCTCCCGTTGATTTCCCCTTTCACTCATTTCGTTTTTTAGGTGACATTGTTCTACTCGCCAAACCTGTAACTTTAACAGAGGGTGACAGGGTGACCTTGACGACAGATGTTCCTGTGGCAACAGATGGCACTAGCAAACCCGAGAAGCTGCTGTATGCCGTCTCCCTGCCACCTGTGCATGGTCAGATTGAGCACATCAATTATCCCGGCGTGCCCATTTCCAGTTACAGCCAGTTGGATGTGGTGGCCCAGAAGGTCTCCGACGTCCATGACAATAGCCATGGGGCTGGTAAGGAGTCACTCAGGTGAGAACACCTCCCCTCTGCACACCAGCGTGGTGAAATCCCTCATCCACTGAAGGGTTAAACGTGCCTCTTTCTCTCCATACCAGTCAGTGCAATATTTAACAACTAATATGGTTGTAGGGAGGAGACTGCAGCAAACAGTAACGGGATGTCATTTTATCATTATGGCAATTACTTTATTAATTGTAGTAGTGAAGTTACGGCCAAAGACAATACGAGTCTCACAGGCTTAGTATTGGGGTGTACCCAGGTAGGCTTTCATACCAATTAGCAAGTGAAATCAAACAATTTAGGTACATATAAAGAATTTACTATGTTTCTTAAAGCTGCCAGCGGTGCAAAAAGAAAAAGGAAAAATTCCCCATCTGCAACTGTTGTTGCTTTCTGGGCAGTTCGTTCTCCTGAAGGGGAAAAAAAAAATAATAATCGTAACATTGTCTGAAATGATCAGGAGAACTTAATCCAGATGGTGGTGTCATTTCTAAGAAAAAGCATATGTTGGCCATTATGATACTTAAATATAATGGTTTTACATTCCTCTAGTGGGCACAAAAGGCACACAACAGAGTTGGCGGGGTTTTTTAATCTTCTGAATGGTGGTGGTGGTAGTGGAGTGGTGGGAGATTTTATCTTCCAAATGGTGTGTTTCCCAAAAGATATGGCAAATTCAGTTGAGGAGAGACTGCTGTAAAAGCCGCGCTCCTGTGGAATGTAAATATGTGCCTTCCTCTAACCAGTAACAGTGGAGAGGTTTAATTTACTGCCTCCTTTGGATGATCATCATTTTATATATATTCTTCTGGCTTTTTCTTTTTTTTTCTTCTTTTTTTCTTTAACATGTTTTTCTTTCCGATTTGCTTTAAAAGTTATTTACGCTCCCTTTGCAGCAAAGTGGGCACTATAACTAATTTTATTCTTACCATGATTAACTATGAATAATTTCCTAAGAAATGAGTCAAATTAACAAGGGGAAGAAGGAATCAATAAATCATGAAAGCAGCCTATTTCTAAGTGGGGTTAAAACCACCATTAAATAAATCACGGACTCTAAATGATGACCTGCTTGCATATAAGGAGGGGGGAAAAGGTCCATTTAAATTGTGGTGAAAGGAAAAAGGAAATTGGGGGCTAGCATCTGTGGCCCCCACACACTGCACAAGGAGGGGGGCACAGGAGAGGGAAGGTGCTTCAGGGAAGGACCCTGGGACAAGGCAGAGATGTGATTTCCTTGTGTTGGTTGCCACAGGCCAGCTGCAGGGAGGCAGCCAAGCAGGGATCAGAAAGGCTCTGGCTTTTGGACGTGTAGGCATAAATGTTGTTTAATAGCACCTTCTGCCTCCACCCCTGCTCTGTGCAGGAGCTCAGGAATGCAGGGGCTGATCCGGCCCCAAAGTATCTCAAATATTTTTGCTCTGCTTCGATTATTTTTTTATTTTTTCATTTCCTTCATAGGGTTAGTCCCAACTTAAACTACTCAGAGACCATTCCAGAATCAGGCCCATCCTTCTTCTTAGCTGGTTTATGTTACATCCTTTTAATCTTACATTAAAGATCATACTTTCTCTGGTGGCATGTTGAGTGTAGTAATGTTACCTAGGGCTAGATTTCCATCTTTCTTGTTCATTGAGACTTAAAAATCTGAATTTTACACAAGGAATGCCATCACTTTCGCAGAAGAGTGGCTCATCCATTTACACCAGCATGTAAAGACACCTTTAAACTGTAGAAATTAGGCAGACTTTCTTCCTCAAGTTTTCTATGGGAAAAAAAGGTCAAAATGCTTATTCTTTAGTTAAAAGGAAAAAAGAAGAAAAGGAAAGGAGAAGAAATTCTGCTTGTAACCTCCCATTTGCAATTCTTTTTATGATCTTTTCTCTCTGAACATAGGCATGAAATGGCACCAGCTCCCTGCTTGCTGGGAAGGGAGTACCTATTGCCTTGTGTTATGGGCTGGTTTGTCAGCTGGTTTAAATCAGGATATCTCCATTTATTGAAATGATGCTGTAGCCATTTAAACTGTGGCTTATAAAGTTAGTTCATAAAGTTGCTGAGAGACTCTTTTTCCTAATGCATTTTGTGGTTGTGGGAGCTCATCTCTTTTTGTGGGACTGGAGAATATCCTGTTGATTCAAAATGATGTGGTGTCTCGGGACCTGTTTATGTTCTCTCTCTTTTGCCCAGCTGGTTGCTGCGGACAGGGTTTAGTGCAGGTCTTTTAGCAAAGCTGTGCCTGGGATCAGAGGGCCTCAAGGCACAGCAGTCACTCTCTGCCCACAACATTCCTTGGCTTCCACCAAAAATCAGTGTGAACCAGTGAAGCCTCCTGCCTTCATCCCTCCCTCCAGTATAAGGAAGCACACAAACATCTTCATCCCAGTGTCCTCTGTGCTGGTCTCTGTGGGTGAATTGTGCTTATCCAGTGCTTCTGCACTGGTTTTAATCTTGAACTTGTTCTTTAATAATAAATGCTGTTGAACAGACTAGTGCTTACAGAGCAACCAAGAATGAAGTCTGTTTTATTCCTAAGCACTGTATAAACACAGCCCAGTGTATGTCCCTGGGGCAGCGGGACATGTGCAGGGAGGACTGGACCCATGCAATGGCCTCAGAGTTCATCTCCATTCCCTGCTGCCTGTGTGGGACAGAGAAATGTGTCAGGTAGATGGAGGACATGGAGAATGGGCTGGGAGAAGAGGAACAGCACCAGGGCTAAGGGAGGATAGTAAAGGGTAGAACTTAAGTGGATAGGCCAGTTATCCCTGCAGGGTGCCATTTTTGCCTCCCTCCTCTTCACATTTCCTTCCAAAAAATTGAATTTATGGGCAGATAGGGGACTGCTGAGTCCAAGCATGTCAGCAGCCAAGTTGCCTCTGAGGAACCTGTAACCTTGGCCTCTCTCAGATATGAGGGAGATGCGCATGAAAGGGAAGATGCAGGAGGAAACCAAAGAGGAGGGCACCTGCTGCCTGCCTCCACCACGGGAGCGAACAGTGGGTCCAGCAGCTCTGTGGGAAGGCTGAGGTTCAGGGAGGGTAATGGGGGATTTGTCTTTCAGACATGAAGGAGTTTAAACACAGGGATTAAAAAAAAATTCCTTTTAAAAAAAAACCACACTCACACACACTCACACACTCTCACAAAACCCTGCACCCTAAATTAATTTCTGCTGGTAATCTATATCGGGTTAAATAACGCCTCATTATTCTGCAACACAGCTGAGGCTTCTCAAAATGTTTATCTTGTTTTGTAACTGGTACCTTCTGGCATATTCCAGTGCCAACTCTCCTAGCTCTTGCTATATTTCATTCTCACTATTTTTGGAATGGAGCTGCTGGTTCCAGGTGATTTAATAAATTGCTTTTTTTTGTGTTCCTTTTAACTTACCCATCTGCTCAACACATGCGTAACTTGCAATCTGTCGGCAGTTTGCAGAAAGACAAACTGTCAGAGCTGCATGCATTTGACAACTTTGTTCCCAATTAGATTAGTGGTAATTTTAACAGATTTCAGGGCAATCGAAAAAAGGGATGACATGTTATTAAAGCATCAATTTTGACAGACCCAAGCACATACAATTTCAGTGTAAATTATTTTAAATGCTTTAATTAAAGCTATGAAAGATTTACCCTTTTAAGCGGTAAGTGATTGCAAGACAAATATAAAGGGAAAGTGGATAACAGAGTTTCCTAAATGGTTTATGCTGCGCATGGCAGTCCACAAGTCACCACCACCATAATCTACGACAGTAATGTTGGAGGCATAATTAATTATTCATGGCCTCATCTCTGGAGCAGACGTGATTAAGAACATGAGGAGCATTCAGAGATCCAAGCAGTACCTATGAAACCAGAGTTCAAGCCCCTCTTAGATCAGATGCTGTTAGAAAACAGTTTAGGGGTATCTAAATGGTGGTGGATATGGTGAATAGTTTTATAAATACGCTTTCATTTTTGCCCCAGTTCTATTCTGACTTAGTTGGCCAAAGCCCAGTGGTCAAGATGATTTGAGATTTAGAGCAATTGGGAAATTTCTGTACTTGATGACACTTTACAGGCTGTGCAAGTCTTGTAAGAAAAAAAAAAGAAAAAATAAAAAATACATCATTTATTATTAAAACAGAATACAGCACTCTAAATTCACCACTCCAGGAGCACTCTGCCACATGTGTAGCCCATTTAACCATTTAAATGATTTTGTGAATTATGGCCCCCTTCCAGCATCCTTCATTCAGACAAGGCTAACCTTGGCTTTGTGGAGAGAAGGTTGGGCTTGGCCCATCTTACCCAGCCCTTGGGTCCCAGCTGGAGGATCTTTGGCCTCCCTGCAGTCACACCTTCATTGTACACTCAAATGTTGGTCTGAGTTGGAGCCGAAACCTTCCAGGACGGTGGCTCCAAGGGTTTTGTTTATTTTCGGTGTGGCTGGCTGTGCTGAGCACAGCTGTCTCATTTTCAGATCGTTAAACATGGACATTGCTTTCCTGTGTAAACCTGCACTGACAGTTTATTTCCTTTTTAATTCAGGAATAGGGGGGGCTTCCTGATGATATTTAGACTAAAAAACAAGCACATTGTTCCCACCCTTCCCTGTTTCTTAAAACCAGCTTGCATGCATTTGTTTGAGATTTTTCTTGTTTCTTTTGGAGCTGGGTATGGCTCGGTACAACTTTCTGAAAAGCATAAAAGTTTTTCTTTGGAAGTTGCTGACTCAAAGTGTTGCAGTACCAAAATGCAATGGAAGTGAGAGAAGTTGTTCTAGTGAGCATTGCAGGAAGCTGGTCAAAGCCTGAGATTTCATGCTCTTTCCAGCTGTTTGACTGCTGGAACATGCAGTGATTTGTAACTGGCACGAGAAGTCCAGCAAATAAGACAAAATCTTGATGGAAGTGTCTCACCACCTTTGGGGCTGTTTTAAATCTTAGTGCTTATAGTGCCAGTTTGTTCTCTGCTTTGCAGGTCTGCAAACCAAACTTTAAAGGGTTTTGCAGTTGGGACAGCTCCTAAATCCTCTCAAATCACTTCCTCTAGTCCTCTTCTCACCTGGTGTGAATCACCCTAAATACCCTAATGAAATGTGCACTGCTTTAAGACCCACCCTCACTGTGTGTTGGTCAATGAGCACTGGCCTCTTAGGGTGTCTGAATTTGCCGTGAAAAATCACAAATCACCTTCTTTCTTAAAAAGTGAAGGAGATGGTACATATTTTCTCTTTGCCCTGGAATAGCCATTTGTATGTGAAAGAAACTGTTGTACATTAGGGCCATTTAATAGGATGGAAATGCTCCACTGGCTCAAGGGAGGTACCAGAAAAATTGGAAGCTTTTATTTAATTGGTACAGAGTCAATTGTGGTTTTCTTCTCAGCAGACCAAGAAAGGAGTCAGTAGGACCTGCAAGGCAGGTGAGTCACTGTCTACAGTGGTCTTCAACACCAAATAGTATTGAATTACAAGAATATCATGTAAGGATAAGAAGGTTGGAGAATTCTCTTCAATCTTGTGGTTTTTTTCTTTGCTCATTAATGCTTCTCTTTCTAAAGGAGCTCCAATCATTTAGGTTGCATACATTACATGCTGGAGATACAAGAGATCTCATCTTCATTGTGGATTAGAGTTGTGATAGGGCCACCAGGAGCTTGAAGTCTGAAAAATCTTCCAGTTTTCAGTAAACCTATCTGAAGATTGTGGGCCAGTTAGAGTTTCTGAGATCAAATCACTGGGGAAGGTGGTCCCTGTAAACTAAGCAGACACATAAAATTGCTTATTTAATCAAGTCACATACAAAGCAGAGCAAAAACCCCTGCTTGCACACATATCGAGCTTTTCTGCCTAATCTATTTTATAATGTTTTGCAATTAACAGGCCAGTGCTCATCAGCTGATAAATAATTAACAGCTGTTGTTGCTTCTAGGGCATGACGTAAAATGCTTACATAGGACAAAAACTAACTGAAGTTGTTTGCCAAAACTCTGACCAAACACAAGCTCAACAAAAACAACTTTCTCAGAAAAATGCCACTTGCTCTTTAAGAGTTTGCTAAACTTACTAGAAAAAAGTATTGAACAGTTCTTTTTTTCAGTCAGATGTTGGAAATCTAAGGTGAAGACTCCTCTTTTTTTACTGACGTTATTCAGACAAATCAAGAATTCAAGTGTAAACACAGGATTTTTTAATGATTCCCCTTCACTTTGCTAATACTTACAGGTTTCCTGACCTTACACATTTGAGCTCTGCTCCAAATCCTCAGATCTGGGTGGAAAGAGATCTGAATTCGGTGCGATGCAACCATCCCTAGTGGTTTTAAACAACTGTAGTGATCTAGTTGTTCATCATCTGAAGTAACTAAAAATTGACTTTGTTGTAAACTGGTTGCAAACGAGAAATGTAGAAAATAGATCATTTGGTAACACTCTTTGAATGCACCTTGGTGACTGTCTTATCAGCTGGCAGCTCTTTTATTTGCTTACTTGTATCTGGTTTGAGTGAGAGGAGTATCTACGTGAGCCATGAACACCAACAAGAGGAATACCTGCAGAGGGATACATGCTGGAGGAGAGCTCGGCGGCTTCCTCCAGAGATTTTCCGATTTATTTATTTTTATACTACATATTCACCAAGTAATTGCAAGCTTTCTTGGCTGAGAGAAGGGGATGACTCCTTTACAGCAGGCACAATCATCCATGATTAAGCAGGTTCATACCATGCTCATGCAAAAGTTCAGTCTCCCATTTAGGCAAGCTTTATTCCTGATGTAAAGGCTTCCACTGCACCAGAGAAGCTTGTTTCTTGTCCATGGTTTTTATCCAACAGTTTCACACAGTTTTTCAGATATCCTAAATTCAGGCTAAGGAGCATCAGAAAGAAAAGGGGCAAAAAGTTGAGCATGTCTCCAAATTAAAATTGTGAAGCTATTGTAGACAGTTGAGAATAGATGTGATGTATTTGTGGCAGTGGGTGTCACTGAAGAGGTTTTCTGTAACATTTTGTACTGTTTGGAGTTTCCTAAGTGTTGCAGGCTTCATGCCCAGGTATATCGGTTTGCTGTAATTCAGCCAAGTGACCAAGGTGTGAAAAACTAAGGCCAGGTCAGTATCTGCCAGGATGGGATGCAGTCTCTCAGCCAACTGGGGATGGCTGGAAGTGATAATTGCTGCTATGAGAGAGCTGAATATACTTGTGGATGCTTCTTTTTTTTCTTAATAGGAACTCAAACATGACTGCATGTTTTAACCATAAATTCCTTCAAATTCTCTCTTCTGCATGCTGACATGTTCTGCCTACTTGACTTCAACTTTACCTACCTGTGGTGAACCTCTCAGGATATCTTGACTCAGCACTGTGACCTTATCCTGGTGTTGGCATGATTGCATAAGGTGAAAAAGAGACGTTCGGTTTTTGTGCCTTGCCAGCACTGACATCCCTTACCCTCAGTTGTATATAAATATTGAAAGAGCTGGAGATACGTCTTGGCCAATTTGATGTTCTGGTGTGAAGACACAGGCTCAGACTTTGCTCTGGACTCATGTTGCTTCTTGCAGGTGAGATGGCAGTGCCCAATCAAAGTGATTTTGTATAAATACAGGAAGACCTGGAAGGATGTGAGTGGATCATCTTCTTTATGGATGGGATGAGACCACGAGCTGGTGGTAGTAGAGCCATTTCAGCTGTAGGTCTGATGTGAGTCTAGTTTATGCTAGACTAGACCACAGGTCACAGCAAAACGAACGTTCAGCTTCTCAGCTAGAGCAGTCCAACTATCCTGATCTGACATCAGAGCTTAATGGTGGACATTAGTTTACTAATGCATGTAGAGGGGATTTCTTTAGAAGTGGTTGTTTGAAAGAGCAAAGAAACACTCCTTTGCTCTATTACACCCGGACTGTTTGGTTCTAGAGGAGCACGTGTTGTTTGAGACTCTTCCTCCAAACCATGGTGCTAAAATCAGGATCGTAGGTGGCTTCTGTTGACTGTTTGTCTCTTATAAACTCTGGAGTAACCACTGCAGTAATGTGATCACAACCTGTGTTACCAGTAGTTGCAGTGCCCTCAAAATTATCCGGAAGGCTGAATGTGTGGTCAAGAGTGGCTTAGACCAGAAATTACTTGAGATCTTTAGCCAGGAGTGGCTTGTATGTGAACAAAAAATCTGTAAGGCTTCACCTTTCATTTCTTCTGGTGGCAATTTAATTTCTATTCTTTATCTTCCAGGCTTCCCTGAAATCAGACTCTGCATCATCCTGCAAGGGCAGAGCTCTCTGTCTTTTAGAAAGGACAAATTTTAAAACTGGGGTATCTCTCTCCACTACTCTGGGATAGAGAGAGCCTATTGGCAATGGGGTCCCTAAATGTTCATAACCTTCCTGGTACATATGCAAACCCTTCATCTCACCCAGCGAAGGAAATCCTGTGCCTTTAAACACCCTCCCCATGGCGGGTGCACACTTTTATGCTTATTCTGAGCTGACAGGTTTAACATGTCGTTTGCCTGGTCACCGGAGAGAGGCACCTCTGGCAAAAGTTCAGAAGTCAGTGTTTTGGAAAGATTGGTTTGACCAGCTCTCAAGCGAGAGCAAATCCCAGACCAAAGGCAGTCAAATCTTCAACGACATTTAACTGCTGTGGTGCTGTAGCTTGCTGACATCCTTTTAACCTGGAAAGGAGCATTCAGCCCACTTAAACCTTCAAGCTTTATTTATTGTTTCTTTTTTGCTTTGTTGGCAGGGGAACTTGGGGTGAAGACAGGATGTTTTTACTTAATTCTAGTTAATTAATTAGCTTGCATATGGTCCTGGCCAAAGACTAGGGGACAGAAAGCAATTTTTGATCTTGCCTTGATATCTAGACTTCTGTAATATATAGCATTGCAGTAAGGATATACGTTCCCTAATTGCCTCTTCAGGGCTTGGTATTGAAGGGATCTTCAGATTTACTGCATCTTGCATAAGAAAAATTGCCAGTTCACAACCTTTTTCTCATCCTTTGGTGTTTACATCGAAGGGTAACAATTTCTTAAAAAAACAAACAAGAGCATGCAAACAGTTAATAGCAAGTGGTGCCTAAATTACATATTTCTTAAACTCGTGGCCTACTTTACTAATCAGTTGTCATAAGATGTCAGATGGGGACCCATCACTGAAGAATTGTAGAATGCAGCCAGTGAAGCAACTAATTAGTTGGGCAGTGGCATGGAGGTGTGTGTCCCCAAGGAGCTGAAATGATCAGGTGAAGAAAGTTTGGACAGATCAGTATCTCTGCAGTATAAAATCCATCACTTGGCTGAATCACAGGGATGCTGAGGGTGGGGGACCACGGGTCCTCATCAGGGACCGTACATGGCATGGGACAGCAGTGCCGCTGCTTCCAGAGGAAAGGAGAGGCAGCTGAACGCTTGGAAGAACATGACCTGAGATGTGCAGGGATTAAAATAGTTGAGCAGTTTCTGTTTTCATCTGGGAGAGCTGTAGCTGCCTGGCTTACTCTCCAATGACTTGTAACTCATTCCCAAAGCCTTTGCTTCCCACACACTGCAAGAGTGGGCATTGGTTATTCCCTGGAGGCACCAGAAATACCTTCCATCACAGGTAGCTGATGGTCATTGAGCCAGCAGAGTGAAGGGTCCATTGGCTCCTGTTGCAGCTGGGGACAAAGGCCCTCAGGAACAATCATAAGAACCTGTGTTGTGAGCTAAAAGATGTAGAAGATTAACACTTATAAACTCCTATAGGTGTTCCCATACACTCCTTTAACACTAATTGTTTTAAAAGTGCTATGTAACTTCCTTTCCTCTTCCCTTCATCCTTACACAGGTGTCGCCCCTGCTGCACACGTGGAATTTTGTCTCCTTATACAAACTGTACAAGTACAGCAGTGAAACAAATCCTTCAGAACTCCTCCAAAGGGTGATCCCTACAACCCTGCTGGACCTGAGAGAGGGTCAACACGGGACACCAGGAATCCCTTCACAGCGGAAAGTTACTTTCTCTGCAAAAATGAGGATCTCAGCTTCAGTTTCTTCTCTTTGGGTACATGGGAAACTCAAAACCATGTATTTGACTTGGGGTCTTTAGTGGAACAAGTCCTCAGGAGAAAATCTTTTTGATGCTCTGATTTCAAAATTTAATTGCACACTGTAGGAGCAGATGCACAATAGGTTTAGAATTGTTGTATTAAGTATTAATAAGTAACATTTAGCTGTATTGTTGTATAGATTAAGGGTGACCGTGCCACAGGAATTATCAGGAGATGCATTCCCAGACCTGGAGGTCACTTTTGTAGCCTTGCCCTTGTAACCGCTTCATTCAGTGTAGGGGGAAACTTCTATCTACCAAATGGGATGATCCAACATTTAGACTGGATCCACAGTTTCACAACTGACCATACCCAAGGAACAGGATGCTGATGCAGGACAATATGACTGTTTGGCCAAGCTGTCAAATGGGTTTGGAGGATGCCTTGGGCAGGCAGTGCGCACCCTGTGCCCTGGCAGAACCACGCTGAGCAAACCCACACAAATGCTGTCTGGAGGTGTAAAAGTAAAAAGGCACCAGTTCTTTTCATCATGTTGAACTCAGGCAAGGTACTCACTCAAAGGACAGATTCTTGGTTCCAAAAAAGCTGCTTTGACCTCTGAGCTGCCAAATTCCTTCCCCCATTACCTCCCATCTTTCTTTCTAGTGTAGCACAGCTACTCTGAGTCATTGTTTATCTAATTTAATTAACATTTGCTAGTGCCTGCAACCTAAAACACTGTCTTAAAACATTTGCTTGAAAAGCTTCCTTGTCCCAGAGCTGTCATTTTCAACATGATGGATAATGGATAGAAATAATTATCCTGAACAAGGTTAGACAGCTTAAATGATTTGAGTTTCAAGGAATTAGTAAGCTTAGCTAAACATCTTACTTTTCAAGACACATTAATAATAAAAACATAACAATGTCCATAACGAATTGTAAAAGCTGTACTTCGCTAAAATGTATGTGATCTCTCACAGGTACCTGTGTCCTCAACCTCCAGGGAGGTTTAAATCAGCACATCATCTCATACATAGAATCATAAAATATCCTGAGTTGGAATGGACCCATAAGGATCATGGAGTCCAATCCCTGGCCCTGCACAGGACAACCCTGAGAATCACACCATGTGTCACCATGTACCTCATCAATACTTGCATTGAAAGGACTTGTGAATCCTAGATAAGATGCTGAGTGCTGGTGTCCAGTTCAGCTGGCCCAATTAGAAGGGCAAACCATGCACAGGTCCTTGGGAGGACCTGGATACACAGAAAGCCAGTGCTGCGTCTGCAGCCTTTGTAACAGCTCTGGAAAAGGTCAGAAGAAATCAGAAGGCAGAGACTTAGCGCAGAGTGAGCTATTTCAGCTTTACAAAGGTATAAAAGAAAGTGGGATTGGGCTCACTGCCTCTACATTATTTCCCCAATCCATAATTTTGGGGAAAATACAAGTTTTGAATTAATCATTGACCTTTATCTTTGAAGAAAAACAGAACTTTGGCATGAAGTTGCCAAAAAACGAGAGTAACAATTTGCAATTGCTTAATTTCCCTCCTAGAAACCCAGGTGCAGCCAGGCCTCTGCAGAGCTTTACTCTGAGCAGAAGTGGGCTCTCCTACAGGGAGCTTCAATCCAAGGCAGACAAAGAAAACGCGGAGAAAACAAGCACCTGGCAATGAGGTGCCAAGCCACTGGCAACGGGACATGAGAGATGTCCCCTCGGTGCCCTGTTCATTGCACTGTGACACCTCTGAGATAATAAATCTCCTACACCCACGGAGATGCCCAGACCTGATGTTGTTGCCCTCGGTGTGGAGCAGAGGATCACATCCTGCTGCCCACCAGCCACATTAGCACTCTTGAGAGCTGCCCAGATATCCCACACAGACCCACCCCAGGATCAGAATCTGGGTTATAGGTTTCTGCAGTCTAAATTGTTAAATGTATAAATATGATGGAGATTTCCACCTAAGGCAGATTTTTTTTTCTTTAATTCTCATTATACAAGTTTTATATTACTGGAGCTTATTAAAATAAAAATCTTCATACAGAAAAAAAAAAAAAAGCCTCTCTTCACTCCTGAAAGCAAGGGAATATTTTCTTTGTAAAGATGGAGAATTTGCAGACCACTTGGTAAAATCCAAAAGTTTTGTTTTGACCCTCACTTTTCACATTTTTAGATTTGGTTTTTAGAGATCTCTGCATTGGTGTAGAACAATTTAAAACTCTTCCAGCAAAGTGCTATTTTATTGCTCCAGAGCTAGCATAAAGCTGAATGGGTGGCTGTATTTCAAGCGAGGAGCTGTGAGAGAGTGCAGCTTGCAGGTGGCAATAGAGCCCAGAAATTGAACTCTAGCCTTTCTATTCAGTGCTCTTTTTATTATTAAGTCACAGAATAAGTAAAATGTTATGGGGACACCTTAAATCTACACTTGTTTGTACAGCATCCAATGAATATGTGATGGGGAAAGAAAATGAAAAATGTGGGTATGTTGAAAATAAGGAAAAGATTGGATGCTGAAGAATTGAGCATGGTAAATTATGAGACACAGTCAAACCTGTAATTTTAGCCTGAAATAGAGGAACGTAGCTTTGATGCACTCTCATGGTTGTGGGGTGTTTCGGGGTAGGTGCTCTCTGCTTGGTGGCTCAGGGGATGGGACATGTCTGTGGCATGGCAGGAGGCAGAGATGGCCAGAAGCTGCCTCAACTGTAGCAAAAAAAATGTTATTTCGATATTGAAGATCCTTTTTGGTTTACCTATTTTTTAGCTTTGAAATAAAACAGTCCAGAACTGAATTGCACAGAACTTTTTTACATGCTTGTGAAAATGTTGGCACAGATGGCAAAGACAGGTGAGCGTGTGGAGCCATTATTCACACCAGCATTGAGGTAGGATATCAAAGAGTCTTGGGTGGAGGATGCCTTCAGGCTGCCATTAGAACCTGTTAATGATATGAAGCCTAAATGTCTGGTTAATGCATCTAATTTAGAACAATGAACCTTGCTTTGTTTTTAAGGTCCAAGAAGTTTCAGCTGAGCTAGCTGAGATTCATCTGGAGGACTACAGGTTTTTGTTCCTTCCACTATAAGACAGTGCAGATGACCCACTAGCATCATTTACCCACTCCTTCCCACTAGGATCCAGCCTTGCTGAGCGTTTTGGGTAAGTATCCCTACTCATACAGATATTAACACCTCCCAGCATGGAGAAAGCAAGAAGAGGCAGGGGAGCATGGCCACTTTTCCAGGCAAGGACAATGGACAACCACTGCTAATGCTGGCATCATGCAGCCTGCAATTTTGAAAAGCAACCTGCAATTTTGAAGTTCTTAGCTGTGCTTTTGTAACCCTGAATAGCAGATACAATGCAAATATTGCTCCTATTCTTACGTCCTTGAGCAGGGTGGAAGAGAAACTTCCTGATTCTCTGGTGACCACCACTGCAACTGCTGCTCCCATACTCTCCTGCCCCTTCATCCTGGCCTCGTGGCTGAGAAGTCATGGTGATTTTGCCAGTGGGAGGAGGCATGAATCCCCACATCAAACATGCTGGGAAAGAATGGAAAGGGCAGATCCCCCTGCTGTAGTTTCTTGCCGTATTTTAAATATGGTTTGCATTTCATAAATCCATTTTAACTGACTTTTGTCCTTCTCTCAGCCTGAGAAAATAACACCATGTTAAATATGATTTCCTGACAATGTTTTTAATATGCAATTGCAGAACCAACATGAAAACTAAGGACTTTTTACATGTATTTTCTGCGCCTCGGGAGCAAGTGAGCCATGAGCTGCCCCATCATTTCTGGTGTTGTAAATAACCACAGTTTGTGTTTTCTGTGTATCAGAGATAGGTGGGTCAAATGGAGGAGATCACTGAGGAACCATAACCCAGGCTGGGTATCTGCTCCTTGGGTTTTCCTTTCAGCAGTGCAGTTGGGTTTCTGATGCAGTTTGTTTCTCATGCTTTTGGATGTGTAACAGGAGGCAGAACACTCATTATTGGGGAGCCCCAACCAATAGATGTTGGAAACCTGCATTAATTGCTCATGGCAAAGCCAACAGATTGGTTTTCCTTAGCAACTACTTTGTAATTACAGAGTAGGTCCAACAAAAGCAGTAGTGAAGTATCACTATGTGGGCACTTTATTTTGCAGTTACCAGGTCATTCTTGGGAATATATATAGATAGGTAGATAGATATAATTAATGTTCTGCTGCTGTGTGCTGAGTAGCTGGGAGAAACTGGGCTTTGGAGCATGGAGTAGCTGCAGTCTCCTCCACTGCTGGTGTTTTAGAAGGTATAAAAGCTTCTCCTCCCCCTCCTTGGTTGGAGTGAAGTGTTGGTTTGTCCTCTGACTTTTGGTCACATTGCCTGGCCAGTTCTTGGCACAGCTCTGTCACCTCCTCCATCTGATGGAATCTTTCCTTATTGCCTGCCCTGTGTCCGTGTGACTGGAGCATTTCTGGTTGTCCTGCTGAGATTTTAGCCAAACATAATGGCAGAAAGTGCTCTTTAGGCACATTAGGCAGCCCTAGGGAAGACAGGTATGAAAACAGAAAAGTGCTGCCAATACAGATGTATTTTTATATAGACAAAATGCAGAATGGATGCAGTGGATGTTCTTTGGCTGTGTGCTGACTCTTCTGCATCATGCATGATGTATAAAGCAGATTTCTGGGAGGTTTTGTTTTTAATTAAAGAAAAATCAAGTTTCTGTGTAAACTTAAATTTTCCACATGAAAATCTCGACTTTGCTGCCAAGAATTCTGATGAGGGCAATCAAAATGCATTCTAGGTTCACACCAATTACCAAAGTCCAGCAGCTTCAGCTGGATGTCCTGATCTTGAGAACATCACAGTGTCCCACTGTATGTCCCATCAAACACAAACAGTTATGGCTTGATTTTTCTTCTGTAAAAAAACACCAGTATTTCAGCATTTGGCTGAAGACAAATGCCAGTTAATGTTCTTTATGTTTATTAAATAGGAAATCAGTGATTAAGTTTGAGAGTGTGAAAAATGTTCTATAATAATTTCAGATTTTGTTGATAATAACATAGATCTTTGCCCCAAAATTTGAAATTCAAGCAACTAGCCAACTTATGCAATATTTAGAAAATGTGTGATCTTCTGATTATTCCAGTGGAAAAATGTTTAGGAATTTACAGAGTGGTCTCTCTGGTGATTTAGATGTAGGGATTCATTCAAGCATCTGTGAAGGTCCTGTTGATGCTGTAAGACCTAAATCCCATTACTAAGGAGAAGTGCTTTCCCAGGTGAGGATTCAGGTTGGAAAAGTGCTTCCTTATTGTGTGTGTTTCAAGCTTTTCTCACAACTTGTCCTGCAGTGGGATGGATGTCCACAGGGAAGGAGTCGTTTTCCCAGACAGCTCCTGTTTCCTGCAGCTGGATCCAGTCTTGGCTGTGAGTTGGACATAGCCCTCACAGTTTAGGAAGTGGCTCCTATAAAGCAAGAACAAGACTCATTTCAGGCTATTAGAGTTTTGGCTCTCAAAGCATTGTTCCCTGCTCTGCTCAAACCCTGGTGAGTGAGTTTGTGAGGTTTGTGGGTTTGTGCAAATCTGGGGAATCCTTGAATCCAGCAAAAGTGTCCCACTGTTTGGCAGGGGTAAGTTGGATAGGACACTTCCCACTGTATCTCTGCAGTGTTTGCAGTGATTTTTTTAAAGGACAGTTGACTTTTTCTAAATTTAAAATGTATTTCTATGGAAACTGTGAGGCTAAAGGAATGATTTGAAAAAGTTTCATGCCTAATGGCAGCCAAGATAATGGCAATAGGCAGACATAAAATGGTATGCGGGATATAAAATAGAATCCTAGAATATTTTGAGTTGGAAGGGACCTTAAAGCTCATCTTATTCCAAGTCCCTGCCGTGGGCAGGGACACCTTCCTCTATCTCAGGTTGCTCTAAACCCCATCCAACCTGGCCTGAACCACTTCCAGGAATGAGGCAGCCACAGCTTCTCTGGGCCAGGGCCAAGGTCTCCCCACCCTCACAGCCAAGAATTTCTTCCTAATCTTTTATCTAAACCTACTTTCTTTCAGTTTGATGTAATTTTCCCTTGTCCTGTCACTACAGTTCCTTATGAAGGAATACATTCAAGAATATGGTATCTCAGTAACCCTAAACAGTTGAGCTGCAGGTGTGGGCAGGTGGAATGCAGAATGTATCAGTATTCCCCTCTTTGCCTGCATGCCCTGTGCACCCTTTGTACGGTGTCCCTAGAACCATGGGCAGCCACAGCCACTGGTGCTGGGAAATAACCTAGGCAAACTGGAACTAGGGAAGGAAAATGAAATGGGATGTGATAAAAGCATATGGAGGAGTTAAGCCTGCACAGCTCACTTGGTGCAAACTGCAGCGTGCCCTTGTCTGGGCTCAGAGGTCGGCAGTGGTGCAGTGCTCCCACAGCAGTGCCTGCATGGAGGCTATTTCCGACTCCCATAAAAATCTTTATGTCTCTGTGATCAGGATTCAGTGATGCAAATTTGCTGTGTCAAAGGAAGATGCTGCTGTAAATGAATTAGTACAAGAAGAACTTCTTATTTAAGAAGTGCTGACTCTGCAGTCTCCCCTATGCCCTCGCTTTTAAAATTGAAGCCTGGGTTTTCTGCTTGCTATGATCTATATTTAGATACTTATAAATGAAGTTTTGCAGTCACATGGCTGCATTCTTGTACAGCTTCATGAAGCTGGTTTTTCGCATTACAGAGATTTATACGTTTGGGTTTACATATTGCAGGTGTTTCCACAAAAGCTCGGGGTAGCCATGTTCAGGATGGCCTGAAAGAAAACTAAGAAGTGCTTGAAATGTTACTGAGAACACTTAAAAACGTTGTCCTGGGGCAAAAGAGTGAAGTAACTGCACAGATGAAGAAATCACATGCACGTATGATTCATGGATGTAGGCTTTATGGGAGCACCTCTTCCCAACAGAGGGTTGAGTCATGTAGGGGGACAGCATCCATTTCGGGATGTATCTCATGTGCTGCTCCCAGTAAACTGCTGAGCCCCTAGCAGAATATTTCAAAATGTCAGAGAGTGCTGCAATGCTGAGCTCATGCTATGTAAGTGATAGCTGGATGAATTATGTGCTGTACACATCACACACAAATCCTGTCCCAACCAGCCCTGGGAGAGGAGATAGTACTCCTGCTTCTGTGTCCTCTGCTCCAGGAACCTTGCCAGGAGGACACACTATAATTCATGCTCTGCTGATACTTTATAAAAGTTGCAGCCTGTACTTTGGCTGCTGTGCTGCTGACCCCAGCATCCATGTCACCCACCAGCCCCTCCAAGCCTGGTGGGATGACCACGGTTCCCTGTGCCGGTCCTCGGAAGGCTGATTTGTCAACCAGCCCTCTGACTGGCACAGGCAGTGCAAGCAGGCAGTCCTGCCTTGCCTGGCCTCAGCACCACATCCCACAAAAGGTCAGGGCTCTCCCTGCTTTCAGGCTACCCCCAGCTTTGCCCTTCTGGCTGCAGAAGTCTGCAGCTTGTCACAGAAGACAAGGAGGGAACTCTTAGGGCTTTTCCTTGGCCAAGGGACCCCTCTAATCTCTGCTGAGTAACAGCTACCAAAAGCAAAGAATCAGCACAAAATTTAACCCGGTTTAGGGCTCACCATAAAACTCTGATACAGTATCTTCAATAAGGCAGCACCTTGGAAATAGGAGGTTTCCTTAGGGGAAGGTGCACACTTGACAGTATGAGAGGATACAGGAATTTCACAGTAAACTAAAATTTTTCTGAAACATTGAAGGGGAGTGGCAGCAGAAGTTTGGGGCAGAATTGCGAGAAAGAGTTTGGCTGCGGGGGAAAGTGTTTTCTTCCACTCTCCATCTTTTTTTCCAACGCTGGGCTGTAAGCCTGGCCTGAGGAAAACCCTGTTCAAACTCTAGTTTCTGGACAGGGCAAGGAGTGCAGCCAGCTGGGACCGCAGGGTCAGGAGCACCTGGACAGGTGGCCGCCCAGGCTAGCACACCCAGAGGTGCCAGCCTCTTTTTTTCGGACTTTTGCTTTTTTTGGAGGCTAAAAATCCCCCCAATTTCTCGAGGCCACAGACCAGGGCGGGTGCTGGCCCAAATGTGGGTCAAGAGTGACACCCTGTGGACAAGTTACTCTTTTTCGTAACCCTCCAGGATTTCTCTCCTAATGTTTTCCTTTTGCCTCTTACTTTATCCCCCTCTCTCCAGAGTTTTTCTTTCCCAACCCTCCTCCCCCTCTTGCGCAGGGGGTGCCGCTTAGAGCCCCGCGACGCGCAAGGATCGGCGCACCTCAAAAGTTTAAAGTGGAAGGCTGAGGACACGGGACCGAAATCCCTCCTTCCCTTTTGTTCTTCATTGCTTTCCCCCTTTTTACAGTCGGTTTTCCCCTTTTTACACTCGGTTTCTGCTCTGCAGCTCAGCGAGGGGCCGCGGTCCCCCGGCTCCGCTGCCGCGCAGCTCCGCAGCTGGAGCCGGGTGCGCTCCCGGGGCTCGTAAATCTACCGGCTGCTCGCAAAATTTGGCAACTATGAACCAGGGCTGTCTGTTAAATCGGCAGAGAAACTGCGTGGGTTTTCCTACAGCAACACTCCGTGTCCTCTACAGTTCCCCAAGCAGCCCCCTGGGGTGAGAATTCCTGCCTGCGCACAAAAACTTCTCCAAAATAAGCGTTTGGACAATACACTCAGGCATGTGGTGTGACTCCTGGGGATGGTCCTGTGCAGGGCTACGAGATGGACTCGATGATCCTCGTGAGCCCCTTCCAACTTGGCATATTTGGTGGTTCTGGTCACTATGATAGTCCCTTTCCAATCTTGGACCCACTGGGATTGCACTATGCTGTCCTGATGCTCGCGGTGTTATTCCCAAGCTGAACAATCCAGTGTCTCAGAACAGGCTGATTGACAGCAGCTGACAACCTGGAGAGGGTACAGCTCTATTTTAAGTGACAAATAATTCAGTTTTATATTGATGAGAAATTCCTCATCACTCATTTAATTATGCAGGTCTAAAAGAAACCATAACATTTTGGCACACCTGAGTTCTGGGAGTGGGAAAGAGTTGGGTGTCAAATCCTTCCAAGAGCTTATGTCCTTTCTTACCCCCGGCAGCTTAACACTGCCAAGCCTGCACAGACCTATATATACATACATCCAAAACAGTGACTGGATGGAGATTCCTGAATACCCACAAAAGGAGCAAGAATAACGGCAGTAATTTTTTTTTTCCAATGGCATTTATATGCTGCCATTAACTCTGCTTTAGCTGGTATAGTTAAGGGCTTTCAGAATACATAACTGCAGCTGTACCAACTACCATAGGGATTTGCTCAGAGGATATGCAAGTTTTGCCTGGACACCCACACAGATTCTCTGCCTTTTCCATTCTATCCAAAACCTTGAAAAAGAAGAAGTGTCATGGAGCAAAAAGTAATTTTTTTATGCCCTTATGCCATTGCCAGCATTTCCTAGGCCTGAGCATGCATCTTTGTTTGAGGTAAAGAGAGAGATCAGATTTCTTAGTCCAGCTCAGGGTCCTGTAAAATGAGATTAGTTTAAAAAAATTGAAGGGTGTATTTTTTCCAGCCGTACTCATGACTTACCGTCTGTTGTACTCTAGCTCTTAAAACTAGGGGGCTGCACCTGAGTGAGCATCAAGGAATAAAAGTAGAAAGCAACTTCCAAAAGTCTACATTGTTCTGGGAACTTCCTAGTGATCAGAAGTGGGATGATCCCCAGGTCAAGGATGTGGGACAAGAAGCTGAAGAGTAAGTTGGTTGGTTGGGTTGACATCATCAAGCAAACAGTGAAGGTTGTGGTGATGCTACTTGGCTGTGGAAAACAAGGATAAGAGACGCCAGCTTGAACACAGGAAGCTGTGTACCATCTTCAGATGTGGTAAGGATGAAAAATTTCCTCCTCACTTTCAAGAGCCAAGGCCGTGTCTTTGTGGAAAACATTTCATCCCAAGTCCTGCCTCTTTAGTTCAGGTTAGGCCACTTTGCCTGCAGAAAGGTGTCTTCTTGTGTCCCTTCCATTCTCACTGCACAGTGGGACGATATGGCTGTTGACATGGAAGAGGTGATACGGTTCACCTCTGAGGTGCCTGCAGTTCACAAGAAATCTATGGCTTCTAATCTTCATCATTGCATTGGATGGTCTCGCTAAAGAAGTACAGCCCCAAGACTGCCTTGCACCAGGAACTTGGGGAGAACTGTGGAAGAGCCCAGCTACAACAGTTATTTGGCAGAGCTAGAAACAGGGTCAGGCCATAATGGCTCATTTTGGAATTTAAATTTGGTCTATTCGAGGTAAATAAAATGACTGTGCTGCCTCATTTTCAAAGGATCGTTTACTTTTCTGTAAAGGCAAGTATGCTTTTGGAAAGTGTACAGGCGTCTTTCAGGATGAAGGGGGCTCTGTGTGCAACAATCAAGTTTTTTACCTTTTGATTAGCAAAGCTTTATAAAGAATTTCAATTCTGAATTACTAAACAAAGAAACTATACAAGCCCCAGATGAGATTTAAACAGTTTCCAAAAGACATTAAAAAAGACAAAAATACTGGGCCACATGTTTTTTCTTATGTCTCTTGAGTCCATTTATTCCAGACATCTGACATGCAATTCAGATTTCCAATAGTTTTAGGTAAGCATGTCCAATTTAGAAACCACAGCCTTCAGCTAAGCCTAACTACCTCCCAAATCAATCCGGAAAACCAGAGCACTTGCTGATGCTCTGCTTTTTCAGACTTGCAGAGCTTCCTTATATGTGCGCCATACATACTTGGGTTGAGTTTTCTGGCTCCTTGCAATCCATTTAGATACATTTCATAGACCTGTAGTCAGTGATCACAGTCAGATAAATTATGGTTCCTAATGGAGAGCCTGTTCGTGCTTTCAAAGAGTAAAAACGCTATAAAATTGATCTCCTCTTTTGAGGTGCCTTTGACGGTGGTTGTCATATGACAGTTCAGATGAGATGGAAGCAAATGGCTCCCCTGTGGATGAAGAACTAATGAGCTTTATTTCTGGCTCTGAGATTTGGACTGAGTTCTTAACCTTTCTGTGCCTGAGCTTTTGTATCTCAAAAGTGAAGATCTTTGTGATAGGCAAAACCAAACTACAATGGAAATCCTGGGTTCGGATGTGGACGCATAATGTCCTCCTATGTGTGTGCCCCTTCCTAATTCCCTGCAGAAACCTCCTTGGTGAGGATTTAGTGGTGTTTGGGAGGAGGCCAGTAAGGCAAGGGATGCACTAGGTGCGGGTTCCCACTCCACCATTCTCATCTCAGTCCCTAAAACCTGTCATCCAACGTCACAGACCCCAGCACCCAACTGAGTTCATATGGGGCCGCTTCTGCAAAGATTGACATTAAACATCGTCTCTTCCAGGGCCCCAAGGAAATAGTAGGCAGTCAGCTAATAATTCCAAGAGAGCTTGTTTGAACAAAAATTATGGAGCAGATTCTCTACTGCTAAACAACAACATTAGAAGAGACTTCACCAGCCTTCAGCAGTGAATCCTGTTCAGCTGTAAGTGGCCATCACTTTATCCTGTAATCTCTCAGTCATCTCATCTATTTTTATCTTTTCCAGTCCTCTTTCCAGTGGGAGTTCTTGTACAGTCACAAACTTTGCTACTGGAGAAAAAAATAGGATTTAAATCAAATTTATTGCTATTAATTTCTTTCACAGGCACCCAGAGGTGGCAAAATGCCTGCTTATCCACAGCCAGTGATCAGAGAAGAGGCCAACAGAGGAGCTGGTCTGTGTTAGGATTTAGGGACTGGAAACATGAGAAAGCAAGGGGGAGAGTTCATTGTGCTGTTCCTTACAGTTTTCCTGAGCATCTCCCCCATTCTATTTCATGCAGAGGTGACAAGAGCAGAATCAATATCCTTCCCTAAAAAGGAGTAAATGAAAGAATAGAACAAATTGAAACATTCTCAGCTGATGCCTGCTTTGGGTTGATATTTATGTCCTTCAAAACCAGCAGATCCAATTCCCACAGCCCTCTTGACTTGGGAGGATTACCCCGATTTTAAGGACAGTGTCTCCAGAATGCAATGCATTTTGAGCTGAAAACAAGTGGCCAGATTATGGTCCCTCAGTGGAAACACAACAACAGACTTTCTTCAGCCTCTTTTTCTATATATATCAGGGCTGTGAAGTAAAGAGGGAAAAGCTGAGTCTGCTAAAAACTGTTCAGATTCTTGTGGGTGCTTTGGAGGAGCTGGTATACAATTTTGTAACAGTTCTTTCTGCTGGCAAATTAACAGCTTAGAAAAATTACAATGAGGGAAGTAAAAAAAATGGAAATTCTATTAATGAAACAGAACAATGAAAATCAAAGCTAAAGATGGAAGGAACTGAGTGGGCCCCATCCAGTTCATTGCTTGCTAGGCTGGATTTCTGCCTATAGTAATTTATGCCATAGCCTTGGAAGTGAAAACAGATTTCATTTACTACTGAACAGTACTACTCTGTGTAGATAGAGTTCACGGCCTTACAGTATTTCTGAGAAGGTATTGTGGTATTATTGGTCTTACTTTGCAGATGGGCCCAGTAATGCTGCTCAAATTCTTAAATTCAGGCTCTGGCAAGAAGGAATCTGAATTAGGACTCAAGTGTCTGAGGGCTGTCCCTTTTGTCCTGCTGCCACATGGCTTGGCCACTGTAGGAAGCACTGACATCACAGAGGTCCCAGTTAAGGTCCCAGCTCATGTGTGCAAGGCTTTCCATGAAGATCATCCCTTGCCCCAGGGGTTTATTCCTCAAGGGTTTGATGGCAGAGCTGCATGTAAGATGCTCCTCCAACAGGCAAAAACCAACTTTCAACTTTACTTTTCTGCCTTAAAGTGTAGTTAATCTGAAACTCTTGGCTTGCTTTTCGTTTTCACTAGTCTGACAGGTACCAACAAGAGTCCAAAGCCACCCCCTGCCCTACCAATAATAATGAGTCTCTGCTTGCTCACATCCCCAACACTTCCACAGGAACAACCTTCCTCAGAGAAGTTTGGCTGCGAAAAATGCACATGTTCTGTTGCAAAGAAATCAAAAAACAGGTAAAATTAGCATTTGGAAAAAAGTTCCTATGGAAAAAACTGTATGTTTCCCGAGAGCCAAATGAAAAAAAAAAAAAAAAACAACCCTCAAACCCAAGATTGCAGAGTCTGCTGTAATTTATGATTTACCATATGAATCTAACTATAGAACTTCATTTAGAAATTTTATAAAGATTGTAAATCTACAGTGAAATGTTCTAGGGACAAACTGCTGGCAGAAACCCACTCTGCAGACTGACCTATGGGAAAACCAGTTTGTCAAGGGCTTGATCTGAAGCCCGCTTAAGACAATGGAAATGGTCTCATTGACGTCAGTGGCCTTTAGATCAAAAAGCCCCCAAAGCCCAGCATAAAAATGAGTAGTAAGGAGAAGCAAACTTCTCTAATCAATAGATGCTGCTGGGTGAAGGTCTTTAACAATGGTTTAATGGGCTACGATGAGCTTCTTTGGACACTTTTGTTTGATTTTGTATGTAGCTTATAATCTTTCTCCTGAAACTTTTAATGGAATTTATCTCGCTTGAGGATTTGGGAGAACATCTGCTGCAAATGATGGGTAAAGACATAAGCTGTTGTGGGTGGGGTGAGCCTCAGGAGGTTCACAGTTTGGGTTTGGCTTCTGCTTCAGATTCTTATCTGAACTGTACAGATCTCCTGTGGCTGCAAAAATTGGACTGGAAATCACAAGAGTACGAGCCTTCTTGTGAGATTTCCAGCACTTTTCTTATGGTTTTGACTGAACACCAGATGTGGAAAAAATATTTAACAAAACTGGATGCAGTTTTTTTTCATGTCTGGTTCTAAAAAGAGATGAAGGTTCAGGAATCTAATTTTATCCTTTCCAGTTTCACTCCTTGGTAAGATTCCGTTTTAGTTGAAAAAAAACAAATGCAATTTAAACTCAAAATGTTGCTATTGCAACCAGTCCCCAAAGAATCATTCAAGTAGATGAAACTCCAAAAATTACACTGACCACGAACAAAATTAAAACCTTCTGCCTTTGGCAAGTGGAGTGCAAAGAACAACCAGGGTGAATGGTGACCATTAGAAAACATCCACTAATATTCTTTCCCTTCAAAGATTATTTTTATTTGCTTTCCATGCAAGCATATTTGCCTTTTTGACTCTTTCCTCCCTGCTTGCACCATACAACCAAGCATACATGTTTTGTGCTTGCCATATGGAAATTTTAAATTTCACACCTGAAAGCAAAATTTCCTAATAATCTGATAAATTTTGTAGTCTTACACAAGCCTGCATTACCTTTTGGATGTAAAACCAGTACTGGGATGCTGAGTCACTAACCAGTGGGATGTTCTTCTAATCCATATGTTTTTATGTTCTTTGTAGACAACTCAGAGCTGGAAAGGAGGGTCACTTTATTAGGTGGTTTATTCCATTTACACCTACTCACACTTGCTTTTAAATTGGTGGTTTTCCACTGGAGAGAAGGAGAAAAGGGTTTTTTGAAGCCAAATAGTGAAGGTAGTTTAAGAGAGCTCTTAAGTCACAGGACTTATTTCACAATATGTGTAGGCAACATTGAGAGATGGAAAATGGCCTGAAGTGAATGATGTGTCTTGATAGATTTGGATCACACACATTGGAAGTAAAGCTGAGCAACGGAAACTCAAATCAAGAGAGGAAAACAAGTTTAAAAGTGGCTGGGCTGGTGCTGACCTCACCAACTCAAATATTTTATCACTGGTCATTGACTCTGAAATTTTTGGTTTCAGTTTAGAACAGCAAGTTGGTCCCTGTGAGGTACATAAGGGCCAGGCTGAATAGATCTGAGCTGGCACATCTTTTAAATTCCTCATTTGGTTTGTAATCTCACATCCAAATCAAACAGAACTGATGAAAAGGCAGAGTACTATCTCTTCCAGAAGCTGTGGAGCCATGAACTGTAGTTCCAGCACCCAAGGAGACCGTCTAGAACTCACTCTTGTCATTACACTGATTTTTTTGGCAATATTGGGAAGTTTTCTCCAAAGATCTAGAGCCAAGCTTCCTGTGAAGCTCCACTGCCATTTAACAAACAGCAAATAAAGCAATTGATAATGGGAAGAAACAGCTACAAAGCGTGGACACCAATTATGGAAAAGGACAGGGAATAAAAACCCCAGGGTTTGTTTTTAAACCTGTTGATTTGGGAGGAAGGGGGGCTGTCTGTGAGCTTTCAGAGATTTTTCTGGATGTCTTTTTGGGCCTGGGGGAGGAGTGGTTTGTGGAGTGAGACGTGCCAAGACCTTGTCAGTGCCTCTGCTCCCACTGGGCTGCTGGTGCAGGAGGGCTCAAGGCAGGAAGCAGCTTTCTCAGGAGATGGCTCCTCCGTGTGCATGGGGAGATAAAATCCTGCAGCTTCTTCCTAGAGGTCTAGAAAATGTCTACCAGGATGGACCTTTGAAGAAAAATTCTGGTTTTTAAAATGCAGCTTGGGAGAGCACTAAAAAAGGCTGCAGAGAAGGATAAGGCACAGAGGAAAGAGCTCTCCTACTGCTCTCCCCATGGGCTGCTCTCAGGGCTGTACCTCCAGCCCATGTGGAAATAGTTACCTTCAAATAACACATCCTGCGGGACTATTTCTAGTCATTTCACAGAAGCCTTATTAAAAAATAGAGACTTTATTAACCTGAGATTCAGGGACTCAAATTCATGATAGAGGCTATAAAATTTCGGCCTGTGGTTCAGTTTTACATGGATGATTTGAGGGTTGGAAAACGAAATCTTATGGAGAGAGGCTTAAGGAGCTCAATTTGGTGAACTTAGCAAAAACGCAGATCAGGCAGTGACCTGACTCTGTAGTAAATGCCTTTGGAGGAAAAAATGCCATGTACAAAAGGGCTTTATAGTCTAATGGAGGAAAAACATAACGAGATGCAATGGCTGGAAATGTAAGACAGGCAAAATTGAAAGATTGGGAAGGGAGAGGGGGCAGACTGTTGAAGGGGGCAGGGGATTTGTCATCCTTTTGCATCTTGAAATCAGAACTGGAGGCCAGCCCAGATGACTCTGGTGAAACCTAGTAGTAGGCTCAATTAGTGAGTAAATGTGTGAAATTATTTTCTTGGGGATTTATATTGAGCGTTAAACTGGATCATTTGAATTGTCCCTTTCAGCCTTAAAAATGGAGGAAATATGCCAGAAAAAGAGCTAGATACCCAAATTCTACCAAATTGAAATTGCTGGGGCCTCTGGGCCCCTTTGGAAATACCGTCAGTGAAAGGAGAAGTGCTATTCTGGGCACTGGATGTGTGGAGGGACAGACAGAATGATCCACACCATCACATGCCTCCAGCACAAACCCATTTGGAGATGCTTTTCCTTCTTGGCCCCCCCAGAACACTTTTCTTTTTATATATATATATTTTATTTTTTTAAACTAAAAATACATCCTCAGAGGCATTAGTCACCCTGCCCACATATTAATAAATTGCATAATGATGCCACCAAGCATCCAAAATCCTTTCAAACTGTTATATATTATTTCTTTCAATAATATTCTAAAAGGCCAGTGAGGCTTAATGGAGCCACATGGTATTGTATTTAATCCAGAAATCTGGAACTGTCTAAAATCTCATATATAAATTAAGATAATATGCAATATGTTTTTTCATTTAATTTGGTTCTCTCCATTTGGGTAAGCTGTAACTCCGTAGGGCTGTGTCTTTTGCAAGAGATTTTTTGTCTACTAAATTTTAGATTTGTAATGTTGCTCTCACTTTTAATTGCTCTGGGCTGTTCCCCATAACTCAGGCGGTCCTCTGCCAGCCAAAGGAAAGTTTAATAGAACTGCAGTTTAATTGGGCAAAGTTTAGAAATTCTGCAAGTTACAAGGTTTCCTGGGACTTTTCATTACAGCCTCTCCCACGTGGCTCCTTTGGTGTTGCTGCAAAGAATGTCACTGCTGTGCCATGGACATGGTAAGCTCTGCAGGGCATTGGACAGTGTTTTGCAGGTGGCTCCTTCTTGACTTTCCTTGGACTCAGCTGGGTATCTGGCACTTATACATAGGAATATTTAGAAGACCAGGAGCTATTGAGTAAAGAAACCCAAATCCAAATATTTCCTAGGCTGGAAAAACATGAGGGTTTGAGATCTGAGTTTTGGGCATGAGGCTTGCTTTCATTAAATGTCACATCTGGACAGGTCTACCCCTCCTGTACAGTGTCTGCAGAAGATTTTCACATACTCTGTCAAGTCATGGCAGATGTCACAGGCTATGAGATGAGGGGTCAATGAATGTTGCCTCTTCCACCTCCTTTCTTTTCATGCCAAGTTCCCTTCATGCTTTTGGAAGCCCTGGGTCCACTGTGGAAAAAGACTATGGAACAGGAACTATGTAGGGCAAGCCCACAATTCATGTATCTTCTTTTTCTTCTTATAATCTGTGAACCCAGTGACCAAAAAAATGCACACTCATTTGATGGTTTTAGAGCTAAAGTGCTTCAAAAAGAGAGAGAGAGAGAGAGAGAGAGAGAGAGAGAGAGAGAGAAAAGTATATGTTCTTGTGTATGTTCTGGTCTGCAGTTTGACATCCTGCAGCAGAAGAAAGCCAGGTGTAGACACAAACCAAGTGAGATGATTTCTTGTGGGGTCAGTGGAGTAGTCAGAAATGGAGGTGCTGAAATGTGGGGCATACCTTTCCTTTGAGAGAATGTGTAGGAGAATTAAACACATTCTGGAAAGTGAGAGGCCTGTGCATTGTGAGTGAACAGCTTTGAATTATATGAGCCCAAGTCTTGGTTGATCACATGAATAAAACCCCTGTCAGGATTTAATATTTCTGTTCATCATTTCTGGTGGTTTGGGTTTTTTCAGTTTTTTTTTTTAATTTTCCTTGGCTTTGTCAGGACTAGACCTAGCCTTGAATAGGAACATTCTCAGGACAATAATCTGGTTTTGACAACCTTTTGGTATGAGCAGTGTGTAGGAGGGCCCCTTTCTACAGAATGTCTACAGAATTCATCCAGTTTTGGGAAGCTGTGTGATAGATACCTACAGATTCACAACCCTCCTTAGTTTTTTTCCCTCCCTTCCCAATGCCCTGCTCACCAGAAGTGCAATCCCCAGTTTCCTCAACACTCAGTGGAGTATGGACAAAACTGCTTTGCTTGTGTCTTAATTCCTCTCCAAACTGGGGTCTGCATTGCTGCTCCTGCACAGATACCAAACTACAATTGTAAAAAGTACCTCAAGGTTCTTTACTGATTTGTTAGACTAATAGTTTGCACCGTTAGAAACATCTGGGAGACACAACTAGACCTGTGTTGGTGTTACAAGCTCCAGCCTGGAGGGCAGCTCGGGTCACAGCAGGATGCATTGCATGGGAGGGAGGAAGATTATCCATGCCACCATGAAACTTCATAAGCAGCAGCTGTGAAGAGAAAAACAGGAGTGAGCCCTCAAGGCCACCACAGCCATATCACCTCTGACCAGGAGGCACTGGGCTATATTACATCTTCCCCACCATCTCTGTCCTCTTCTGGGTTCTTTGGGACTCACAGTGAAAGGCCAGGTTTGCTCCTCGGGCACTGGTCTAGCACTTGTAAAATATTATTGTAGGGGTCAAATGAAAATCGACTCATTTTTGAGCAGCAGAGCAAGGTCATTTTCTTGTAGCCTAGTAATTCCTTCATTTTTTATTGGTGTTGTTATAGACCAACTTCTCTGAGGTGCTGGGACTTTGCCTACATTGCATCCCTCTTCCCATCCGGTTCCAACAATAAAACCCTTGCCTTTTTTGATCTCTGGCTTTCATGCTTGCTGACACACTCTGGAAAATTTAAGAAGGGCGCAAGGAATGGGTTAGTCACACTTGTTAATATTTATCCCATTGCAGAAAGAGCAGGGCTGACCTCAGAGCTTGGGCTTTGGAGAATAGTTATGAGAATGATTCCACCCAGCTGAAACGAAATCTGCATGCAAAGCTCGTTTGGTGCCTGGAAGGAGCTAGAAGGAAATAAAGGTCTTAAATGATATATTTCCGTAGTTAACATTTTGTCCTGTTTACAGAATCTCACCAGAATACTGGGGGGTTTGTTTTGTTCATATGTTTTTCATAAGGACAAATATCCATGCAGTTTAAACATTTTCATTACATTCAGACAAGAAGGAGGATGTGGGGCTCTTTCTTTAATTGTTAATTTCCCTCTTTTTTTTAATGGTTATTTTTTAAAACACTCTTCAGAAGTAAAAGCTCAGGTAAATCAAAGAGACAGGGAAAGTGATTTTCTTTAATTATTCTTAGAACAATTTTGAGTAATGTAGGCTAAATTAAAAAAATATACAAGCAAGATATTTTGGCTGGGAAGTATGTGTAATGTATGAACAGCAGGAAAAAAAAAAAAAAAAAGCCTTCCTTTCTAAATAGAAAATCTTTGAAAGTAACAGGGGGAAACTGATGGGAAGGGCTGAAGTCCATATATTCCCACCTCCTCCGCCTTGTGCTCTCTTAAAGGTGAGCTGCAAAATGCAAAAGAGAAATGTGTTAAATTCAGATGACTCGCTTGGGTGTCAGGAAGTGGCTCGAACAACCACATGAAGTTAACTAACACTTCCTTTTTTTTTTTTTTTTTTTCAACTGGCAAGTCATTGAAACTCACAGNTTTTTTTTTTGTTCATCCCCTCCCTCCCCTGCTCTTCCCATGAAATCTGTTTTTGTGCTGCTGTGGTTTCTGCCTCCAGGCAGGATCGCAGCCTCTTGTCCACCCGAGCAGCACCCTGAGACCCCCCGAGGGCTTGCAGGGAGCCAAGACTTTCTGGGAGGATTTTCCAGAAAGTAAGAAAGAAGAAGTTTAGAAAATGTATTCCCAGACTAAATACCCTGACTACAGGAAAAAATGAGATGAAATGTGAGAAGTATTGTGGTGAGCTTGCATTTCTTCGCTGTTCATTTTTGTCCAGTCGATCCATCTTATTATCATTCACCTGCTCTGCTCTAGGTCTTCTTCAGCAACATGGTTCCTGGCATCCACAGTGTTGAGTATCCTGTAACTTACACAGTAACCCAAAATGTGAGTAGTGCTGTGTTTGCCAGTGACTGCCTTCAGTTGAGGCATGGAGACAAGCTGTTGGATGTGGGGAAAGGCTTTTTGAGGGGCAGAATGTGGTTTGTAATTGGATGTGTGTGATGGGAATAAGTCTCATTTAAAACAGTGAAAGTGGCTTAGGTCACCAAAAGAAAGTCAGAAAGCCAAGACGCCCTCACCCATCAGAAACAGTGCCACTGCCCCTTGCAACGATGCCTATCCCATGGACCAAGAGGCCCACAGAGCCTTGTGAAAAGGCACAGATATGAGGCTGTTTCTCATTAGCTTCCTCTTTTCCCTCTGGAAATGCTTTCCATGCCTTTTCCCCATTGCTTGGCAGCAGGTGCTAGGGAGATTTAAATCTAAATGGAAGGCAGTTATCTGATTTACAGTAAGTAGATTTTTCATTTGAAATGGCAACACACAGGGCCCTATGCATTACCTTGCATCAGTATAATACACACGCAGACATGCCATGTGTTTATACTTAGTATATAAAAAGACTAAGTTATTGCAATGCTGTGTGTCTGCACAGAGCTAATTCATGTACTACAGCATGCTTATCAAAGGGCTCTCCTTAATTGCATACTAGTATTTTTTAATTACTGATTAAGTTGTGAGGCTCTGCCTCTCTGCTGATTTATGTTCTCTTTAGTTACGGTGTGAGTGATTTCTGCAACAATTCCCGATTTTAGTTTTCTATTCTTTACCAAGATCGCCAAATTTGGTGTGGGTTTGGTTTTTTTTAAAGAATAAACACAACTACACATCTGAGACTCTTTAACCAAGGAAAGCCAAAATAATATATGAAAACAATGGCTGTTCTTCCTCTCTTAGGGACACTTTGGTTCCGTTTTCCCCTCTAACAAATTTATAAGAACTGTTCATTCTCTGTTATGGCCAGAGAAACAAACTGTGGATTTGGAAATATCTCTACAGTTTAGTGTTTGGAAGACAAAATAAGTAAATTGAAGTTAAAAGAGAATGTGAACACTAATTTGAATTTCTCCTTTGGGAGAAAGATCTCATTTAAGGAGGAGGTTCTGCTTCTACTTAGTGTTGAACCTGATGAAGTCGTCCAACTGATCACAGCTCCGTGGAGGAGGTGCAACATCTGATAAAACCACAGCAAGAGGAACTCAAGAGGCAATCCCCTTGCAAGGAGAGGGTTATTCATACTGAGGATTGCTGCTCCTTCTGGGTTTTAGCTCTTTTTTTTTTTTCTCTGGTGTAAGCAGTTGTCAGCAATGGAGGGCAGAAGTTAATACAATAGTGTGTATGGGTGATCCAGACATGGAACATCTGTCTTAAGGCACTTGTGGAAGTGTTTAGGGTGCATGTGTCTGCTGTGTCCTCCTCCATCAGAAGAGTAGTGGTCCAGGGCTGACCAGTGGCTGCTCCCAGCTCCAACCTCAGAGCCACCAACTGGTGACACTGGAACACCCTGGCCACAGGATGACGCAGCAACTCCAGGCAAGTTTGGCAAAGCACTGCCATAAGCCCAGGTCTGTGCACTGTGATGCTCACAGTACCTTCAGCAGCATAAACCTGCTACCCTACATCATAAAGTCACAAAACCACAAGAAAATTATATTTCCCCCACTTCTTTCTTTTTCAAGGTGTAACAACAACTTCTCCTTCACACCCTGTTCTGGCAGCCCAGTGGAAAGACAAGGATCTTGTACTGCACCATCTTACCCAAACCTGAGGGAGGCAATAACTGGTCACTGCAAGAGATGAGAAGGATGAGTTCTGATTTAGCTAAGATAGAAGGGTTTTTACATCAAAGTGTGGATGCCAAAATGTGTCCCTGTACACAGCAGCACTAACAGTCCTGTTTGAGGTTTCAGTCTGTGCATTATCCTGCATCCCTCCCAAAAACCTGCCCCTCTCATGAAAATCCTGATTGCCCAACATGACCATGACGATGGCAAGATGTTATGACTACGATTGCTGCCAGCAGCCCTAATTTTCATCACCACTTGCCTTTTCTGTTCAGCCCACCTTTCTTCTGGGTAGTGCAGAGCTGATTTCTCCGGGTTTATTTATCCCTCTATTAATACAGCACAGCCATGCTGTGGTTTCCCTTTGGCAGGAGGCACTGGATGGCAGGACTCATGTTTACAACACATCATGGTGCAACGAGCACCTCCAAAATGTCAATTTCTGTTACAGCCAGTAGCCTTTTCTTTGCAGCCTTCCTCCTCCCATCACAATAACCCCCGCAAAATCACCAGTTATTGGAAGTTTTAAAACTTTCCAAGATGCAGTGGCTTCTTTTAGGCAGCAAAGCTGTGTATTGAAATATGAATTAGTAGCGTGTGTATCGGCAGGATAGACCATCTGCTGTGCTCAGCACCCGGGTTTGAAGCTGGTTGGCTGGCAGGACAGCATGTGTTTACAGAAAACCCTAACAGTTGTAAAGGAGCCATTTAGGTTTATCGTGTCAATTCCTGTACAACTCCACGCAGAGAGATTCCTTTCACAAACTCACATAAAAAAGACAGATAGACTAGTTTTGACCTCTCTTGAAACATTTGACGGTTGAGCTTGTTGTAAGGATAAAATATCCAGACCAGGAGAAAAAAAAAAATCTTGTCATTTCCCCCTTTTAAGCATTAGACTTCTTGAATGCAACATCCATTCATAGCTTATTTCTTGCATTATAATTTAACTGCCTTTTATTTTCCTTCTGAGATACAAACACAGGAGCTGTACACGATTTTCATACCACATTATGCAAGACATTGTGAAAAAGCTGCCCAGAGTAATGGCTCCATTTCAATGTGATACATATGCCAAGATACAGGGATCATTTATTTTTCTTAAAAATTAAATGAGAATGGGATTAAAAATGTTATGTTTTGCCTATATAAGCAATATTCCTCTATCAACCATTCCAAATATATTGCCTTTTTGTAGCTTCTCTGTAATACAGATTGTCCAAGGAAAGGCACGTGGCAGCACACCAAAGGGGTTTATGCTGCTTCACAGCATCCCTCTTAGAAGGGCTGTCACTTCCAAAGCACCAATATTCCAAGGACAGGGCAGAATGAAACCTGAGGATTGCCCTGGGGCTACTTCTGGACTGAGTCCTCAGTTTTCTCGTATACGGAGGAATTAGTAAAAAACCAATCTCTTTAGTGAATGTGCTAAAACCCTCGATACTGTTTATCAGACATCTATATTGTACATATAATTTGTGTGCAGAGTAAAAAGGGAACACTCTCCTACATAAAGTTGAGGCTGAGACCAAGCCCTCTGATCCCAGCATCCCGTGTGTTACTCTGATGGGCTGTTGGACTGAGAAGATGAATTAAGCAACAGTAGGTTTGATGCACCTCTGAGATAACATGTTCCAATGTGCAAAAGAATTTTTTTAAAAAGTATCTTAATATATAGGTTTTAAGACTTCAAACAATTTCATTATTTTGGGACGAATTCTTCTAACCTGCTTATTTCTGTTAGGTGGTGCAATACAGTTCAAAGAAAAGCATGACAACACCTATGATGACAGCAATTTTCAGTTTTCCTGAGCATCCCTCCTGGATGCCTGGGGATGGGACTGGTTCTCTTCCCTGCACGGAGCAGAGCGGTGCAGCCACGCCACATCTTCCCGTGCCTATTTTCAGGCACTGTGCTGTGCCCTCCTGGGTCAGAGCGAAAACAGGAGAGAATTGGAAGCCAAAGCGTGGGGAAGATGACTCATTGGATTATTTTCTGCATTTCAAATATAACCCTTGAATTCTTGCCAATGTATCGATACCATCAGGCCCTCCCTCCTGCACCAAGCCTCATGTATTTATAGTTATTTATACTATGTAATGCCTCAGTCAATACAGTTATCTACTTTTTTTAATATTTTGTTTATTTGGGTTTTTTTCACATATTTTCTCCAAAACAGACACTGAAAGACCAAAACTGCAATCCACCCAAGGCAATTCCTCTAAATACAACGTACCAAGGGTTCCAACAAGCATCGTCTTTGGGAACCACGATCCTTCCCATTCCAAGCCTTACTGAAACTGGTCAGAATGTCTCTGGAGTACTGGGCAGCCCATGACCTGTCTCAGGAAGGAAAAAGCAGCTCAGCTGAGGTATGTTCTTACACAGAGAGAGAGTGTCTTTGCTCCTCTCCCTTATAAACAGTTGCTGGTCGGCAAAACCCAGCCCCACTCCAGACTGCATGTCCCACTCTTTATTTTGGGACAGGCTCAGGTCTGGGAGGGCTGAGGTGAAGCCATTGTTATTGGGGAAAATACAAACATGGACCTCATAGTAAGAAGTTAGATTGATATCCCAATAGAAAACTTCACCATCAAGCACCTTGTCTCGGGGATCATTTTATTCTCAAAAGTGGGACATAAATACAGAGTTAATTATGACCAGAATCCGTAGCAATAACCTGTTTATGGGAAAACTCTAGTCCTAGTCTAGAAGAGCTATAATCTTACCCTGCCATCTGAAATTTGTTGCTTTATTAAGATTACATTCTCAGCTGGGAAGAAAAAAAAAAAAAGTGAGTTAGTTTGATATGTTTATTGCCCTTTGTCAGGATGGCAGTATTTTTTTCTGCTTTGAAAATAGATGTTCCTGCTTCTATGGCTGTATATTTATCCTTTCTTTTAGCTTTTTCATTACTGTCCCCTTTAATCATTTAATGAGGAGTGTTCAGGTTCCTGATGATTTAAAATTACGATGTGCAGAGACACTGGCAATATCTTTGCTGGAGTAACGTTGATCCTCTAAGTCTTTAAATTCAAACCACATGTTTCTGCCACTAACTCCAAAAACAACCCTGGAGTTGTGTGACTGTCACTAGAATATAAACCAAAGCTATTCTGCAAACAAAAGCTGCAGTATTTAAATTGCGATTATGGTCAGAAAAGTGACTATTTTAATCATTGCTCTGGTTTACTCGGGAGATCTGCTCCCTCTGCACATTCCAAATATCTCTGCAGATTTTTATAGACTGAAAGGAGATTTTACTGCTTTCCACCCCTCTTAGCCCTACAGAGGCCAGCCAAGGCGGGTGAGTGAGCCAGATTTGTTCCAGACTCACACAGCAGCGGGAGTGTGAGCTGAATTCCCGCGGCAGGACCTGTCGAGCGGATCATGTGCCCGCCACGCTTTTGTGCTCCCCGAGAGCTCACAGGGTGCAGGGCACTCAGTGGGGGAAGAACAAAATAGAAAACCAAAACCACAGTGTTTTACCTATAAAGTGATTTGGTTTGAAAAGGAAAAAAAAAAAAAAAAAAGTCCCTGAGGGGCCTCTTGGGCTGGAAGGGCTTTTTTGAGTGCAGCTACCTGAATGTCACCTCACACCAAGGGTAGAGGCTCTGACAAGGGAAAAAATAAATTTAAAAAAAAATGAGATACAGAACTGGGAAATTGAAAATAAGAGGATGTAAATGTCTCAAGGGTGTTTTCTTTTCTTGCTGACTTTGAGGAGCTAATTCAGCTCCTCTAACATTTTCCTTATGCGAACACTTTCTTACAGCCTTCTAGGTGCTGAGCTTCATCCTCTTTGGGCTCCTATAAACCCAATCACTGCCTCCTCTTGATCCTCAAGCCCCTTTTTTATGTGTTTGCTACATCAGGAATCAAATCCCATTTAGAGACAGCTGCTTTAACTCACTACCTACACTTACAAAATGCAAGATATGTATTTTGTTTCTGCAAAAATCTATTACAGTATTGGGAATGTTCGTCTGATATACGTGTATTCAAAATAGATGTTGTTAGGAGAACATCTAATTCATTTGAGATGGTTTTATTAGGCGTCTCTTAACAAATCCCAGAGTATGTAAATGAAATATAACTAAACGTACATATTCATCAGTCTGTTCTTGGAATTAAATATGAGCACTGTGACATTTGGTTTTAAGGAATGACTAATTAACATGTGTGCAGGATGTTCTCATCTTCCTGCTTTGGAGTCCTGGAGTCAGGGAAAAGCAGACAAAACGTATTTCCACTCTTTCTATCATAGTTTGCAAAGCAGAAAGCTGTTCACGACAGCCAAGAACTTCTCAGACATTTCTGTACCTGTTGGGTGCTGAGACACAGGGCCCCTTCTTGAGCATTTAGTGTTGTTAAATGTCATCTCATCTGCTCCAGGGCCAGGATTGCATTGAAAAATCAGCTTTGCATCTGACCTGGCTTTTAATAATCACACCAACGACTCACAGAGCACGATAAAGAGCAGAACAACTTCTGGAGCACAGCCAATGTGCTGTTGATTTACCTCCATAACGGGATGCTGGAAAACCGGGCTGAGCCCTAGGATGCTCCACGGCTCCCCTGTCCCGGAGATGCTCTCTAGGAAAACCTGGGCTGGACACTGAGAGGATGTTTGGATTTGGGAATACTGGGTTTAACTGCACTGCCGGTAAAAATCCAGAGAAAACCCCACTTTAGTTTTCAACAGGGCTGGCTCGAGTTGCTTTTGTGCGAGAGCAACGTGTGTGCAGGACACACACTTTTTGCAGCAGAAAAAGATACATTTTAAAAAAAGAAACCCACTGTAATTTCTCTCTGAGGGCACTGGGGGAGGGCGGGCACACCGCCCCGCCCCGTCTGAGCGCCCTGGAGAAGTTGACCAGAACAAATCTCAGCAGGAACACACAAACCTCTATTATACGTTTTAAAAAGCTCCTCATTGAATGCAGCCAGGCAGATGGGAAGGGCCCTTTTATTTCCTTTTTCTTTCTCTGCCTGAGTTCATTCTCTCCCTTTGGGGAAGCCAGGTTCAAAGACATGCCAAACGCATCAAAACCTTCCCAATGAAGTCCCTTTCACCTCCCGGCGGAGCGCGGCCGGGACTGGAGCGTGCTGGGAGCGCTGGGTCCGACGGTGACTTTCAGGACTGTGTGTGGTAAATCGTGTGCACAGTTCCCAAAACAATGCCCTGAATTGGATGTCTAATTCCCTGGATATTAAATCCCTCAGCTGGTCAGGGAAAACAGGAGCCAAAGAGATTAAACAGTGCAGCAGGGAGAATCTTTGAGGGTTGATGGGGGTGTTTCTTTTGGGTTTGCCGGGGTAGTTTTTTTATGGCAGAGGGTAACAAAGTATTGGTTTAGTATTGCTTTGATTATTTTAATTTGAACTGTGCCCTTCTTCCCTCCCAATAATCCCCATGAAAAACTGCTAAGCTCATTACTTAACAGGTGAGCTCGGTCCTAGCAAGCACAGCCCCATCTCAGGATGCAGAATTAATTTCTGAGTCCTTAGGGTGAGTGGAGGGGAATGCTGCAGATGCAGCCCCCCCACCCCTTGACTCCTGGCATCCCACATCCTGCTCGGGTCCCTGCTAGTGCCTGCAGCTTCCAACAGCTCCCTGGTGCTGCGCTGCCCACCATAGCCTTTGCTCAGTTTATTTATCCCTCGGCTGGGACTGGAGTCGTTTGAGTGTCAGAGAGGCCATAAAAGAGGACTGAGACATTCCCGTTGATTTTTTTGTTGCTGGTTTTATTAACTATGAGCAGATCCAGCCATGGATGCTCCGGTGCAGAGCAGCGAGTGGCTGGATGCTGCATAAAAGCACAGTCCCTGCTCCTCAGGAAGCGATCTTTCCTCGCAGAGCTGCTTTTTAACTGCTGCAAGTCAAAACTTAGTGGGCCTCACAGTGGCTTTTTTTTTTCCCCTTAAGAAAAAAAAAAAAAAGCAGCTTCCTATGTATTTTTACTGACAAAAGCCTGAAGCTTCCTTTATATGCTTTATTTTCTTTCTCCTCTGAAACGATCGCTAGACAAAAGCAGTTTTGCTGCTGGTTAATCAAGAGAGTGATGTGGCCCTGCATTTTAATCCTAAACCAATTAGCAGGATTTGACATCATGCCATTAGACTGCTTGAAACAAAAATCAAGGACAGCGTAATGCAGCTAGAAAAGAACAATAACCATCAGCGGTGCCCTGTCAAAGGGGAAGGAAGAAATTTGGCTGCGTCTGTAATTTCCAAGCAATCCCCCTTCCCTCAGACCTGAGCATTCAAATGAGGGACCTAAATAATAATGAGAGGGGGAAATCTTGAATCTCTAATCACATTACCCTAAACTGCACCAGTTTTAAAAGCAGAAATCACTGCTCTTGCTCCTGAGCTGATGCAAATTGGTTGCATTTTTAAACCCTGAGTTGCGTTTTGTGATTTCTGTAGCAGGCGTTCCGTGCTTTGCAGGTCACACCGTGTCTCGGACGCAGATGTACAGCGAGGGACCCCGCGGGGTTTGAACACTCCAGCATCCCTAAGAAACAACTTCCTGGACATGGAAATGTTTGCTTTGTCCCAACCACCCTAAGATAATTAATGGACAAAGCATCTTTTAGCAACTGTACTTTTTTCTGGCAGAAATGCACCTTGTGGCTGATCCCGCCGCGGCCGGGACTGGAGGTGGCCTGGCAGGCGTGAGCCAGGCCACGGCTGCTGCCTGCGGGCAGGAATGAGCCTGGCAAAGATACACGGTGAGAACAAAACTGCAGGCAGGCCCCGGGGTGCAGTATTTGAGGGATGAATGCCTAAAGCGCATCGGGGACTCCGCGCCTTGCTGCGCTCTCGAGGCTGGCAGCGGAGAGCAGAACCCAGCGTCTCATAAAGCAGCATATGGATAGAGCGCAAATGGATGGAGTTTTATGTCCTGTGCAATATTTTCATTGATATTTATTTTGATTTAATTTGGCTAATGTGCAGGAAAAATGAAAGCGTGCCATACTCTTCAACATCTGATGAGGAACTGAATACTTTTTAGAATTAGTATTCCTACAAAGGCGTCAATCCTTAAGGTCTGCCCGGCAACTGTGCTGGAAAATCATGAATCACTCTGTGAAAATCACGGGATGACCCTTGGAACAGCAGATTGTTTTTTTAATGTTGAATTGTTTCTGTTAGTATTACAGTTTCTAGTCTTTCAGTCTTTTGTCTACAACTTTAATTTTCCTTTTAATGAAAACGGAGTTTCACACATCTTGAAACCATTTCAAATAGAGGGATTTTTTAAAAAAAATTAATAAAATTTCATGAGGTTTTTTATAAAAGGGTGAAAAATGGCAATGGTCCTTATCCCTGCTTTGAGAGAGGGGAGGCTGTTGTGGAGCCTGGAGCCCGGAGCCATGGTCACAAATTGTAGTGTGAGGTTGGAGACCAGGGTGAAAATCTCTGCCAAAGATTTCCAGGGCAAAGTTGGGCAAGTGACATCAATCTTCCTCTCTCATAGTTACCATCTGCAGTATGGGACAAAAAGAGCCCATTTCCTCCACAGGGATCTGTGTATAAATGCCTTAAAACTGATGAGGAGCGGTAGTGATGGCAGGGCCGTGCGCCGGCTGGAGAGGAACAAAAAATAATTCCCCAAAGAGATCAGCAGCAAATAAATCCTCTTCCTTCCTGCCAAAGCAGCAATCCCAAAGCTTTGTGGCTGTCTATTTTGAGGGAATAAATTGGTGAGAGGAGGGAAGGTTGGGTAAGGTGAGCAAAGGTTGGGGGGGTACCCAAAATATCACATCCAAACCTCCCCCTTCACCCCAACAGGGCATCTCAGGACTGCCTCCCACTGTACCACTGGGATTTTAATTTCCTTTCCCTTGCCTGTTAATAAAGAAACAAAAAGTGCATTTGCCTCCTTGAGAGTGTTGTGAGACAAAGTTGGTAAGTGCTGAAAAGAAACCCAAAGCAGAGGAGAAAGCTGGCTTTGTTGCCTTCGGATACAGACCACTGCAGACCTTGCTCAGATTTTGCTGTAACAACTCTTGAATGAAAACGTGTTCTTCCAAAAAACCCACCAAATATGTCCTGGCTTGAGAAGGCTGCCAGGGTAGTGAAAGGAACCACAGATTATAGATCCTCAGGGCTCTTGTGGCAACAAAATGTTTGTCCTGTGGATTTGAGCTGGATCCAATGAATCCAAAAAGTGCTCGGAGCAACCGTTTAACCCATCCTGTAGTAAAACAAAAGCCAAAAAAAAAAAAAAAAAAAAAAAAAAAAAAAAAAGCTAAACAAACCAAAAAAGCAAAACAAGGAGCAATGGTAAGAAAAACTCATTAAAATAATAATAATGTTAAGACATTGGACAGGAAAAGGAATATTCAGAAGGTCAAAGGCTTAACATCCACCTGAATCTTAAACTGAATTGGAAAGGAAAGAAAATTAAATTCACTTGGTCAGACCTTGTAAACTGGGCTTCAGGATTAAAAAATAAAGTCTCCAAGAACAAAAGTAGCACCAGACTGAATTTTCAGAGTGGGAGAGGGCACTTTAAGGTACCATGCAAAGAGGTAAGGGGTTATATAAAAGATTTGCAACCCTGTATTTCTTCTACCCTGTATCTAACTGAGCTCTACAACAGTAAAAGATATATTTGCATATTTCAAGCTTGTGTCAATGTCACAACGGACTTTTTCTGTTCACAACCTCCGGGGGAAAATAATGTGTTTTTTAATGGGAAAATTTAAAAAAAACATTTCTAAGCTAGAGAAAATCTAAGAATGCTAAAAAAAAAATCTCTTAAAGCAAGACTAGGAAAAAATTATCACAAAAGGAAGCAGAGTAAGGAGTGTACCCAGAATCTGGTATAACTGAAGAATTAACTACTGAAATTAGTTGAAGAAATGGCTATGGAAAATAGTTAAAGAAATGGCATCTCTAACACCATGGTGGTTTTCTGCTGTATTCCAGACAAGCAAATGTATCAGTCAACATCTGAGATGGTAATGGGATGTAGAGGAAACACTGCAACAGCTTGGTTGTTTTCAGGTACATATTATTAAGGCAGAACTTTTATTCTTAGTTTAAAAAAAAATTACTTGTCTCTTTGAAGTCTTTGGTTTTGCTTGTTTAATTTCTATCTTCAGAAAGCAATTGTTAAAAAATTATTTTACCATTTTTTATTTTCAGCTCCAAAGTCAATCTCTTCTGAGGCTTGCATTAATTTGATATACATCCATCTTAATTGAAGTTCGTCCATTTCAATCTTGGCAGGATATTGATAATAAATGGGAATGAAACACCATTCAGCGAAATCCAATGTACCAGCAAAACCAGGGAGAAAGCAGAAAACCTGGGACCATCTCCTGGAACCAGTTCCTGGACTGCAGCTCAGCATTTGTATGTATGCAATTTTATTTTATTTTTTGTAGCCAAGCAGTTTTCATCATAATTGTTTTTGTAATTTCAAAGGTGCATTATCACACTAATGGATGATGAGCCCTCAACAATCACAAGAAATATTAATTGAAGGAGAAGTTCTCCTGTCCTAGCAGGGAGAGTGTTCCCTAATCCCCATTATGGAAATTGGTTAAACCAAAAGAATATTTCTTTATAGTTTCAGCTCTTCAAAAAGCCTTTGATGTCCTAAAGCCAAAGCAAAAACACATAGAATGGAGAGATGTAGTTTGGACCCTCATGCCAACTTTTTACTTATGTCTGTCATTTAATTTCCCCCATAAGGGGCAGGAGGGAATATTAGCCAACATCTTCATTTTCACTCATTAATGAAATCATGGTAATATCCCACTTTGCACTTAGCTGTCTCCTCAGCACTTTGGAGGTGTCTGTCACTATGGTATATGTACATACATATATATACATATATATAGGTAGAGCCCCCTGTCCAAAAATGACCAGTCAGTGTAGTTTCCCCATATAAAAAAGGTCAAAGCACTACAGGACTCTATTATTAGCACTTAAAACTCCATGAGGCATTAAAAGTATGCGTGGGAAAGGTGTAAAACACAGCTGGCTGACTCGATACCTCTGTGGCTGTCGATGGGCTCTGCAGTCAGACACCCTTCTCACTCAGATTTGATTTTTTGTTTGTTTTTTTTTCCCCTCAAATAAGAGGTCACTTTTCTGTGCTATGCCAGAAGGTGCTCTGCACATTCACTGTTCTGCTGTCCTTCACAGCTTTAGTCTGCATAGGTAAACTGCATCCCTAAATAGTTTGAAAGGCAATAAAACAAGCACACACAAAAACTACCACAGCTTCCACGTTTCTAGAAGAGGGAGGAAAAAATGTCCTGAAGAGCTCTCTTTATTAATATGAGATGGCAAATATTTTTTGCTGTTTATTAAATCATATGAAAGGTTAATTATGGTTAGCGACTGTGGGTAGAAAACAATTCTTGGAAGATGCTTTTGTAACAACAGGTTGGCAGTATGCAGAAGCCATCTGCTTCCTGCAAATGTTAAGGTACAATCTCAAACTTGTGAGGTTAAAAATTACAGATTGCAGAGTAGTTTGGTAGAAGGAAAATCCATGTTGTGTTGATGTAAAGTTGCTCAGTCTCCTTGACACACAGCCTGGAAGGAATGCCAAGTTCCCTAAAGGACAGAGTTTGGCTGGAGAGGACCCTTGCTCAGGGTATTCTGTGCTCACACTGGCTGTCTACAAAGCTAATTAAGTCATTTTTGTGTGGTGATTCATCTTTTTGAATACAGGAATTGGTTTCAAATCCTGACCCATGAATAGGAGTGGATTGTGGATATAATATTCTGCTTTCAAGTAGAGGATTCAGCTCCTTCCACGAAGGAGAATAAAACGTTGCCATCATTATCAAGGCGACGCGCTCCTGAAACTTGTTGCTTCAATCCACAATGTGTAGACTTTGCTGTGACTGCAACCTCTTCATGGCAAGGACTGTCTGTTTCAAAAAGAAGATTTGACACCCTCATTTTATATAGTGAGTTGGGCAAAAAGATAGGAAGTGATTTGTCTATAAGCACACAGGGAGGTTGTGGCTAATGGAATTAAATCCAGATTTTTCATATGACAGTGAAGTGCCTAAACCACAAAACCATTCTTCCTCTCTGTGGGTCATCTACTGTGACTTCAGCATTTGCTGAAAGCTGGGTTTTGAAACATGTTTCTCTTCTTCCAAGGATCAAGTTTAATTCTGCTGAATTTTCCAATGCCATGGAAAACATCACACACTTTATCCTTCCCCTCTATAGATAATATTGTTCAACTTTACCTGCTCTCCAACAAGGAAACATAGTTTGAACCACCTGTAAAAGGAGGGATAGGGAACTGCCACTGCCAGGTCCCCTTTACTTCTCAACCAAATAGGGAGAAACAGGTTTTTTTCAGACATTCTGATCTGATGTCATGCAACCTTCAGCCCCTTTCAAGCTGTCTCAATTCATTTACAACCCCTCCTTGCTCATCCCCAGGAGCCCACTGACCTCTGACTGCTGTGTAAAAGGGCTCATTTAGGAAGAATTTCTTCTCTGAAAGGTTGGTCAGGCATTGGTATAAACTTCCCAGGTACGTGGTGCAATCACCATCCCTGAAGTGTTCAAAAGACATGTGGATGTGGCATTGGGGGACACGGTTTAATGGCAAATACGGTGGTACTGGATTAACAGCTGGATTCAATTATCTTAGAGGAATTTTCCAACCCAAACGATTCTGTGATTTCCAAGCACTGCCAGCAATGAGACACTGAGTTGTTTACTGAGCAATAAAATTATCTGGGACCTTGTTTCTAGTGCTTCTATCCTAATAATTTTTGTCAAGGCTATGTACGTCTGCAGAGGTCTCTTCTCCAACTGTGCTTTTTTATTTAACAGACACTTTCCAGATAGATGACCGCTTTTCTAAATCATCCTGTAAAGTGGTTTTATCTTCTCCCTTTCCAATGGAGCTGGTGATCTACTCCATTATCAACACCTCCTGCCAAGAGCAGGCCTGCTATTAAAAGACCTGTAGATGGAGGAGAGGTGCTGATCCCTTGAGCAACGCTAAAGAATTCCCAGTCATTTACCATAGCCCTGCTCCCAATCACCAGGATCATTAGAAGCAGAACCTGGCCTAATCTGCATCATCCCCCACCTCCTGCCATAAGTGCTGCTGTTTCATTGCTTGCGTAGTCCTGAGCACAGGGCTTCTGGTGGGCTGCAGTTGATGGGATCTTCTATTTTGGGGCTGGAACCACTGATGGGGAAGAAGAAGCCAGATCTTTTTATCTCCCTGTCATTTTGTCAACAGACCTGGATCTTTCCTTCTCTTCTTTCTACTCTGATCTCTTCAATGAAACTGAAGATTGTTATAGGTGATACCGGTAACACTTCTATCAGGCTTCCCGGAGTTCCCTGCCGAAGTTGGCTGCATGTGAGGGACCGAAACACATAGAAATTAGGGATGAGATGTTTCAATCCCACTGAAGAGATTTGGATGCCCAGCATCCATTAAAATGAATAACAATCCCTGTCCTGCCATAAATGGCTGGAGCCCAAATTGCTCCACGAGATGGAAATGTCTTGCTTAATGCATGGACACTTAAGCCCTCAGCATCTGACTTCACTTATATTTTATTTCCAGCAAACTTGGTTGATGATGTCCAATGAAACACTTGTGCACCCCCCCCTCACTCCCCAACAGCTCATTGGGCCATCACTTGCCAGCTCTACTATCAGGGGAAGGTGATGAAGGTGCCTAATTTGTTTGCAGGTTGGTGAATGATGTGAAAGGTTCCCCATCCATCATAATAAAGGCTTTCAAAAAAACCCAAGAAAAATGTTCCTTTCTCCTGTTTTGCCTGCGCTATGCAGGGACATTTGAAACGGAGGGAAAGTTCAGCACAGCCGTATGTACAGAGGGATGCACACAAATCAAAGCTGCTGCTAATTGGATCCAGAAACCTAATTGGTCCCTCATGGTCAGTTGTGTTCCATGTTGGGCCATTGCAGTGGTGACATGGGGACTGTGGGGGCTCAGTCCCCTCAGTTGGCAGCCTGGTGCCCCATGGCTGGGCCATGGCAGGATGCTGCTCTTGGAGTCAGGGCTGCAGAGCTGCCCTGGGCATCTTGAGCTGCCTTTGCTTCCCCCGACCAGCCAAGGGGGCTGAGCTGCTCAGAGCATCAGCATCCATCATTCACTAAGCAGAACAGGCATCCAGAGCCTTGCCCAACTCGAGGGGGAGATGAAGACATAAAATAACATATAATAATATGAAATAGCATAAAATAATATCAAATAACTCTAGATGCTTGCTCTGAGGCCAATGCCTCATCCAGAAAGCATCCCTCCACCAAAGCTTTGAGAAACAACACTTAGATTTCTAGAAACAGGATGTTTCCCACATCCCTTCCTGGCCAAAGTGCAAAGTAACCTGCCTCTCTGTGCTAAAGACTACTGGTCTCTTTTTTAACCCTTTTTAGGACAACTACCATGTCATCCAACTCTAGGCATGACCCCAGCTCTGAACTCTGGACTTGGATGCTCCCAACTTCCATGGAGAAAAGAGTTCTGGGAAAGTGGAGAGAAAATACCTTAAATTTGGTCTCAGGTACATTTTAGTCCTGGAGAAGGCTCAGAATCTTCTTTTATTATGCAAATCTCCTAAGCCAATCCTAATTTTAATAAAGTTGATTAATCATTTTGCTGCAGACAAGGACAGTTATTCCCTGACTTATGCTATGGCATTTATTGAAGCTGTATCCTTAAATGAATTACTGCAGGGATCATTAAATTTTGACTTAAATTGGACATAGTAAGCTCATTTAAAAAAATAAAAAGCTTAGCAAGTTATATATAAACTAGAGGGAAAATGAATCTCTTCAAGCTGTCTCCCATCCTTTTCTCAAGCAAGAACAGAAAGGGCAGATTTGCAAAGGGAAGTTTTAATATGCAGGGCAAATTTTCATGAGGGCACTTTGAAGCTGCATTTGTGCAAATCCTAATTGAATTATGGGCTCAAGATTTGGAACTTTATCCTCATTCGACCACAGTTTTTGGGTTGGCAGTAGAAATATTGCTATGCTGGAGAAGGAAGGTGAAAACTGCCACTCTTCCTGTATAGTTCCCGAGGATTTGGTGAGAAATGGGTGCTGCTCCTATGCCCTACACTGTGAGAACTGAGGGTACAGTGAGTCAGAGAAAAGGCTGACAATTTTTTATGGGATCAAGCTAGAAAATCACATTAAAAAAAATCATTGTTGATGGCTTTAGGATTTGAGTACTCATTCACTGAGGGTTTTTAGAGGGAGGATGGAGTTGTTGAGCATATATCTTGTTTTCTGCCTTGCAAGCATTTGAAAACAGTTCAATATTTGTTGGTTTGGTTCCCTGTGTATAAAACTGCTGACATCACTCCCTACTGCTAAGAATGATCACAGGAACTAACATAGGGACTTGTGAGGGTCTTCCAGTCATAGACTGGAAGAGGTAGCCCAGAGAAGCTGTGGCTGCCCCATCCCTGAAAGTATTCAAGACCAGAGGAGCAACCTGGGATAGTGGAAGGTGTCCATGTCCATGGCAGGGGGTGGAGCTGGATGAGCTTTATGATCCTCTCTAACCCAAACCATTCGATGATTCTATGAATATTGATTTATTAAATAAAAGGGACTGCACCTTTGCCTATGGATACATGTTTCCAGTAAAGGGGAAAGACTATAAGCAAAAACAAGGTGATAAATTAGGGGTTTTTAAATATCAACACCCAGCTTGTACATTCAAGTCACATTCATCTTGCCTTACACATCCCAGTCACAACATCCTGGGAGAAGGGGTGAGCTCAGAGGGTAAAGGGGTTGCAACTACATGTGCTGTATCAGCCAGCTCCCCATTTTCCATGCCTCTCTGTGTTTTAATTAAATATCTTAATTAATATTTCATGTTGTGTCAAAATTTCCTTCAGTGTGGTGATCAGTGATAGACAGATCTCTTGGGAAATGGAGCATTTTGGTAGAGGAAGGAAAGACATCTTTTTCCTTAATGACTCTTATGCAGCAAACTCCAAAGGGCTGCAGTTTACTGCCCCTTCGTGCCAATTTGCTTGGTCATGGCAGGATCAAACTGCTGCTATAACAGGAGATTTTAAGAAAGTTACTAGTATTAAAAAAAGAAAGGGAAGACTATGCTTCAGATATTTGATAACAAATAAATGCAGAACGAGTACAAGCATGCACAAAAAGAAAAAGAAAAAAAAAAAAAAAAGGAAAATAACGGTACGATTCCTACACCTCCCTGCTTTTTGCTTTATGGCTGAGGGCTCAGCTTCCAGGGGGTTCAGTCCTTCCTCCAAAACCCAAAACTGCTTTTTCTCTCGATGGAAATTTCTATTCCATCGCCATCTCGTGGTTCTCTGCAAAAATTGCTGGTGCTGCAGAATTCCTGCTTTGTGCTGGTGGTGCTTAATTGCACGATGGCCCTTATTAAAAGGCAATATCCACTGGACATGAGACACACGGGTAACTGCAATTAATATTGTGTAGCCGGGCCTGTAACAGTGGAGTTGGGAGGGGGAGGTGGGGGAGCTCAATTCCAGCGTGAGCACTCACAGGGCTTGGTGCTGCCTTTTGCATCACTGGGACTCCTGACCATGGCCACACCTCTCACTCTTCTGCTTTACACAGAGATCGTTGCCTGATGGACTTTGGTTTTGCAAATGCAAAGGTGGCTATGGGCTGGATTCTAATCCATGAGAAGGATCAGGAGGAAACTGTCCTCCAAATGATGAAATACATCAAGACTGTTACTTAGAGCAGAATATCTGGCATGATTATCCTAGAAATTTGGGTTGGAAGGGACCTTTAAAGGCCATATGCAATGAACAGGGACATCTTCAACTAGATCAGATTGCTCAGAGCCTCATCCAACCTGACCTTGAATTTTTCCAGGGATGGAGTATCATGCCTATGCAATTCTCTTTTTTTGTAAATGTCATTGGTTTTTACAAAATCTCTTTGATTAGTTGGAGCTTCACAGAAACAATAAAGGGCAAATCCCAGATTTATGATGTTTTTTATATTGTTATCGTGGCACTGTTACTCGTTTGGAAATGTCACTTACTTCAACTTGACCTTCTGTTTGTCTTTACAGAAAGGTGAAGGTTTTGTGAAGACTACAACAGTGTTCATTCCTATGGACATCCTTGCATCTACAGTTTATGAATGCCCAGGAAAACCTGTGTTCTCCAATTCATTTCAACCTGCCCCAGAGGTGTTCATCCCAGGTTAAAGAACCTCCAGGTCCTAAATGAACCTGGGGAGGCAGGACTGTGCAAGAGCCCCCTGTGCAGGAAGGGATCATTGTGAACATGGGGTTGTGATTGCAAGGAGGGAGGAGGATAGAGGATGAGCTACAGAAATCATCATCAGGCTGAAAAATCTCAACTCCAAGCAAGCCAGAAGCAGCTCTCCAGTCCAGCCCATTCTGTTGCTCTTGTCAAAATTCCCTCACCTTGACTTCATCCTGCTGGAAAGGGACTAAGTCTTTGCAGGAGGCTGCCCCTGGTTTTCCTCAGCAAGGCAAGGAGAGCACGAATGTTGAAACTCAGCCGGTGGTTGGGAAATTGCCCCTCTCTAATACAAGCCAGACTCATGGAAACCCTCCAGGTCTCAAAATCCCCCATCGGCCTAGGCAGAACTTTGATTACAAAAAGCAGAATAAAAGTGAACAGGAAGAAAGCCCAAACAAGTAACAGCAGATTTTGAGAAAGCAAAGTGAGCAGCTGTGGGCAGGCACAGCTGTTTCGCTGCCCCAGAAAAAGCCAATAAACCATGGAAAGTGCTGGGTTTTGGTGACTGGCACAGAGATGTCCAGTCTCTCCGTAGCCATGTGCATATGGGCATGAGTGCTATGGGCAAGAGAGGACAATGAGTAAATCTGTGAGCAGTTTTGTCAGTGAAGAGTCCGAGTGAAGCCAGTGTTCTGCTTAGATTTGGGGCTTTTTGGTGGCAGACATCCCATTTTCATGGGAAAAATCCACCTGAAGATGTTGGCTGGTAGCCTTCCACTTCACATCTCCAAGGCACATCAGCTGTGCTGCCCCATGTTCAGCCCTGCTGGGTCTCCTTAACACCTCCTCTCTGCAGCCAAATGAGCAAAACACTCCTGTCTTTCCTTGTCTCTCCCCACCATGTTAAGACTCAAACAGGGTTTCTCCTTCTCTCCCAGCATGGTGCCATGAGCTTCGTGCTACTTCCCTCTAGCCCAAGAAACATCAGGAGCAAAACACTGCAGCGGTCATTTGGGCAGTGTGCTGACAGGAAGATTGCTGTTGCATTTGGGACCTACTCTTAGGACAGAGCACAGGCCGTTTTGGGACCTAAAGAGGAAGGAGGAGTGGTTGGCAGGTAGAACTTCTGGAGGCAGTTAATTTATATTATTATTAGGCATTTTGAATTATTTGCAAGAGGTCGTTCCCAGCTTGCATTTCACTCTACCATGGAGTGAAGCAAATGAGGAACTTGTTAATTTGGATCTTGCTGAAATGAATGGCTTCCTTTATACCAGTTGCCTCTCAGAAATGTTGAGATTTAATTAATCCCTTGCTGAAAATAATGTACAGTATTGCCCTAATCTCAAATGCAGGATACCAATGGTAATGCTCAGCATAAAGAACGACGTTTGTTAAACGTACAGCTGGAAACATGACCATGTCCCCACTGGTCCATTTGCTGACTGGACTCAGCACCACTGCTGAGGTAGATGAAACATTTGCTTATGGCTGTCTTTGGGACTGTATTATTGTGCTAAAGCCAAAAGAGTGACACAGTAATGTGAGCCCCAGCTTCTCTATCCTCTGACTCACTCCTGGCCATCTAGTCTTTCCAGCTTTTGGTGCCACATTACCAAAGCCACCTAAGGAGGACAAGTCTTTCCAGGCATTGATATGCAATGGATTCATGTGATCTTTTGTTTAGCCTTGCCAGAGAAACTGCAAAGAAGAGTCCCACCTCCAGCACCTCCCTGGGAAACAGGTACCCAAGTCAAGGTGCTAGAGCTGCTCAGAGGGGAATGAGGCAGCTTTTGCTCAGGAGTGTTTGAGCAGGATGGCTCGCATGAGTGTGCTCAGCCAGCTTTGCACTGTAAGAGGATCTCCTCTTTTTATAGACCAATCAACTGGCCTGTGTTTCTTGGGTCATTTTGGTAGCATTGAGCATTCCTGAGCACCGCCAGCACCCTTGAGCTCCTGCTGCCAGCTCTGCCTTGGCTGTCACACACACAAATGGATGCCTGGTGTCAAGCTCTGCCCTGACACCATCCACTCCACTCTTCATCTACCTTCCTGGAATCCACTCTTCTTCCTCACCCTTTGCCCTATGCTATATATAAAATGCTAATCCCAAAGCTAGTGGTGTCAAAGAAAGGGCTGTATTAACTTCAGGACACTGCAAAGACCTTCACTGCTCACTTCAGGGTAGATTTTTAATAGATGATTAAATAACCAGAGGAGAACAGCACAGGCTCATCACTGAGACACTTCAAACTTTGTAAGTGAGCCTGCATGTGATTTCTTTCCCTCAGGAGGATGGAAAATGTGTGGGGTTGGGACAAGTTGATGCTCACCAGTATCTTTTGACAGGACTTATCTTCATTTGCATTTTCATAGGTGAGATGTGAAATGCTGGTTGGGTTTTGAATGAAAAACTGCAGCAGATTCAGTGCAGAATATCCAGATATGTGCTCTGGGTCCTCATACACAGAATCCAACTGGAGAGGATCAAAGGAAAAGAGTCTATTTTTGGTTTTGCATCTACTAATTACTCTGAACAAATGAGCAATGCATCTGAGAAGCAATCAGTAATCTTTTTTCAGGTTTCCATCTGGTAAAACTCTTGTAGGTGCTGTAACTTCAGAATAATTTCAAGCCTGTCGTTCTCACTGAAGTTGGAGTCAACCAGTGAGTGAAAGAACACAGATCTGCTGTTGTGTCACTCATGTCCATTCAGAAAACTACCAAAGCAACACGCCTCAGGGCTGTGAACACCTACACCCGGTAACGCTGGATGTGGTGAGTTTTATAGTTGATGCAGAATCTCCTTTGCAAAGATTCCATAAGAAAACATGTTTCAGAGAGTCAGTCCTTGTTCCTCATTTATGTTCTGGCTGTATTGGTATGTGACCTTAGGCTCAGTTCATGATAGGAGGTTTGTCCTGTCATGTTCAGGCCAGACCTGAACACAGTAATACCAGAGCTGGGTCCTGCTCCAGGGCTTTCCACTATGCCTTCTCTAGGGTATAGAGTCCACACTCTAGGGAGGTGTAGAGAGGTCATGTCTCTGTTGGAGTTCTCCCAGGGCTAGTTCTGATGACTGACTGCAGCTTGGAGAGACTGTTTTCCAAGCTCTGTTGCTATAGTCGGTAGAGGAAGGTGAGTTCCCTTAGAGATTCCTTGGATCTTGACCTTCTATGTCCTGGCAGACATTTTACCATTGCAGTGCACCACACCACCATGATGCTTGAAGGTGAGTCATGACCCAATGAACATCAGATCAAAGGGGTCTTTTCTCCTTTTCTCCTGCAGCACTGCATTATGCATGGGAGCAATGTAAGAACCAGCAGGCTGGGGACCTCCACAGGGCCTCTGAAACTGCCTCCTTGAGATTGTACATTGGGGGACCCAGTGAGCTCTTGGTGTGAGGTGGTGTCACCAACACTGCACCTTTGTAGATCTGTGTCTTCTGAAGACCTGGTAAAGACCTTAAAGACAATTTTAAGGGATGTAGGAAGGATCTAAAAGTAGAAAAGCTGACATTGACTTCTCAGAAAAAAGCCATGTATTCCCCAGGGTTTCACTCAGTTTTGAGGGGTAGGAAGTCACCTGGCCAGGGAGTGGTCTGATCACATCACCAACACACAGCCTTTGTACCTGTCAGTGCTGCTGCAAACAATGACACACCAAGTGATTTGGGTTAGGCAGACAGTCTTTCTTTTGCAGAATATATTTAAAAACTATATTATAAGGAGAGGAGGGAGGGAGAGAGGGAGG
>VXBA01005850.1:0-32469 GCA_013399895.1 Serilophus lunatus | reverse complement strand
AAGGAAGGAAGGAAGGAAGGAAGGAAGGAAGGAAGGAAGGAAGGAAGGAAGGAAGGTTGGTTGAAGGGGTCCAACTCAGAGATATTTCCTTTTTATAACCTGTGAAGTTACACCAAAGTGAGAGTTCCCTGTCCCTCTAAATCCTGCTCTGCAGTGATAAAAAAATAGCACTGTGGGGAATGGGGGGAATTGTGAGGATGTAGGAAGGATGCAGGAATCAGAATTACACTCTGAACTTTGAGTCCTACAAGAAGGTTGGAGCCTTGCCATATTATATCCAAGGAGTGCAACATTACTTAAATACTAAAAATCTTCGCCCCTTCTCAGTGATGGATGAATTAGCACAGACTTGCAGGCTGGTTCCTTGGGAGGCCAGTGGTGACCCTGGGGTGATTTTCCTAGACTTCTGTGAAACTGAAACATCAATCATGAGCGAGCTCCCACCCACTGAATTATGGTGTCATGGACCCGTGGAAAGCAGTGGGAGCAGAATGGGAGACCTTGGACCTGTTGCTTTTTAGACACTGGTTATTGCAGAGTATTCTGTGCATCATTCTGAATTTAGGCTTGTTTTTGTATGAAAGCAATTGACTGGCAAAATTGCTGTAAATATTCCCAGTGGAGTTGTGTTGGGGGGAAAAAAGTACTCCTTTTTTTCATGGAAAATTTTGACTTTATAACTCCAAACTTGAAAATTTTAGCTGGAAACTGTGGGAGCCTTCCTCATTGTGACTTGTTGTTTTCCAACAAAAATAAAATAGCGTAGATGGAAATGGAAAGTTACTGTTTTCAATCAGAAGGAAATTTTCTTTTCTTACCAGTTGAAATAGCTAGTAGACTCTAGCCTGGCCTCTCTGTCAGCCTCTGGCTTCCCTATTGCTCCTGGATCAATGTCTTCCAGGAAGCAGAGGAAGTTTTGCAGAGCTGAGAAAGGTCTGTGCTTGGCCACAGTTCCTTTAGAGCATGGACAATGTCACTTGAGCATTTGCAGTCACTTTTCCATGACACACAAATGGAGACAAGACACCTGTGGCCATTGAAAAATAAGAAATCTTTTACCAAGCTGTGATCAGCAATAATCTGATTTTCAATAAGAAGGTGATTCTTAAGTAAAGAAATATGGAAATATAAACTGTTTAACCCTCTGTTGTTGAAAGATTTGAGCAGCAGGAGGGGTGAGGTGGTTGGTGGTGGCTGGACTCAGCTGGGATGGTCCTTCTCTCTGTGGGAACCTCTCAGAGCTGGGTGTCTCTGCCTGAATGACCCATTTGCGTTTGGGGTTGGAAGTAGGGACAGTGCAGAGACTGAATCAGAAAAGCTAACCCTGACTTCAGAGCAGGACTGATGGATTTGGTGGGGACGCTTAAAGGGGCCCCAAGCAGTGTCCTCCCACCTTCCAGCAGTGCCATGACCACCCGTGCTGGGTGTCACCATGGACAAGGCACCTCCAGAGTGACCTTCAGAGAAAGACCTGCATTTGCAGGGGATAAACTGTTCCCCACATATCCCATCTCTGGTGAAAGCCTAGACTGTTAAATTAAACCCATTTTGTTAAGGGTTTTAAATGCTGCTTGCCCATATGCAGAATTATGTCTTTAAAGATTAAAAAATCCAATATAAACAAAATAAATCCAGGGAGCTGAATGCATGAATCATTATTTTAGTACATATTGTCCATTCTAATCTGCAGTCCAATTGTGAAGTCATTCAAAATGCTGCTTCTCAGTAATTAGCAGGAATCTAACTCAGAGCCAATTTCTGATTAAATGTGCTTAAAATCAATAAAACATCATGAGTGATTAAAGTCACGTGTGATTAGCCCTGTCGAACAAAGCAGAATAAGTTATGGCCTCACTTTAACTTGTCAAAAAACAGAACTGGGGGTGGGAATGAGGAGGAACAGCTGATATTTCTATAACGGGTTTTCCAGTTCTCTGCCTTTCTCTTCACTCCTTTAGAAAAGTGAAAGGATTGGTTTGTTGTCTGAAAATTACAGGGTGAAGGGGAAAGTTTGGGGTGGCTTTGGCTTTTCTCATGGGTTTGTTTAAGGATATGATGGAAATGGGGTTTTTTTAAAAGGGTTTTTAAAGGGTTACTTGCTTCTCCTGGCCTCATTTTTTCTCCAGCTCAGTCCTGACTATTTCCAGAAGGAAATAGCTGTTCGATTTTATCTATTTTTGTTTTCTAGAAGAGGCACAAACATCTCTTCTCCCTCCTTGTGAAATGGAGCAACAAAACGACATATCCCCTATCAGTAATGAAAGTAAAGAGCAATAGCTGAAAACCAGGTGTTGATTGAAAAGCATTAGAGGGTAAAGCTGCTGGTGAGATGGTTTCTCTTCATCATATGGCCAGGGATGTGGGTGACTCACAACACTCCTACCCTGGGGTCCCCCGGAATCACACCACCATCCTCTTCATCAGTCTGGGGTCCAGCACAATGTGCTGTTGATGGAAAGTGGCTTTATGGGCAAGTAACTTTTGGCAGCATCTCCCCCATCACAGCAGCTTGGGGCTGGGGTGTGGAGATGTGCCAGCACCCGGCTGTGAGGGAGACGGCTGAGATCTCACGTGGGGGCTGCGTGGGGTGGGAGAGCTCCAGAGCTTGGTGCTTGGCAGGGCTCACCAGCAAAACTTCCCTTGACGTCAGGAGATGGAGAACAACACTCATTTATAGCTACAGCTTTTTCCCTTACAGCTGTATGACCACATCCCCATTAGTTGGACCCTCAGAGGGAAATCCAACTGGACTGCTCGGTGCTGCCTCTGGATCCAGCCCTAACAAGGGTGCTGCTGGGGCTGCTTTCTTCCCATCTCAGTGAGCAGAACAAAACCCCACATCCACGATGTGCACATGGTGGTGGGTGCAGAGGGAAGGCTTGGGAAGCATTGTCCCCAGTGTATTTCTGCTGGCAGACTGTGCTCAATTGTATTGTTTCATGGTGTATTTGAGAGGATATTGTTTATTTCAAAAGTACATCTGCATGCTCATATCCTGCTCTCAGCAAGGTTCTGGCCTTCCCTTAGTGAAGCTCAGGAATTTTCCATGTGTGTGTAACTCTGACATATTCCTTCCTGCAGAAAGAAGTCGTACTTGATGTTGCTTGGGTCTGCTTGTTCCCAGGAAACTCCTTGTTTGCCTGTCCCATGGCACAAGAGCTTGTGACTCCAAGTCACACCTGGGAGATGCAATGAGCCATTGGGGAAGGATGTGTAGAATTTGGGCAAAGGACCTACAGGCCCAGGGAACCTTCTAAGTCCTGCTGTGGGCAGCTCCACTGTCCCTATGCACCATGCTGAGCTTTGGGTGGGTGTGTCTTCCAAAGGAAACAGTCTTGCAAGCCTCGAGTTGAAGTGAAACTGCAAAGAAACTTCATTAACTGGTGATCTTGAGTCAAAATTAGCTGTACAGAGTCAACGGGGAAGCTTGTGTATCATAATGTGGAGTTGGTGGGTCAGCATTGCCAACATGGGACAGTGCACCCGGTTCACCCTATATAAATTTCCTCTCTTTTATAGGTTATTTTGCTGCTTTTCTTGCAAGCTACTGGTCTTTAACAGCAAAAATAGTGCAGAAACAGAGGAGCAGATCCTCAGCAGATGTCCATGGATGTAGCTGGGATGTCCCCAAATTACAGCAGCTGAGTCTCAGGGTCTGCTGTGCTCCGAGAGATAAATCACCCTGCACTGACCTCCTGGATTCAATCTCAACACGGGACCATCTGCGCTCATCCCTGGGGCCACAGCAAGTGCAGGGAGATCTGTCACTGAAGGCGGTCAGATTCAGGACCATCCAACACAGGGTGCTGAACAAAACCTGGAGCTGAACGTAGGAATTACATAAATCAGCTAATTATTCCTCTCACTTGGCCCTCTGTGCATAGTTTAGTGTCTGAGTTGGGGGTTTTTGCTTTTCTCAAAAGCAGCTGGAGAGGGGATGTTGAACATAGTGTGTTATGGCTCCTAATGGTATTAAAGAAAAACATCTCGGGTGCTGGTTGGCATGTTTTTATTGTATGTGAGGGTACAACGAGTGCCAGATTTGAAGCAGGGAAGACATTTTCCTTCAGATTAGATTAACAGGAGTTGTTAGGGGAGTGAAGCAGGGAAACGAGGAGTTGGGGGACAGTGGGAGCACTGGAGAGAATCTCTCTCTCGGAGTTAATTTGGCATTTTCACTGAACAACTCCCCCCTGTAGAAGACCAGAGCCCTTGGTGATTCTTTTTCTCTCTTCCTTTGGTGTTACTATTTGTGGCTTTATTTATTTGTACTAAAAGCCTTAAGCTCATTATGGCATTCTTGTGAAGTGTTTTGTGGCTTGTGTTGAGTGAGTGTGTGCAGAGCAGTTGTTCCCTGGACTTTTGGATTAATGTTTGTCATATGATTGCCTGTAATTTCATGACCTCTGTGGCTGAAGTGAGCCCTGTGGGTTTTTTTATATATGTGCAATTTAGCTTTTAATTAAGGCCTTGTCACCCAGGGAGTTGCAGCTTGGTTGGCTCTCATGCCCCAAGGTTTTCCTGTCTTGATACTGAAGCAAGGTAGCCCATATTTGGAAATGCTCAGCTCATTTCTCTCATTTCAGTTTTCCAAGCTGTTTGAATTAATCTTCAGTCTTCTTTTCCAATGTTTACTGAAGAACAGCAGTTTTTTTTAACACTTCCTTGTATCACACAGTGTGATCAGCCCAGCTCAGACAATGCACATTCATGCTGGAGTCTGTTGCTCATTTATAAGTCTACAAACTACTAATGAAGTGCAGATGCACTGAAGAAGATCCACCCTCCACAGATGAACTCTGAATTGGGATACACCGAGGACCTCTGCCATGCAATTTGCAGAAGTAGGTTACAGACATCAGGAGGACAGTAGTTTTACTTTTATTTTCCTATTTATTCTTTTTATTTTTCCTTGCTAAATGGCTTATCATGTCCCTGTGATTAGCTTTTAAAATACCTATTATCCGTGGGCATGAGTTCTGCCTTTTTGCAGGAAAGTGCATGGTCTCTGCAGGTGTGGTTTTTGGGTGCTCAGGCTGCATCATGTGCAGAGGATCTGTTTCCAGAGTTAACTTCCTTTTCATGCACTATCTCTCATCTGTCTCTAGGATACCCAAAGAATTTGTGAGCTTTGACAGGCACCTGGCTGCAGATTAATTCCAGATGACCAGAGCAGATAGGTACCAGACTTTCATCCTGCCCTTTTCCCTCTTCTTTCTGCTGCTCTCTAAATCAGGAAGGTACTTGATAGCAAGTTCCCAAGATGCCACCACCCTCAGCTCTCTTACTGAAGTAACATAAAGATTACTATTAGCAGGTTTTCACACATCTGTTTTGAAGTCATTTAGCATAAGGGCAGCTCAAGCTGAATTTTATAGCTTTGGTTTGGGATGTAATTCTGGATAGTCACATGCCATCTCTATGAAAAAGTAATAGAGGTGCCTCACGCATGCAGATTTCAGAACTAGTCCAAATTATGACAACCAGAAGGTGTTGAAATGTTTGTAGCAAATGCTTTTATTGATAAAATGCACATTTGTAAAATCAGGATCTAGATCTGACCTCAGATTTGGTGCTTTTTACAATTTTCTTCTGTGTTAGGTGGCCTCCAGCATTTCCATCCTGGTCCAGTTGTAATGGTTTAGTATCTTGTTCTTAGAGAGTGCTTCTTACTGACTCCTGTGTTTTAAAGTTGTTGATTTCTGTGTCTTGTTTTTCTAAGCTCAGTAGTGAGATGCTGACCTTGGTGCTACACTAACCTAATAATCTTTAGAAACATTCTGGGGTGTTTAATATTCACACAGTGGCCAAACTCTGAATTCAGTCAGTTGTAATCATCACACTGGAGCACGGTCAAGATGCAAAGTTTGGCCTGGACCCTGTGGCCATCTGGTTGCAGGGAAACCAGCTGCCTCTTGAGCTAAAAATGCCCTTCATCCATCATGATAAATCCCCTTTTCTACCAAAGAATCTTCATAGCCACTCCCTGCTTGTAAATGGCCATACTCTTCAAATGGGTTTGTTGATGGTAGTTCAGGTTTCGTGTGGCCTCTTGGAGAAAACTCACACCAGATACCTTGGCAATAAGCAGGATTGGATTTGCCAGACCTTGCAGAAATCCATGACCAGGTACATGAACCTTGATGGTGTCACCTGGGAAGGCAGGTGCCTGTGAATCATTTCAGCCAAGGGGTCTAGAAAGGCACCTGTGAAGGGGCAGGACTCTCTCAAAGGAAAGGCATATTCAGAGCATTTTTAAAAGAGATTTTTGTGATAAAGGACAAGAGTCATGTCTCCTGACATTGACTTCTCTATCAGTTGCTAGTTGAGAAAAAGAGATGCTTGTGATGGAGGAATTACTCCCCACTAAGTTCAGATGCCTCAAGTAACTCAGATCATGATTTAGTCACTCATTTCTTTCCACTGATGCTAAAGGGAATCTAGACCACCAGCTCCACTGCAGACATCAACCCTGGAGACATTTAACATTCGTGAAGATGCAAATCTCAGCTGGTTTGCCTCTACCTCTGAGTTTGAATATGAGAAAAGAGAAGGCAGGCTAAAATCAAAGGCAGTTGGAGACATAAAACAGATGCAAAATGTCAAGAACGATAAAAACCATGAGGTGGGCCATGGTCCTGGGGAAGCCAAGTGCACTTATCTGAAAATGAAGCACCAAAACAAGAACGCTGCAGAGAAAAAGGCAAGGTTGGACCAGTGCAGGAAGATAAAAGTTTCCTTTTAACACTGAAAGTAACAGTTTCTAAAATCCACCTTCTCTGTCCCTCCCAAAATGTAAATGCTCATAGTTACCCCTGTGAAAATCTGGAGCAGTTTTGCGGTAGTAAGTAGCAGATTCTTGGCTACTGGAGCCTCAATGTGGCAGATGGGTTTTTTGGAAAATGCCACTTGCGCAGCCCAGCTGGTAACCACAGCTGAGATCTCCCTGTCGGAGATCTTAGAAGTCAACGGCTGCATCGGCTTTGATTTTACTGGAAACAGCGGCTGGGCTGCTGGAAATTGCACCCAGGTGTGAGGTGGAGAGGTCAGAATTGGCCAGTGGTTCCCTGGGTGATAACTGACCCATTTCAGGCAATTCAGGCAATTCCCTGTGTTTACCACAAGAATTGTCTGCATTAACTGTGACATTGCTGGAACCTTTGGCAAATAATTTCTGCCTTTTTAGGTGAGATAATACAAAATTCTCCTCCCCTGGGTCTGAATGATGTTTAGGTCCATTTTGCCTAGGTGTTGGGCACCCCTTTCTGGCACTGCCCAAGGCCCATTGCTTTGGAAAGGCCGATCTGCCACCACCCTGCTGCTAAACCAAGTCAGAAGCAGGAGTTTTCCACCCGCCAGCAGCAGAAGTTGGCATTTAAAACAGTTCCCTTCTGAATCACGCGAGAAACTTGGAATATTAAACAATTGTTTTGAATAAAGGGATAGTGAATTGTTTTGTCTCACATGTGGCAAAATGAAAAGCAGACAGCAGCTTCCCTCAAAAATAAACAATGCAGCATAGGGGAACTCTGCTGGGGCTGTTCTTGTGTAAATTCTCATGGTCCCAGAAAACTTGGAAGCTGTGCTATTTTCAGATGGAGGGGGAGAAAGTGTGTGGCAAATCTGACCAGTTGCACTAGCTTCTGACTCAGAAACATCGGCTGGGTTTTGACTTTATCTCTGCTGGAAGTTTGGTGTTGTTTGTACTCGGATTTTTTTCTTTCACCAGATCTCCCCGAACCGAACAATAAATGAAGGGACCTCCGAAGTGTTTTCAGTGTCACCTGCAAACTGGATTTTGTATTTTAACTTTTCTCGAGATCAAGAAAGCACAGATTTCTTGGTACCATCTGATCTGACTGCTATTTAACCCTCCTTTTCCAATAGTTTCTGTGTCCTCAAACTTTGTCTCTAAAACTTAGTTTTTGTGCCCATGCCATATGCACACCCACCTGGATGTGTTATGTGCTATGTTATGTTTTATGCTGTGCTAAGTGCTGTGCACACACACCTAACCATGATGTGTTATGAGTAGAGATAGCTGTGGATTTTCCATCCTGTCATTTTCCAACTGAAAAAGTACATTCAAAACATCATGTTTTGCTGTTGAAAAATAGAAATCCTTTCCCGCTGGATGTACAGCCCCCAAATAAAGACAGTATTGGGAAGAGTGAAATTAAATATTTCATTTCAGGATAGTTTGATTGTAATTAGGGTTCTTACAATGTTTCAACTAATTGTTTTCTTTTTTATCATTTCAGCCAAGTGTTGAATTGCTTTTGCCAGTGGTGAAACAAGAGAATGTGAGAGCACTGGTTCAGTCCTGAACCTTCTCATGGAAGATGACCTCCTCCTCCACGTGGTGTGCAGTGGTCACAGCACTGTTACAAGGGATGGGAAGTAGCACTGGGCCGAAGCCACAGGCCTATGGAAAAAGGTAAAACTCCTGATTCAAGGCTAGGATTTGATGTTTTACACCATTGCCAGAGAAAGAGGCAACGCTGGGCTGCTCCTGAAGGTTTGAGTCCAGGACATGCTTCCCACTGCCTGCGGAAGTACTGGAGGAGGTCTTTGGTTTGCCAAAATAGCCTTTGTGAGTGTTTCTATGGAGAGGAGAGGTTGCAGTGTCCTTCCTATTGTAATTTCTGCTTCAGAACAGACCAAAGAAGGACTCTGCTGTGACTTTGGAGCCAATGGGACAGCGTCAGTAGAAGGGATGGAGTCAAGCTCATGAGGTTGTTTGGTGTGTGGCTGGTCTCAGTTTATATTGATCTCTATAAACAAGCAAGGCAAGTATTTGTTCTTTTAATATGTAATTATAGAAATCATTGCTATCCAGTCAGCAATTAGAGATGGACAGTACTGGTGATTCTGCTTTGCTTTTGGAATCCTAAAACACTTTTAAACACAAAGTGATCATGCTTCTACCTGTAGGAGCTCACAGTCATCCTCTGACCAGTTCTCTCCTTGTGTCTCTAAAAAGGATTAGTGGTTTGTCCTTTCTGTGTCCTCGGTCATTTCCTTTGCAGCAGCCCAGACGTGCAGGTGATTCCTGCTCACAAGACTCCAAGTGCAAAATGCTGTGGCCAGGAGGGAGGGAAGAAGACGTAACTTTGGCTGTACTTTAGTCAGTCTGATGAGAGCGACACCAGAAGACAACAATGCAGAAAGCTGGAGTGAACTCTCCATTTGTGCAACTTTAAAAAAGTTAAATACAACTCACTTGTATTCAGGGGTTTGCTCACATGACATATGTGCTGGGAATTAGATCTATCCAATGAGCGTAAACAGTTTTAAAACCATTTTTTAGCAAAGCTGCATTTTCTAAGACATGTCACCCTATGAATTTCACTGGAGAGGTTCTTCAAAGCTTAAGTCATAGAACTGTGAGTAAAACTTAGTCCTGAAAATCAAGAAATGTGTTCTTCCAGCTCTGTGGTGATTTTGCTACATGACCATGAATAAGTAACGTCTTCACACCTTAGTCTTTCATCTGGCTTCAAAGACCTCTGGCCCAGCTAAGTGAGCAGCAAACCTGCCAGAGTTCAAGAAGCACTTGGACAACACTCTCAGGCACATAGTGTGATATTTTTGGGGCTGTCCTAGGCAGGATCAGGAGTTGGACTCAATGATTCTTGTAGGACCCTTCCAATTTGGGATATTCTATGATTCTAACCTGCGCCAGCCAAGGTGTGAGGGTCAAAGCTCATGCCCTCCACAATGAACACAGACTGAATGGCAAGACACTATCATAGAATATTAAACTCCTTTCTTACCCTTATTTTATGAGATTTAGATGCTGTACACTAGCCAAGGCAAGAGTTATTTAGATCATTTAATTTTCACAAAGGAGATTATGTTACTGGTTTGGAAGAGAGGGATGTCTGTTTTGTTGTGGGGATTTTTTCTTATAAATAATTTTCTTTTTGTATCTAGGCATGCTGGAAAAGGAAAATTTTCTATTCTATAACTACAGCTTTAGCTATGATCTAGATATGTCCTCTGAAAATTGCCTCAGCTTCCGAATTTATTACAGGGAAAACATAACATTACAGCTGTTTTGCAGTATTTAAAGGGCAGAAGCACCTAAGCTATTGCTCCCCTGACTTCTGTTTCCAGTGAGTGAAAAATATCTTACAGACGGAATATTGCTGATCTCCAAACACAGTGCAGAATTGTTGTTTGATTCCTATTCTCTAACAGGGATGCACCAAAAATAGAAACAGCTGCATCTTTCAATTGGGTGAAATTTGAATAATGTTGCTGTGCTGGAAATAAAATGGAAAAGCCATGTGGAGTGAGGATTTGATCTGGTAGGTGCAAATGAGACCAAATTTCAGTATTCTGTAGCATATATAATTCTAGGTTTTCCATAATCCAAAACTCAAGAACATTTAAATCTGGGGTTCTAATTTCTTCTTATAAAGTCAGCAGCATCTACACAAAGGTTTACCTTACACTGCTGAAGGAATATTCTCACCTGCAGATGCTGTTGATGGACAGATGTAGCAGACCAGGGATTGCCAGATGATCGCAATGAGACCAAGAAAGTAAGACAGCTGTTTTTCTTCCTTAAGCCTGTTCATTTGAATTATTTTACAGGTTTTAATACACTTATTGAAATGAATAGATTTTTTTCAAGAGTTACAGTATTAAAGTGCCAGCCATTCAAGAACACCTGCAAGCTATAAATCTTTCTTATATAGAAATATAAGGAAAGTAGCCCCCAAAACCAGGACCCTCTATTGTCCTTGCCTTTAAGACTGAACCAGCAGGTGCTACTTCACATGGGTGTTGGACCAGCTACAGGTCCCTGGCATGCAGCAAAGCTGTTATTTAGTATACAAATTCTTCTCAAACAGCCGAGCTGAAAGCAATTTCTGTTCAGGAAATGTATAAACCGAGTGGTTTTGGTCTTGCAGAACCTAAGTATCTTCAAAGACCCAGGTCCTGGTGTAGGACTGATTGCTGTGATCACCCAGCTCCATAGGACACAACAGACAGGGAAACAGGGTTTCAGTCCTATTGCAGCACTGTGCCAGAGCGAGTTTGTTTCTCCAGGTCCATCTAGGACTGTTTGGAAGGCTTTGGAGGATCCTTCTCACTTGGTCTGTTGTCAACCCATGGGATCACACCTGTGTTGCTCCCACCCTTCTGTTCCTCTCAGTTCCTAGGGGTCCCCAAGGCCTTCCAAGGGCTGTCCCTCTGTGACATTTACATCCTTTACATACTTGGGCTAATTTGTCATGTCCCTCAGTTTACTCATTGCATGGTGATGCATATTTACTAATTCTAACATTTCCTCGTTAGTCATTCCCTCCAGGCCCATTAATCACTATAAATTCCCAAACGAGAGGCTGCAGTACATCGTTCCTTCCAACAGACAGCTGACACGTAGTAATTAGGCAGCTGAACATAAAAATAATGAGGCTGAGGCTCCCGCAGATCTCCTTCCCCCTCTCGGCACCTCGGGGGCAGCCTCTCTGCAGCCACCACTGCACAAGCTGCTCCCCAACACGGATGTGCCTGTTTCCCCTTCCTTATGCCCAAAACCTGCTCTCTGATCCATTGAAGAGGTACATGAGCATTTAGCTTCGTGACTTCTGGCGGTATTTTTCCATGCATCACATCAGTACATACACTGAATTATTTAATCTCTCTGGCTCCCCTGTTTCCCCGTCATGTGGGGACTGGTCCAGCTCCTGTTGTTCATCTCTACCTGCTGCTCCAGAAAATCTTCGTGCCAAGCTGCCCTGCCAGTTTGCCACAGCCTCTCTAACTCAGAGCACACTCTTGGAAATAAATGCATCTTTTCACAATGTCTTTACTCCCTGAAACAAATAGCATAATTCAGGCAGGGGTTCGACTACCATGTGCAAGGCAGAAATAGTCTGAGAGAGCAAAAGGCTCTTTGTGTCCAGCCTAATTTCCCTATTTTGTATTCTCCCTCCTCTGCACAGTTAGGGAGCAGTTCTGCAGGCTTTTTTCCTTTTTTTTTTTTTCTTTATGTGTGTGTATGTGTTGTGATCACTTTTGTTTGCCACAGAAATACCTTGGAAACGGAGTGCTCAGGGAGAAGGACACAGCACCATCCACTCCAAATTACACCGTAGAGTCCAGCACCACCGGCCAAACTGGAGTTAATGGGAATTAGGAAGAAACTTCCCCTGCAGCTCTTTTTTCCACCTCCTGCTCCTTTCTGAAGCAATGTGTCTTGGCTGCATTTGGCTTAAAAAGACCCTTGATCTGCTTTGTTTATGGTAATTTCTTTATTCCTGTGAGAGAGAGAGGGAAGGCAGCACCGAACTGATATTGTTCTGGGACTGCAGATGGGCAGATGGTTTGAAAAAACGATTGCAAGATTTCACTTGCACTCTGGGCCTGTCTTTCACATTTGGGTGCAAAGACCAAGTTTTGTCTTCTGTCACAGGGAGCCTAATTTAGACTGCCTAAAACTTGAAATCAGTTTGAAGACAAATCCCCAAGGTCAATGACTCCACAGATTTGGAGGTTAAGGAATTGAGGTTAAGAACTGACAAACGAGGATGCCGAGGCAAGATTATGGAAATGAGGATCTGTAGCAAATTCTCTCTTGTTTCCCCCTTGTAACCTCCTAATGACATTAGTGCCTGTCTTTGACAGTCCTTTCTCAAAGGGGAACTTACTTGAGCGCTAAAGACGCTTTTATGAGTCCCAGAGACTCATAAAAACAAACACAGGAAAACATGTGGGCAAATCTGCTAAGACCCAGATATGGGACACAGTCCTTAAAAGCCCTGCACAGACTTAAAAGAAATGACCTGAAATAAGGGAGAAAGCAAAACACCAGTTGGCAAGTGGGTCCCCTCCCCCGTATCCCTACCCCAGATCCTGAGCTGAAAACAAACATCCTTTTTTACGTCCACGTGCTGAATGCACTCAGTTAAAAATTCAATCCTTGCATGTCCCCAGTGAGCTGGAGCACTTCTACTGTCCCTTCTTGCAAATGCAAAGCTGCGATTCCGAGGGATTAAAGCCAAGGTCATAAAACGGCCCCTATTAACACTGTCTGTGCAGCCCAAACCACCCATCTCCCGAGTCCTTGGAGTAAGTTAGCATTTTGTGTAATGACTTTTTGTTGTTGCTTATCCTCCTCACTGCTCAGAGGTCGCTCAACTCATTTACTTTAGAGAGAGTTTTGGGACACCTGGTCTATGGTTTGAAAAAAATTTTCTGTAAGTATCTCACCCATCTTCACCAAGGTACATTGTGTGCAACATGGGCTGGATTTATTTCTCCAGGTGGTGTTTCTTTGACTAAAACACAAGACCCACATTACCCTACAAGGCTGTGTCTCATCCCATGCATTGCTTGGTTGCTGCAAGTGTAGCACCAGACCTTTCCTCCCTCTTTTTCTCTTGATCTTCCCCACTGTAATTACTCAGAGAGCTGACTAAGAACAGCTGGATGGATAGGAGGCATTTAATGGGGATGCCTTTACTTACTTCTCCATCAAGTTGGTGAACTGAGGCATGGTGCTCACCCCACCGCTTCTTGTCTGTAGGACTTTTCTAAGAGTGCTAGTGAACTTAGGCCCATTTCTTTCCTGTGATTAGATGACAGAAAGCAAGGTGAACTTGCTGCTTTTCTTTTAATATATGAGCCAGTGATGTTTAATGAAAAGCTGAAAGATAATTTTTAACCGTAAAGTGAATAAGATACAGCCTTAAAGGGCAGCAAAATGCCCATGTGGATGGAGGCATTAAGTATAATAAATAATGTACATAGCTGTTTGAGAAGCACCTTATTCACCTGTCTAAAAGACCTGCTATCCTATTGATCTCAGATATATGAATTTATGGCCTTGTTATGAATTTTCTGATGCCTCAGCTCCCTAACATTGAAACAGTCATTCAAAATAGCTATAGCTTTACAAATAGATTATTTTTTTTCTCAGAAATAGAGTTTTTCCATCTGTTTGTTCCATTTTCCCATCTGTTCCTCCAGCCTCATAGTCTTGTTCAACCTGTTTACAAAGACTGCCTTTAAGTGAATATATATTTTTTATTTTTTTATTATTTTTTTTTTTGCATTCCAGGACAATTGTTTCTTTCACAGTGGTTTGATTTGTTCTTAAACTGCCTCTTAGTAATATCAGGAGCTGGACTGGATTTGCCTCTGTATTTGTCTGAGAGGCACAGCTATACGCCCTTCGAGAAGTGATCACTTCTGCTACAGAGAGAACACAAATTTGTGCCTCTCCAGGCCACCCAAAAAGTGATCTTTGATTTGTCAAAATAATCCTTTAAGCAGAGGAATTGAGAGCTTGGAAGATATCCAAAAATGTGTTAATCTACACTTTTTAAATTTCTCTTTTTATGTTAGGAGAGGGGAACTAATAATAAGCTTGTAAATCATGTGGTTAAGTTTAAAGAAAAATGCTTTAGGAAAGTTTTCTGACCTTCTGCAAGACATTTTGTTTTTATTCCTTCTGTCTCCACAAAACTTTTGCCTTCTACTGTTTGCCAGCAGGACTGGAAAAATTCTACTGGTCCTGTCATCGCAAGGGATGATTGTGGAGTTGTTTTATTGTTACCCTTCTTCTTCTGGCAGGATGAGATCAGACCCTCCATTTAGCTGAAGACAAGGCATCTTCTTTTTCATCCCAGATGTGCTAGGCTACTTGTAAACATTGAGGGATTTTGTCTTGTTTAACATCGAATTCAACACTTTGCTGGGTGTTCATGAGCCTTTGAAGACTGCTGTGCTCCACCTTTGAGGTAAAAGGGCTAAACAAAACCTTTTGAGCAGGGGAGACCTCAATTCCTGGTTCTATGCAGGACAACTTCTCCAGGAGGACTAAGAGCAAGCACTAGCCTTCCAGACTAAATCTTCTTTTCGAGGTTTATCGGGAGTGTCTTGCTCAGACATGTGCATGTTGGGGAGGGGGGAGCAGCCTTTTGCAGCAGCCCCTCCTCTTGCTCTTGGTGGTGGTTTCATTTTAGGATAGTCTTCTGGCCACTAAGCAGAAATGAGCTATAAACTTACTTCCAAAGGCAGCTGTTTAGGCCATGGGATTTTAGGCACAAGAAGCCAGTCCTGCGTATTTTGTAGCAAGCTCAAGGCTTTAACTTCCAGCTCAGCATAGAAAGTTTATCCATTACCAACCTGTGTTGGTTTGGTTCCCTTTGTTCCAAGAAAACAAAGGCTCTGTGTTCACAGCTAAATTCCCCCATCCAAGCGTTTCCTGTAACAAAACAAAAGCCTGCTAAATAAGAACGTTTCTCCCTCTGGGAAACGATGCATTCCCCCACACTCATGGTATGCAACATTCCCTTAGTTCTCTGATTTTGTTACTTTTTACAGTTCAGTTTCCATACGCTGCTGCTCATGTGTGGTGCCAATGCTGCTAGTGATGAATTTCTTGCAGAGCTGACTTGAGCAATGTCTCTCTGTAGTAATCATTCTCTGTCTCCCTAGCTTTTAGCTGAGTACATAGTCTCCAAGACCTTTCACCAGGCATCCATCAGCAAGGAGTTCAAGCTAATCTAGACATTTCCCCGTTCCAGAGGCTGAGCAAATCACATGCCTATGCTGTAACTAATTATTTTTATTGGCTGATTGATTTTTAATGCATTTGTTTTACAGGTAAACAGATTTATCTTAGGAAAGTAAAGGTAATAATGATGCTGGGCCTTATTCATTGCCTTCCATCAGAGACTGAAAAGCTGAATGCTGAAATAGGTGTAATTTATCTATACAGTCTTTTCATTTTTGTAACTATGCAGTATGGGCACCTGGGATTGCTGGGCAAGATCGGGAAAGCCTGAAAAAATTGTGGAGCTTCCTAACAGACTCCATAAATGGATGACATTACCCATATGGTCTCCAACCCCAACTCCTCGTGAACCTCCCTTTTTACAATAGAACTTTTTCTAATTGTCAGATTCCCTGGAGAAGCCAGTTTCTGGTGCAAGGAGCCCCTCACACAGATTCCCACACTCAGACAACACAAGGGCATCAGCCATTTGTGATGTTCCACTCACCCTTCTGATCCAGGTGCAAATCTGAGCATGGATATCTTGCAGACATCTCAGCAACTGTTCAGGTAAGTGCAATGCTGTTTGTACAGTGCTTGAGTGCAAAAGCACTCAGAAATGTCTCAGAGCACACAACTCATGGATCAAGGAGATCTAAAAAGCAGTGCTTGACCCAAACTGCTTAAGACTGAAACACCAGAAGGGTGGATGGAAGAACAGGAAAGGACTGCTCACTGGTGCAATTTAGATGCAATCAGGGGATTGTAGTAAGGAAACAGGACCTGAACAGCCCTTTCAGACTTACAAATCAAAGAAAAGGAAGAAATTCACCAAGTTAAAATTCTTGGATGGACATGCCATATATGTACATGGTATGGTGAAGCCATGGGCAGAGAGCACTGTCAGGAGGATGTCCTCATCCATACCACTCCTGCATGGGTTTTGAACTTGTTTTCAAAGAAATGTGGGTCTTAAAAACAAAAGTCTATGGCTAGAGATATTCAGGAGTGACAGGCTGCCTTTAATTTAACAAGGCCAAACTTGGAAACCTAACCCAGTGTAAACCACCTGCACCACCAAAGTGCTCAGCAGTGTCCATATGTAACGAACCTGCTCAAGGTCTAAGTCGGGCTCCCCCATTCCTAAATTTTTCTGCTTTGGAAAGACCTTTCTTTTTCTTTCCACCACTTAGAGCAAAACAAAAAAAAAAAAAAAAAAAAAAAAAAAAAAAAAAAGAAGTGCGGCTTCCAGTGCAAATTTTACCGGCACCAGGTTTTCCTGCCTGCCCTCCCTGGGCTGGGAGAAGGAGGAAGACCTTTACCTGCTGCTCGGTGCCGGGCAGGGGGCACCACGAAGGAAACAGGACCCAGCCGTCTGGTGGCAGCTTTTTCGGCTGGATTTCGGCTTGCCTGCCGGGCTGGGGTTGCAGCTGGCTGGCCTGATCTCCTTCCCTCCCACCGGCTCTCACTGGGAGCAGAACATGCCTTCTCCCGCTGATTTCTGCTTGCCATATTGATTGCAGCAGGGTATAATGGAGACAAGTCAGGCAGAAAGCCAACCACCCTTGGGAATGATTAAAGAGCGAGCAGAAAAGGATAGAAGTGAAGGAAAACAGGCTGACACTTAGGACGTGGAGCAAATTATGCCCTTTTCCCCACCTCACCCCAGCGAGGTGCATGGGATGGTGCAGCAACACCTCTGTTTCAGCTCTGCTCAAAAGAAGCTTCATATCGACCCCCATGTACGCGGGAAACAAAATCCCCAGAACGTGTACAATATCCCTATTGTGCATGGATTTGCAGCCCGATTATTCAGAGCATAGCCAAGGAAAGGTAAGGCTATGACCCATTGTTTTCCTGCGATCAATTGAATACTGTCATTTGCATTTAAAACGCTCCGAATTCGCACTGTCAATATGCCAAACAGCTGCTCGGGCTTTTCAGCATTCCATGGTGACAATCACACTATCGTACATCATTGGCACCAGGATTTGCAATACTCTCAGTGTCAAAATTTTGTGGTTTTTTTTTTTTTTTAAAGAGGAAAAAAAAAAACCTCCCCTCCCCCCCAAAATACCCAAACCTGTGAAAAATCCACTTTTAAAATGATGGCATTGGATGCTGCTAAGCAGGCCCTCACAGATGCCAACATATCAAAATTCATCTCTTTTCTTCCTCTCCTACAATTAAAAGGTAGTTAAGAAAGAGGCTGTTCCTGATAGACCCACCTTCTGTTTTCTCCTTTGTATGCGTATTATTCATTAGCAGTCTAATAAGAGTTTCAAAATGCTCTGTGCCTCTGCCAGCAGGGCATATGTATGTAGACATGTGCTTGTGACAGATAAGTACATAAACAGCATATTGGCACCAGAAAGACATCTGTGCCTAGAAAAACGCTTGTGATATGTACATAAATGACATTTTAGCTCTAGTCAAGTCCTTGTGGCTTTGAGAGGAATATGTGACTGTACTCTTCTCTGTGAATACTGAAAAGGTGCGTCTTAGAAGGGAGAGTATTTCGGAGGTTTACGGAGAGCCGGAGGAAGGGCTTGGATCCGGGAAGCCGCCCCGTGCGAACAGCAGGGGTTGCAGCCCCGGCTGTGCCAGGTTGCGGCAGACGGTGGGAGAGTCTTGCCAGGGGGATGGTGGGCGGCTGCCGCCGGCAGTGCCTCGAGCTCGGCCCCCTTGGGGGGAAGCACCCGGCACCCCCAAATCTGACTCCATACGTCCGTCTGGGCTCTGCCGTGCGGCGCTGCCAAAGGCAATGCAGCTCCTGGACGGGAAGGGAGTGAAATCTTGGCCCACGGACCAAAAAGCCAAGGGCTATCCGGGGTCCGAGAGTACAGGGAGAGCTCCCTGCAGCACTTTCTGCTACCGACATTTCACTGGCTGGCTGACAAGTTTGAGTGCAATCCCTTCACTATGGCAGAGAAGGGACATTTTGGCCCGTTACAGGAGGGCACTGAGCATCCCATCTTCTAAGATCCTTCCCAGATGGCAAAATATGACATTTTGTAGGTCTCTTCACACTGCTCCTACTGCCTCACTTTACCTATTCCTGGTGACACCTCTCTGCCTTATAGCTCTAATGAGCGCTGGAAATGTTGTTGTGGCCAGGAGGATGCAGGTGAGCGGTCTGTGGTCCCAGGAAAACCTAGAGAACATTTATATCTTGTCTGAGTGAAAAAGTAGAGTGAAGATGCAAAATTGGAGGCACTTTAGTATTCACCACACATGCACAGTAGCAAAAAATGGACTTGGCTTCCTGATTCCAGGGTTTGGAGTCAAAGTCCAAGATATATTTGAGCCTTGAGCATTCATGGGAGCCCTTTTGTCCCAGTGAAATCACCACAAACAGGGAACTTAAACTTAGGAAGGGAGTTCAACCATGTCTTTCCTGAGCTTGCTCCAGGAGGTTTGGGTGCCCCAGCACTCTCCATTCCTGGCTTTCTGAAATTACAAATCTGTAGATTTCATTTGATCCAGCAAAGTAAATCCTAAAAGGAAATGAGTGTCTAAAGCTGTCATTGTCTCCAGGTTCATGAAGACTCACCTGTGCTGGATCATGAAACAGCAGCTGCAGCTCTGTGAAAACCTTCTGGGACATGGCCTTAAGACACACATCAGGGTGGTCACTGCTGTTTATCAGCTTGTCCGTGGTGAAAATGGCCCTACTCCTTTGGGTCTGGCATAAAGAGGGAAGAAACAGCAAAATATTCCTTGCTGTAAATCAGGATGGGTCCTTGGACTTTGCTGGAGCCTGTTTGTTGACATGACCTGGGTGAGGGGGTCCCTGGGTGGGTGGGGGTATCATACCTCAAACATGATGGATGGAACAACAGTGGTGGATGAGCTGTTAACTTGTCTGGAAAAAAGTGTTTTGGGGGAAAATTGTCTACAGTCATTCTCATTTTGCATGTGATTTTTCCTACATATGTTTCTAATCATTAAGAATTTCTGTAGCTTAAATAATGCTCTAAAAGTACGGTAACTGTTGGACTACATTCTGTTGTAACCTTATTGAATTTCACTTCTCTGGAAAAAATAATGGGATACTATATCTTGAAAAACAAATGGTAATTGCATTTTTAACAGAATGTTTCTCTTTGTGTTTCAAAACCTTCTGCACACAGTTAGACATCTAGCCAGAGAAGAAGGTACAAAGCATATGGGCCAATTTCTGTCTGTTGGCTGTTCAAAATGCCTTAATATTCAGGCAGTGATGTGTGCGTGTCCATGCAATATGGCACAATTTATCTACATGGTATCCATGAGCTCAGGTGAGGTGGTCAAAAGTTGTGTACTGGGGTGAGAAGAGGTATTCAAGGAGAAATTGGGGGAAGGTGTGTTTCCATCCTGTTGTGGATCAACATCCTCACATCAATTCGAATTTTGCTTATCTGGATCAGAGAAGACTGATATTCCTGTGTTTGTGATGCTGACCAGCTGTTCATCTTTCAGATGAACAAGATCTTGATAAGGCTCTTATCAAGACTGCAAATATCAAAGTTGTCCAACATCTTTGCACTGCCCATGTGCTGCAGTGACATGACTTCCCTCAGTGCCTTGGGCATTTGCACATCACCATGTGCTGAGAACTGAGCTGCTTAAAGCCTGGGACCCAAAATAGCATCGTTGCAACAGTTTGGAAATATGCTGATGTTATTGTCTGCCGAGGTTAGAGGAACCCTTCTAATACTGGAATGCTCTTCCTTAATTTTTCATAAATCTGGCACGTTAAGAACTTTGTGAAGGGATGGATTTGGACATGTGAAGCTTCAAGGCAAAGGAATAGGCTTGAGGTTTCTGACTGACAAGACACATGTGAGTACATGCAAAATGTGCTCCTCCTGCTAAAAATAACATTTCTCCTGTCAACCACGATGCATCCACCCCCACAACACCACCCAGAAGAACACATTAACACCTTGGCTTTGCACGTAGCCCGATTCACAGCAGCCACAAGTGGTAGAGGGATCTGCACTCTGTGTGCATGCTGACAAATCATATGGCATAGCGAGGAACAGAGGAGTGAAACTGGGCTAGCAGAAGTTGACGCCTTATCATCACAGTCCCTCTGAGCATGCTGTAGGCTGACACCTCCACCAACCGAGTCATCTCCTCGATGCCAGGATGAAGAGCACGAGCCTGCTATCCTGATTTAGCCTCTGGTAAGAGAGGCTTGGCTTGCCACATTGAGGAGGTTGGAATACGAGGGTTGGTGCATGGGCATGAGGAGAAGCAAAGCATGCCCAACCACTGGTGCTCACAGCTGTGCTGTGGTGACATGTAAAATATGCTATATAGACAAGTGATGTGAGATGTTCATCCCATTACTGCTCCCCATTTGCTGCCTGATCCGATGTGGGAACCTGTAAATAATATTTCAAAGTGAGAAGTCATGGGCTACAGATGGGTATTGCTCTTAAAAAGAACTCCTGCAATAGCTAAAGTGCAGGTCTGTCATACAGCCTGTGTGTGCTTCTAAGGTAATGAAAGACATGAAGAGCAAAGCTTTTAAAAGTGGTGAAAGACTAGACAATACCAACATTTATGCCTAATTATTATTTCCTGTGAACATCTACTTTTTACCCTGAAAAATTAAAGCATTCTTTAAAGCTAAAGACACAGCATCCCTGCCCATGGAAGGGAAGCTGAAGATTATGTTCCCTTCCAACTCAAACCATTCTAGGATTCTATGACAATAAAAATTTACCATCCTTCTGAATTTCTCACCATAACTTCTAGGGAAATAATTTGAAAACTTGTTATTGACAGTTTTGCTTCGGTGTAAATTTAGATTGTTTGCAAAGTCAACTTCTTAAAAGGAAAATTAAAAAAAAAAATGCTGGAAACAAGTTGCAGCTAAAATATCATCTGGTGACATGAGATTGATTCCCAGTCATAGAGTTCACTGTCAGTGCACTGCAGCCTTCCCCCAGGACAGCGTGAAGATTAATTCAAAGGAGATTTTCAGAAAAACCCAGGAGATTTAAATGCATAAGTTCCAATCTCATGGCAAGCACATGAGCCTATGTTCTCACTCTCGAAATTAAGCTCCTTTAGCTCTCCTTTAAGTGGCTGGGAGAGCCCTGGGCTCCTGCAGTGTTTCCCTTGTCTGAACCTCATCTGACGGCTCTGGCAAAGCTGGGAAGGCTTTGGTGGACACTGAAGGCATCCAGCCCTTTGCAGATGGTGCTTAGCACTTAACAGGATCAGCCCCTCAGTGACTTGTGTGGTGTCCATCACCTCAGATGCCTCATCATTTCTGAAGCTATGCAACGCCCCCCATATGTAATTAGCCAAGTAAGCTGCTTTCACCTCACCTCAAATGTTTGCCATGCCGATAATCCCAGCTAGGTGTCTGTATAAAGGATCTCCCTGTTCAGGGCAAAAGGGAGGAATGCTCTTCTACAAGAAAATTAGGGAGTTGACAGAGAGGTAAAGCTAAAGGTTTGGAAGATTGCTTTTGTTTGGCCAAATGTTTTCAGGCTTTGGGGTTGTTTTTCCAGTGTTTAAAGTTAGTTATTTCGTGGAGATCTGGCAGCAACTGTACATGGGGAAGCAGCTCTCCCATGACAAGTCCTGTCCCCAGTAAGCTATCAGTATCGGAGCTTGTTTTGTTTCCTTTCCAGTCCTTTCTCACTCCTGTTTTAGCAAATGTAACACCAGAACCACATCCCTTCCTGGGATGAAAACCTGCGAGTGCATCGGCCAAGATGGAGCTTCAGTTTTGGCCTGATTTGGTTTCTCTCTTGGAGAAGTTGAATGGCCAGATGCTCTTGGTGTTTTTGGTCTTGTTTCTTTTGATTATTGACTTTGTGAGAAAGACACGACCCAGGAATTTCCCTCCAGGGCCACAGCTCTTTCCTCTCGTGGGAACCTTTGTGGATTTTAAGCAGCCCCTCCATCTTGCACTGCAGAAGGTAAGACCTCCATGGGCATTTCTCCTACTAAAAATATCTTACTTCTTCCATGACTTTTGGCACCAAACTTTGAAGCAGCAAGGGCAGCCTCTGAAGAACTAGCTATATAATAACCATATATGATAGATGGCCCTTCTTGATTTCATCTCCTACTATGTCCTCGTCTTTCATGGAAATAAGAAGTTCAATAGGAAAGAAACCCATAATGGTGGAAGACTTACATGTTCCTCCTCCTTCTTCCCATCTGCCCATGATCATTTTCTGCTGGAGCCCAGGAAGGGCTCTGAAGGGCTGGGCCAGGCTGGGGGACAGATGGCAAGTGCTGTGTGAGAAATGAACTGTTTGGACAGTGAAGACAACCTCTGGAAATGGTCTTGTCATTGTCCTTGCTCAGAGGCCAATGATTTACCCCATTACAGCTGAAAGAAACATTTACGATCCTAAGTTAACCAACCCTGAGGCTTCTTCTGTGTTGCAGAAAGAGGCAGTGATTGCTCTAGAAAGGTTTTCAGAGCTTTGTCTTCCATCAAAGCCAACAAAAGAGAGATATTTATGCATGCTGAGTATGCCTCTCTGAAAAGGAGAAAGAAGTTCTGACTTGCCTGGTTGCAAATATTCTTTCTGGTGACTATTTTTCTCCTGCTTTTACACAGCAGGCTGACACCAGTTTATCTACCCTGATTTTTCACAGGTCACTAGCATGGGTGTCTCTTAAGGGAACATTTGGGAAGGCTGAGGCAGCAAACTCAAAATGTTTTGTCAATACACACAATTATTATTAAGAAAATGAATCCCATTCATTTACACACACACAACGACTGACACACTCATTTGATCCCAGGCTGGTTTAACAAGTCACCACAGCACTTCAGGGTGACAGTGTTTGTCTTTCCATGTAGACTCATATAAGAAGAGGATGAGCTTCTTGCCAGACAGGACATGATTGCCTTTTGCTCTTGTACATCAGGGAAGAGACACCAAAATCCATGAAAGGAAAAGGTCTATAATTTGGTCATAAATGCATTCAGGCTTAAAATTTGAAGTACATTTCTAGCCATAAGCAGTTGGAGCCCTCTTCTAAACGGGATAACTGGAGAAGAAATCACACTACTTTAGAAACCAAGTCAATGAAAGGCGTAAATTTCTTGTGCTTTGCCCTCAGCAGGAAGAGCCTGAGACTGCTGACCCAGGTGGTGCCTCCACCTTTTGTACTCTTTCTGTGAAGAAGAGCGATGGAGCAGATGCCCATCAGTTACAAAGCAAGTCATGTCCTTGCTACAAGTCAAATTGATGTAAACACCTGTTAAAACCCAGGTTACACCTGAGTGTAAACCATCTCTCCCACACTACAGCTCTCCAGCCCTTTTTTTGACTTTTCCAACCTTCACTGAATACTTCAGATTGGATGGGACCTGTGGGCTTGGGTTTGGGTTTTTCTTAAATCCCCTCACCTAAAGCAGGATTAAATTCAAAGTTAGATCCCCTTCTTCCAGGTCTTGTCCAGACGGGTTTTGAAAATCCCCACCTTGTTGATCTCAGAGGGCAATGAACTCTCTTTCAGCTCACTGGTCGTTATGGGAACATCTTCAGTGTGCAGTTTGGAAGTCTGACTTTTGTGGTGGTCAACGGGTACCAGATGGTGAGAGAAGCTCTTGTCCACCAGGCTGAAATATTTGCTGATCGACCAAATATTCCACTCCTCCAAGAAATATTTAGAGGCTTTGGTAAGCACAGCTACCAGAATCCAGGGACAAATCTTTCATCTATTTGGAATGATAACAGAGTGAAAGAAACAGGTTGAATTCAACGCTTGTGAACAGCATTTGTAAAAGCTTGCACAGGGAAAGGCAAAAATTGAATTCAGAATAATAATCTCACAGAGGTGTGTTTTAATCTCTCTGAGATTTATGGATGATGATGGGATCAAAGCCAGATCTTGATGGAAGAGGAGAAATAAAATCAAGCTGCCCAGCAATCGATACATTTGGAGCGTTTTCCCCTTGGTTTTCATTTTTGCTTTACTTTTTCTCCCTCGGCTGCATAGAGCTCCAGAGATGGGATATGGTGCTCCTGCCTGCAGCTCTGCCAGCAGTGTGATAGTGCTCATAGTATTTTGGCTTACACCTTTTTTTCCCACGCAAAGTGACAAAGTAGCAGATTAAAGCAAATCTATAAAGCTAAAGATCTTTAGCATAAGCCAATTACTCTTGAATGTTAATTCCCCGGCAAAGCCAGAGTTTTTCCACATCTATGAGCTTTGTTTGCTTTGGTTTGGGATTTTTGTTCACGATGAATGGCCCTTTCTGAGTTCTAACACTCATACATGACCCAGAGAGTGGAGGTTTTTCACTTGTTTTTTCCACCTACAGGGCTCATATCATCAAATGGGCACATATGGAGGCAACAGAGGAAGTTTGCTTTGGCAACACTGAAAAGCCTTGCTGTAAATTTTGAGGAGAAAGTGCAAGAGGAGAGCCGGTACCTCGTGGAGACGATCGAGGAGGAGAAAGGTAGGGGGGTTAATGTAGAGCTTCCAGCTAAAAGAATGATGAGAAGTAAAACTCTTACCCCAGCACAGTTCCTAACATGCAAAACATTTTTTCAAGAGCTCAAATCTCTATCTTACACTTCCAGACTGTGCCTTTGAGTTACTTTAGACCCCAGGCCTCCTATTTTAGTTCTTCCTTGTTAATATTAAGCCAATATGTACTATGTGGTTATTAATACGTTCATGTTTATATGGCTAAGAAAGTCTCTCCTTTATTCTGTGAAGGAATAAATGCAGCTCTCCTGCTATCAGGCACTTCCACTCAGAGGCTTAGTTAACCTCTGCTTGTCATTGGTTTTGCAAAGTATTTTAAAACTTGTTTAGTCAGGCTTTCCTTTTGTATCGCACACAGATGAAGTGTGTGCCTTGCTCTTTTATGGTCCAGCTTTTAAAAACTGCCAGAGGGATATTAGTAAGAATAATTTGTATGTTGGTACATGGGTGATGTTGCACTTCAGCTTTAAATAGAAGCAGATGGGGTTGAGCTAATTCTAAAGAGCTATATATAGTAAACAAGAAAGATCTAAATAGGAATTGTGAAATTATATACTAAACTTTCTCCATTTTAATTGCTGTAGCACTGAATAGGCCAAATACTCCATGTTGCCAATTGATTATAGTCCTTTATAGTCCTAATCAATAAACTAATTAAGCTGCTGGTTTGGGCCTTTCTTCCCATTAGTAATGACAAACAGTGATCATGTCCATCACTCTGATATCTGAGCACCAGCCCGGTTTAATTACTTTCTTGAAGAGTGGAGAGATCAGCAGTCTTATGTGCAGTGCCTTGCATTTCAAAGTGATGCTCCCCAGAGTACAGACAGCAGCTCAGGGCTGGGCTGGGTTTGTTACTGGGATTAGTCTCTCATGTCACAGCAATGAGCAATCCAGGCTGCCAAAATGTGCCCTAGGAGGTGATGGTCTCTGCTCAGTAGAGCAGAACATGCAAACTCAACAGCCGTAGTATGGTTGTTTTCCCTGGAAAATGGTTCAAACCCCTGCATGCGGGGTGCTCATGCCAGTGTCTGCAAGCAGCCTGGGCTGGAGACAGGAGGGTATGTCATGGCTCACAATGCCCAACCTCCAGTAGGATGGTGGAGGTGATGAGGTTGCTGGGTACCCCAAAATCCAAGTGAAGCCTTAGCAACAGCATGTTTGAGTAGGTGATGTCTCACCCCAACTTCACAACTGTGGCTCTTGCAGAGAATGTGGCTTTGACTGAGACTTTAAAGGAAAAAAAAAGCAAGCTGTCTTTAGAATCATAGAGCCATTTAGATTAGGAAAGATCCTAAGGTTCATTGAGTCCAAACATTAACCCAGCACTGCCACGTTCACGACTAAACCATTTCCCCAAGTGCCACATCCATAAGCTTTTCAAACATTTCCAGGAATGATGACTCCACACTGCCCCGGGCAGCCTGTTCCAGTGCCTGGCCACCCTTCCAGTGAAGAAATATTCCCCAATATCCAATCTAAATTTCCCCTGGCACAACTAGAGGCTGTTTCTTCTTGTCCTGTCATGTGTTACCTGGGAGATAAGACCGACCCCCATGCGGCTACAGCCTCCCTTCAGGCATTTTCCTTTCATTTTGTTTCCTCCAGGACAACCGTTTGACCCTCATTACAAAATTAATAGTGCTGTTTCAAACATCATCTGTTCCATAACTTTTGGGAACCGCTTTGACTACCATGACAACCGTTTCCAGGAATTACTGCACTCACTGGCTGAAACGCTGCTGCTTATTGGAAGTTTCTGGGGCCAGGTAAAGCCAGTTGGAAGTTTTTCTAGCTTCAGCTGCATGTAAGAGCTCACAAACTGGAGTTTCTAAGGCACTGATGTAATCTCTTTTTCCCTGTAGAAAAAGTCATGTTATAAGAAAACTGACTGAAAGTATTGTTCTACATTAGATTGGAAATATACACAGGAAAGCAAGGAAGTAAATTAAAGTAGTTTGGGCACATGGGGACAAAAAAACCACTACAGGATTGTACATACTAATCTTATAGCTGAAATAAAGAACAATGGAAAAACCTTAAAACTACCTGCTTCGACAAAGAGAAGAATTAGTAGCTCCATCTGTGAAAAATCCCATCTTTTCCCTCACCCATATCCCATCCATTTTCTCAAATTACTTTTATTTATAACAAGATATCTGGGATTCCACGTTTAGAACCAAAACAGGTGGATTTGGTGGTGTAGTTTCTGCATGGCCACACCATGGGTCAGGTCTGATCTCTGCCCCCTCCATGGGGCCACTAAGGGCCTCATCTGGATCCATCTCTGGCCACCTCACATTAGGTGTGATCTTTGGCCACTTAGAGAACTTTATCAGCAGAACACATCTGGCCAATTCTTATCTTGTCTGTACTTGTTTACATCTGTATAAGTATATTTGTACAAATTGGTCCATTGTAGCATTGTAGTTTTTCCTGGCAGCAAGAAGAGTTAATAAATTGACCTATCATCTCAACTATGATACCTGCTCTTTCCTAACTCAAGAAATGCTCCTTTGCTCTGTTTGATTTTTCACCAGCTGTATAACGCTTTTCCTTTGATCATGAGATGGCTGCCAGGACCCTTCAGGAAAATCTTCAGGCACTGGGAGAAACTTCAATATTTTGTGAGAGATGTGATTGCAAAGCACAAGGAGGATTTGGACCAGTCTGACGCGGGAGATTATATTGACTGTTACCTGAAGGAAATAGAAAAGGTAGGAGAGAAATACCTAAAGCCACCCAAAGACTAAACCATAAAATGAGCAGGGAAGACTCAAGGCTGTTCTGTCAGAGGAGCTCATGCCTCGCGTGTTGCCATCTCCTCCCTGCCTCTGCCACATCCAACTTTAGCAACAGCAGGAGCCTGATCACTTTAAAAACACACAGATTTTTAAACTTTTCTTCATTTGAAAGTATTTTCACTTTGTCTTCTTCCCTTTTTCATTCTGTCACTCAGCGTAGGAGGACTCTCAGGGAACACATTCAGGTTTCTATGAGAGCTCGCAGGTCTGTGTTTGCTATTGTGAAACTTGACATTTAAAAACGCTACCTGCTTTCAAGAGTACCTCTACAGCAACCAGGGTGTCTTTCAAAATAGTCCATAGGGATTGAAGTTCAGTGAAAGTAAGAGGGAAAAATTTCCAAGTCCAGAGCTGGTAGCTCATAAGGGAGCAGCAGGACCTGAGTTATGTACAGGTGGTTTTGGATTGGGTTTTTGAAAGCATCATCCCCTCCTTAGTAAGAATTTTCTTTGCTGTGTTTTTCCTCCAAGTTTAAAGGTGACACCAGCTCATATTTCCATGAGGAAAACTTGCTGTGCTCCACCTTGGACCTGTTTTTAACTGGGACTGAGACAACAGCGACCGCCATCCGCTGGGCTCTGCTCTACATGGCTGCAAACCCCCACATTCAGGGTAAGGCCAAAATCAGATAAGTGAAACTCAGGAAACAGAGTTATCCCAGCTCTGCCATGTGTTGGACATGCCCATGCCCCAGGTATCCTATTTGGAACCCTTTTGAAGGAGTGGTTGAGGGAACTGGGAGTGTTCAGCCTGCAAAAAAGGAAACTCAGGGGGGACTTTCCTGTGTTCTACAACTCCTTGAAAGGAAGTCGGATCCAGGTGGAGGTCGATCTCTTCTCTCAAGGAACAAGTGATAGGATAAGAGGAAACAGACTCAAGTTGTCCGTGGGAGGTTTCTACTGGATATTAGGGAAAATTTCTTCACCAAAAGGGTTGTCAAACCCTGGAAGAGGCTGCCCAGGGAAGTGACAGAATCACCATTCCTGGAAGTGCTCAAAATGAGTGTGGATACGGCACTTGAGGACACAGTTTAGTGATGTCCTGGCAGAGCTGGGTTAATGGTTGGACTTGATCTTAGAGGGCTTTTCCAGCATTAAAGATTGTATAATTCTATGAAGACAGGTGATTTTTTTGCTCTCCACAGAGAAAGTGCAGCTTGAGATTGACGCGGTGATCGGGCAGTCGCGGCAGCCCACGATGGCCGACAAGGAGGACATGCCGTACACTCGCGCTGTGCTGAGCGAGGTCCTGCGCATGGGCAACGTCGTGCCCCTGGGGGTGCCCAGGATGGCCACCAGCGACACCACCCTGGCCGGCTTCCACCTGCCCAAAGTGCGTGGTGACCACCAGCCTTCACCCCTACTAGAGCAAGGTCTTCACAGCTCAAGTCCTAAATCCCACTCAAGGGATCCAGCCAGCAAGATCTTATGGAGATATCACTGTTACATGGGAAATACAAGCCCTCCTGGTGGAGGCTGTGGGGGTGTTAGGAGTCTCATCTCCTTATGGAGGAGAACTGTGAGATCCTTATGGTGTGGGTCATAAATTCCAAGTTTAAAGGTTTATCCTTTAAATTTTATAGAAGACATCCTCCATGTATAATGGGAATAGAGGGCTACTAAACATAGGAAAGAAAATAGATTGTTAATTCCACAGAGTATTAAAAATTATCTATTAAAATAGAACTTGATGAAAGCCAGGTAATGGGTATCGCTGCACATACACTGTTCTGCAATTGTGAAAGCAAATATGAGATTTAGATATAACTAGTCTCCTCCATTTATGTGACTGGTTGCATCAATCAAAATTAAAAATAAAAGACCTGGACATTTTCCTGCACACTGATTAGAATATTTCTCATTCTCATGGAGGATGTAGGGATAAACCAGATCAGTTTTTTGGTTTTTGTTTTCTTGTTTTTCATTTTTTGTTTTTAAAAAAAGCACAGTAAAACAAATTGATTAAAAATAATTTTATTAAATTGCTTCAAATTCCTATGGGAACACAGTGCTACCAATTTAAAGCTGGTTTACAATAACATCACCTGTTACAGCAGCTCAAGGTGTGAATCAGCACTACGGTGATAGTAAAGACACACAGAAGTTATGTAGGTTTGCACCCTCATTTAATTACACAGCTTAGGGAAAAACAACAACAACCAAAAAACCAAAACAAAAAAACGTTTTGCCCTTAAGAAAATGCAGTTTATGTTGTGTGTGGAACAAAGCTAATAATAACCCAGTCTGACAAGACGTCGGCTCTTCTCCACCACATAATCGCCCCTTTTCCCCATCTCTCACAGGGCACCACCCTGATGACCAGCCTGACTTCAATAATGTTCGACAAAAACGTGTGGGAGACTCCAGACACTTTTAATCCTGAACACTTCCTGGAAAACGGCCAGTACAGGAGGCGGGAGGCTTTTCTGCCCTTCTCTGCAGGTAGTGTGGTGGATGGGGAGGTGGCTTTCCTTTTTGCAATGCTTTTATTTTTATCCCCAAGACACTGCTTATGGAGTACGGGATACTGCTCCTGTCCAGCTTCCAGCCCAACCCCACAGTGAAAATCCTGGTCACAGTTAATACTGGCTGTTCGGAGTGGGAGGAAAATCAATTTTGTTATTTCAGGATAAAAAAATAACCATTTTTCCTGTTGCACAAGTTGCATAACCGTTTGCGTTTTTTTCACCGTTTCCCCTCTCCGTCTGTCTGAACAGCAGCAGTTTGCTCAGCAGTAAACTTCTGGGGAAGGTTTGAGCAGTTTGTGTGGGTGAACATTGCCACCTAACCTTTCCAAGAAGAAAAGCTGCCGCAGCCTGTGCGAGGCAGCGCGGGTGAGAGGAGATTCAGAGATGGCTGGAGCTCGCTCAGGACTCTTTTGGGTTATTTTTGCTTCTTTTCCAGGCAAGAGGGCTTGTCCTGGGGAGCAGCTTGCCAGGACTGAGCTCTTCATCTTCTTCGTAGCCCTCCTGCAGAAGTTCACCTTCCAGGCGCCGGCGGATGCCTCGCTGACCTTCGCCTTCACGCTCAGCCTCACGCGCTGCCCCAAGCCCTTCCAGATCTGTGCACTGCCTCGTGACTGAGGCCAGCATAGGGCTGCCCCCTGACCCCCCTCTGCAGCCCTCCACAAACTGGACAGTGTCCCTTCTCCCATCTTCCCCATAGATTTTGGGCTGAAATGATGGGCCGTGGAAGTTCAGCACCCATCAACACCTGGGTGGCAAGGGAAGGGCAGAAGGGCCACACCCTGCACACTGCAAAGACAAACTTGTGGCTCTTCCCTTCACCTTGTTCTTACTCCTCTCTACCAGTTTGAAAAAATGCATTAATTTAAAAGCCTTATTACCTAACTTCCACCATTAGCAACTTCCACGGAGGTGTCTGCCAGCTGCAAAAACATGGTTTCATGTTGACTTTTTCATAGGGGATATGTTCATCACCCAAAGATCATTTAGTAACCCCCTAAATCCTAAAGCTGCAGCACCCCAAATAGCCAAGAGCTGTGTTTTCTGAGGTGTCCCTGGTTGGTGGGAGCAGCTGGCCTTGGATGTACAGGTTCTAAGCTTATGCCCGAGCACAAATTTAGACTTTAAGGTGGTCATGGATAATTCTGAGCTTCAGGTGGGCTTGGGCTCAGTGTGGTGTACACTTCCTACACCATCACATGGCTGCTCAGTGATGGAAATCACAGAATGACTTTGGTTAGAAGGGACCCTAAAGCTCATCTGGTTAAACCCCCACCATGGGCATGGACACCTTCCCCTAGAACAGCACAATTTTTTAACAGAAAAGTAAAAGCTAGGTGCTATTAAAACACAAAAAAATAAAAGTTTTTAAAAAAATAAACCAAAAATCAAACATTCGGGTTGCTCAGGAACATTTTACCCACAGGCCAACAGGTGGAGAGGCAGTAGAGAGTGTTGGAAGGGTCATATCACTGCCAGCTGTCAGAAAGGAAGTGGCTTTGTGGTGGGAAGTCAGGAGTTTGACACTTCCCTTCTGTTTGTGGCAAAGATTTGTGGCTGTGCGTGACAGGCACCCTCAGTGAGGGACACACTGCTCCTGCCCATATCAGGTCTCTTGGGAGAAAAGTGAAATTAAACATGCAACTTGTAGAAGTTTCCACTTATGTGAAATGTAGAGAAGGTTTCCTTATATGTTCCACTTACGCTTAGAAATGCTTTCACCAGATTCTGCCTGCACTGTAGTCACACCAAAGACTCTTCTTTTCTCCTTTTTATTTTTTTTTTTTTTGATTCTAGCATTTCATAAATGACTTTTCTATGGGCACCCACGTAGGATGGGGAATAGTTGCCAGGAAAAGAGAGTTACATGGAGTCCCATTTACACTGGATTTGCACTCCATTCCTGGCAATATCCACTTCCCTGCAGTAAAGTCATCACTGCAGTGGCACATTTGTGCCACATGGGAGAGTCCTCTGCACATCACAGCCGTGCTACACCAGGCACGCAGGGATTCTGTCACTGAGTTGTCCTTCCAACTGATCTCGAGTCCTGGTGTGCTTTTAATTAATGGTACCAAATAACAGCACCTCATGATGTTATTTTGTCTTTCTAAAAGATAAAATATAAAATGTCTGTTTTCTTTAAGTTTCACAATAAAAACAGGAAGTAACTGTTTAAGCTTCCCAAGTGTAAGGGCTATGGAGAACAAATATAT